>JALJCO010007473.1:0-455589 GCA_023101725.1 Atherinomorus stipes
CGATTCGATTCGATAGGGGATTATCACGCTTACCGGAAGTTGCCGGCTTTTGACAACTTCCTCTTCCGGGCCATGTTAACGACAGCCGTTCCTGCTCTGTTATACTGTTTAAATCGGATAAACTCCAAACATATTTAAGTTTTCATTCTAGACTGAAGTGATACTGGATCAAAGCTGGATCAAAGCGATCGATTCGCCGCAGTGAAGGGCCGAACTTTATAATAAAACACACGTTTATTTGTAGCCGGTGGGGCACAACACCGGCACTTCACAGCACATGCTAGCATTAGGCCAGCTGACGTTTACTGACGTGCTTAACATTGTGCGTCTTAAAACACACAAACATCTGAAAATCGGAGTCTGTACCCCCCGTTTCCAGTGGAACAACTGGGGACTGCCAAGAAAGGAGGCGCTTTCAGATGATTGTGTGTTTTCAGCCGCACAAAGTTAGGCATGTTATCGAGCTGGCTAATGCTAACCTGCTAACACGACTGCGCAGTCTGCCGGCCACAAACAAACGTGTGTCGTTTTATTATAAAGTTCGGTCCTTCACCGCGGCGAATCGGTCGTTTTAATCCACTTCTTCCTCAGCATCACTTCAGTCTGGAATGAAAACTTGGCGATTGGCGTTTATCCGATTTACAAAGTTTAACAGGTAGTAGCTGACGGACTACTGTTAGCAGGTTAGCATTAGCCAGCTTGATGACGTGCCTAACTTTGTGCGGCTGAAAACACACAATCATCTGAAAGCGTCTCCTTTCTTGGCAGTCCCCAGTTGTTCCACTGGAAACGGGGAGGTACAGACCCGATTTTCAGATGTTTGTGTGTTTTAAGACGCACAATGTTAAGCACGTCAGTAAACGTTAGCTGGCTAATGCTAGCATGCTGTGAAGTGCCGGTGTTGTGCCCCACCGGGGACAAACAAACGTGTGCTTTATTATAAAGTTCGGCCCTTCACCGCGGCAAATCGATCGCTTTGATCCAGCTTTTGATCCAGTATCACTTCAGTCTAGAATGAAAACTTAAATATGTTTGGAGTTTATCCGAATTAAACAGTATAACAGAGCAGGAACGGCTGTCGTTAACATGGCCCGGAAGAGGAAGTGCCAAATGTTTCAACTTCCGGAAACCGGAATGCGGAAGCGTGATAATCCCCTATTATCGATTATCTCCTCATAAATTGACAGACAGCAATTTATATATACTGATATAGATATCTAAAATGTAAAAAAGAGCATGAATAAAAAGGCAGTGGGAGCAGCAGCCTGTCATGGAGTTTTTCATGAACCAACAGAATGTAAAATTTATGTTGAAAACACAGCGGACTGAAAAACAGGCTTTTAATTCTTTCATTTACATGAAAATAATAATAAAAAAGTCATCATTGAAATAATATGATCATGTAACCTTGGAGGATTTAAGCTAAGACAGATATTATTTTCCAACAAAAGATAAGTAAACATTCAGAGTTGAACATTATATTGAACATGGGTTTAGCTTCCAGAAAAAGTGCATCTTCATCTTCATTCTGTTAATGCTTAATACGGGTGCCAATCACTTGAAAATGAAATTAAAAATTCTTTATTTATCCCAGAAGTGACGACACAATACTATTACCGACAGATGAAACACTAATATGAGGTTGAGACCGTGACTTTAACTATATTCAGTCAGAGACGAGACAGCTCCTGACATCAGCTGCAGTACCACCCACGGCCAGCAGATGGAGCGCGTGCTTCATGCTGACCGTCTCAAACAGGCCTGACGTGTCTGAAGACATGGCGTCCATCTCACGGAAGTTGTCGCGTGTCTCATTAGGCTTCAGATTCGCCATCCCTAATATCCCTATACCTTCGATAAATGAGTGTGGGCCTTCACTGCCTTACACTTTGGAAACTTGGAAGAGCCACTCGCGGAGATCGCGGCGCCATCTTTGTTTTAGTCTGAAGTCGCATGGCGCCGCCATCTTTGTTTGGGTCTGACGGCGCATCGGTACGCATATTTTGCGTCGACGTATTTTTTGCGTCGACGTAATCGGTTACGTCGACGAATCGTCCCAGCCCTAATGATCGCCTATCACAACCATTCTGGATTTTCTTCTGGCCACATTTCTTCCTGGAAGATGATGGGTCCCCACCATCCTTCCAGTTTTTAATAAAGCGTTGGACAGTTCTGAACCCAGTTTTAGCAGTTTCTACAACCTCCTAAGATGTTTTCTCTGCTTGATGCATGCCAATGGTTTGACCCTTCTCAGACAGACTAACTTCTTTTCCACGACCACGGGATGTGTCTTTCCACATGGTTGTTTAGGAAATGAGAAGCAACTCATTGCATCAGTTGGGGTTAAATAACTTGTTGCCAGCTGGAAGATAATCGTCCATGCAATAATGATCCAATAGGAGGCTCCTATATTTGCTTAGTTAAATCCAGTTGTACCACATATTGGTGGTACAACTTACGTTCTCCACTATTAGTTATGAAGTTTTAAACTCTTCTTTTGTGTGTGGGTTATTTTTTAGTTCAGGATTGTACATGCTGAATAACTATTTGCATCTTTGGCTGTTGAAAATCGTACAGTCCTTCAAAACCACAAATAAAAACAATTACACTAAAAAAATAAATATTCTACACAAATAAACTTGCCTTGCCTTCTTCTCCAACAAGCCCTCATTCTTGATGACATGCAGGTTGTCAAGCAATAAAATAAAAATGTGTTGCTTGCGACTGATTACTTGGGACAAACGGACCAGCTCAAGTTCATTCCCAGCTATGCTTTTCATGCTCTGCACTGACTGAAGTTCCTTTAAGTCTGACAAAGACAAACATCTGTTATCAGAGTTATGAAATGTAATCACAGCCAAGATCATCAGATGCTGCTAAACATTCCGGAAAATTCTGGATTTTGAGGAACTTTTCAACTATAAGGACTCTGCAGAGTTTTATGGACATGATATTCGAGAAAATAAACTGCTGAGGTCACAACTTCATAAAGAGACTCAAGCTGGGACGAGGTAATGGCTGCTAATCACTACTAAAGGTTTTCACTGACCTCCTCTGGGTTGGGCAGAGCTGTGACCAGAGATCACCATGGCAACGCCCCTCGCTTCCAGCCTCTTCCTCCAGCTCTCCACCACCTTCATGGAGTCATCCTGAATCATTCAGCAGGACAGATTTGTCTTTGGGAGCTCTCACATTTTGATACAAACTACTAGAGATGCACAATATAATCGGTCCTATGGACTATCTGCACGACTCCACAACTTCCTGAATTTCAGACAGCACCTTTGCTTCCTGTCTTTCATTACTGGATGAACTGATTAATCCAGGTGTGTCTAACCAATTACTGAGGTCAGGCACACCTGGATTAATCAGTTTGTCCAGTTATGAAAGACAGGAAGCAAAGGTGCTGTCTGAAGTTCAGGAAGTAGTGGAGTCGTGCATATATAAAATTGCACATTGATATCGGCCCGGTACTTTTTAAATTCTATTCGTTTATTTGATAGGGACAAAGCATATAAAAACAAAGAAAAACTAACAAATATGCCAAATTTAGCCAAAAAGATAGTTTTCATCGGTTGTCTCTGGCCCAGAAATATCACACTGTCAATAAAACAGTTATCAATGTAATTAACCGATATATAACAGGTGCTGTTTGGTGGCGAACCCACAAAATGTTGGGGTTTTTGTAGTATTTTTCAAATTTCCCACAAGGAATGAATATTAAATCATTTTCAGCCTCATCAGTATCCAATTTTGCCAAGAGAAGCAGAAAATTATTGGTCATCGGTATTGGTTGAAATTTTTCATATTGTACATTACTACAAACTACACATTCAGATATAACAACATGCAAACAGAGGAACGTACAGTGCTTGCATCATTAAACACTGACAGCTCCATGGTTCCAGTGAAGTCCTGGTCTACTATGGCCTGCAGACACTCGTCCAGCCAACTTGAGGCGTTGTACACTGGCATGATTATACTCTGAGGACAGAAGAAAGAGAAACTTCACACCTGGTACAGCTGACTGACTGTTGTAACAAGCAGTCGGCAGCCAGGAGGGTTAGTACTAGAGATGGAGGGATATCCAGACTTTTCCTGTCGATAGATACAAGTCGTTTATGGCACTTTCTCATCAATATCAATACCGATACTTTTCGCTCCTTCAAAGAAAATCACATGATGGCACAGTTTACATTAATATCTTGAATGCAAGGGCAATATTAAATATAAATAAAACTTGAGAACAGAAGTACTGGAAAGAAATGCTTTTAAAACAATAATAAATTATATTCATGAGTTAATTAAACAAAAATGAGATTAAAAACTTCTTTCAATTATCAAATAACTTAAGTACAGGTCAAGATTATTTACCTTTATTCAGTGGAAAATGTTCAAATATAAAATGTAAAAGTAATATTATAAATTAACCGAAACATAATGTGCAATAACCTGAATTAAAGTACTGAAAGTTACCAAAACATCATCATCACTAACACTAGCAGCATCATCATGACATCTGATAGGCTACCAACATCATGTGACACAGAAGCTATAATCTGGCTGCTTTGAACATCATTTCATTGCCTAAAACTTTCAAATGGAAACAAAAAGCATTTTTTATATCCATTTAAGGTATCCATACTCAAAAAAGTATCAAATATAATAGTTTTGTCTGGCTGGTATCGACTCCAGGATATCGGTAAGCCATTCCTAGATAGTACAGACTGAGGTAGAGGTGGGAAGAGAACTTGTAAATGATTAAAATGGCTCTTCTTCTTCTTCAAACCTTCTGCTTCTTAGAAACAAGCCAGCCATAACAACTGTGTAAAAGCTTCTGCAGATAACTGTAAATGCACGTGACCAGCAGGAGCTGGTCCATCATCTTCCTCACCCACCACATCCACCGCGCTGCCCTCCTCCTCTTCATCTTCTGTCTGGGACACCTCTGCTGTCCGAAGCCTTTTAGGCAGGTTCGGCTCCCATTTCGGACCCCCCTGACGTTGTTCCACGTCCCTGCCACCCACGTGCCCGTTAACAGACGTTTGCTATCAGGTTAAATGACTAGAAAGGAACGGCAGAGTATGATGAAGCTACAGTAGCTTAGCGGAGGACATTTGCTGTGGAGGAGTGAACCATGCGGTGAACACGTGAATAAAATGGAAGTAAATACTCCGTTTGTGACGTTTTTTCAAATGAAATTAATATGAATGATTAAAACCCATCAGGTTAAATGGGTTCGGTCGGTTTTAGAGATCGTCGCTACATCAATTTTCACGACCGTGTAACTTAAACTTGCACTGTGCTGTGGCTGCACAGCCACTTCCGCAAACAATAAATAAAAGATTCTCATTGGCTCTAACAAAACACGGACAAAGACCTGATTCGCTGTCTGGTCTGTCAATCATATGGAAAAACGACATATTCGGTGGCGTTGGAATTTGACTTAATTGGAAATTGGCTTGGCCTGAGAAGGCAATAAGAGATTAATAATGATTTTAAAGAATATTCCTTTTTTTGGTGTCATTCAATGAAGTAGCAGGAGGGAAATTGTGCGCGCATTTTTAAAAATAAATGTATGTATTATTGCTCTTGTCTCTAAAAATCAATTAGGGTACCACTATCGATGATCGAATCTTTCATAAGTTTCATAAATAATTTTTTTGACATATAAGAAAATATAAGAAAACAGGATGTAATATAACTCATATCAAACCCGATATGAGACAATTTGTTACCAATTAGGATTAATATCTAGTAGGAGCTACACTTAAAAACAACAACAAAAAACCCCAAAAAACAGTAATTTAAAAAAGCCCCTGAAGTGTCTAAAATGTAAATATTTACACCTGAATACCATACCAATGTCGGGATTTTTCACAGTCAGCAAGTGGAAGAAAATCTATATCAATGTAAGGCCGATTGAATAAACAAATCTGTTCAAATATTTACTTACTGGATTAAAATTGTAAAATCCTTAATTTGGTGGATTTTAAGAAAAATGAAAAGTTTTTTTTTTTTTTTTTTTTTTTTTTACCAGTAAACTGGTTTTAATAAAGATATGCAGATTGAAAAAGAAATTGTGCAATTAGACTACAATGAAATAAACTCAGTACTCAAACAACTAAATGTACGAAAATGTGCAAATTTGAAGACGGTGCCATAAAACACAAGATTAGCTAACTGTGCTCAAGCTAGATAAACGTAAAATACCTATTTACTGTACATCCTGGATGTTCTGGGAGTTTGAGTGTTGCTGTTCCTGCATCATCCTGAGTGATTCCTGCTGCAGTTTCATAATATTCTCAAATATAGTTTTCTCCTCATCCAAAAATGATGAGGTCATTTTTTTCCTGTGTAAAATGTTGTTCTCAATAAGACTTTTCAGAACAATCACTGCTGCTTTTTCTCTTGCATGTTTGTGCTTAAGGAATTGCCTGCTGGAGGTTTTTTCTTTCAGGTTCAGGTCCAGGGCTTCCTGAGCTGGTGGAGCTTTCATCCTCTCTCATAAACATAACAATGGTGTTGTTCATGCCTCTGGGCATGGACGGTAGAAAAGCCAAAAGGCTGGGCCTTGGGACTGCTAGTATAAAACTGATTGTTCAAAACAAATTACAAAGATAATACAAAAAGATTCGGAACTTCCTCTGTCATTCGAAAACAATTTCTTTAACATCACAACACCAAGATTGCATACAATTCCAACTGATCATGTGGACATTGTAGGTAAAAAAAATGTAACAATGGGGTTCTTAAATAAATATTCAATAAGCAACATGTTCCCTGGAAGAAGAAAAAGCACACCTGCCTTGCAAAACTTAGACAAATCAACAATATCACAGTCAGAATCAGAACAGGTCTTTATTGCCAGGTAAGTTTGCACACACAAGAAAATTGTCTTGGAGTGATGGTGAAATAAAACGAGAAAAAAGAACAAAAACACAGACAGAAGACAAAATTATTTGCAGGAGGTAGGTAAATACCGTAAATATAATATCTAAGAATAAGACAAAATATTTAAAATTCCCAATTCCTCCTAAATATGAAAAACTGCATTTTAAAACAATAAATAACACACAGTACAGGTTGAAAGTTTAGACAGACTCCCATTAAAGATGGAAAAATCAGCTGTCTGTGAAAGAAGTTGAAATTGACAAAAGTAATAATAAATGAAATTTTGACAAAATCATGAAATTGATTTTCAGTTGTGGTTCAACAGAAATATTAAAAACAAACACAAAAATGAAACAAGTTAGCAAGCATGATGGGACAAACCACAATTCAAAATCAATGTTTTATTTGACTAAATTATAATTTAGTAAATTTTCATTTATTATAACTTTTTTCAGTTTCTTGTTATTTGAATTACTATTTTGAATTTAGCCTTTACTGCATTGGTATTTCAATCACTAAATGAGAGGTTAATTATCTCTGAAATTAGATCAATTTCAAGTTTAGAGCAATTTAGATAACATGTTTGAATTAACCAGTTGTGCCATCAGATGACTGTCGGTTTATTTACTGGGACAAATACAGTCAAGTTGGGGTGAGTTGTTCTGCTACTAACAGAGATGTCATGCATATATTTATTGATTCACTTTTCAAGTAAATATCATAAAAATGAGGTGACATAAACAGCTTTGATCTTCTTTGTTTTTGTTGGGGTTTGGGTGGTAAAAGAACCCTCAAAAACAGGAGAACCAGTCAGCGGTTTGAAGGGTGAAGGATGACAGAAGAATGACAATCTCCAGATGTTTTTCAGAGCTCTGATATTTTCTTTTACTTTAAATCAGTGTTTTTACAGGTCAGCTCACCACTGGCAAGGGAGTTAACAGCATGGCATCCGTTGGTATAACAGCATCAGATCTCCAACCTGTCTCGCCTCTCTGCGCCCCCCCCACCGTCACAATTACGCTGCACTTATATAAATTCCCGGTTACACCAACCTAAATGAGTGAAGGGCCCTCCCTGTACAAATATACAAATAAATCACTATTTACAGTCTTCCTCCACAGGAATTATTTACAAACTACATACATTGTGACTACTAAATTAACTACATAACAGAAAAGCATAACAAATAGCTACACAAAACAACCTAATCAAAATCCCCATTCACTCCCACCCCTCTCTACTCTGACTCTCTGGTTCAGCCCAATCAAGGTGATTATTAGGCAATTCCCAGCAGCTTGAGTTCCTAGACTGCCCCGTGTGTGCACTCCACGAAGCCACGCCCAGCAGACCTCAGAGGAGAGAGATGTTAGTGATTTTTCCCAAAATAATCACAAAACCAAAACTTGAACAGAAAAAACAATTAGCCACAAATATAAAGATACTTTTCACCTTAGTGAGGGGGGATGTCATACCACATCCTCACAGTTTTATTTAGCCAGACTCAGAAATGAAGCCGTGTTAGGTGTAAACTTCTATCTGGCTTTCCTGCTGTGCTGAATGGGAACCAAATCAATGTGAAGTTGCTGTTAATGTTGGCAGTGGTAGCAGGGGACGTTTGTCCTGGTGCAGACAGAAAAACAGGATGGGCTGAATTATTATTCTGGACTGCTGTTTTGGTTTTTGATGATAAGAAATGGACTAGTGTGTGTGTCGCTCTGTGTCTGTGACGTAAAGATGCAGTTTTTATCTGACTCAGGGATGAAGCTACAGTTGTCTATGCAAAATGTGATTCATTAAAGCCATGTTTATCATATAAGTCACATAAGCAGAGTTTATTTAGGGAGTCTTGATAGAAGTTTTCATAAACGGTGAAAAGAGGTTTCTTAACATACATTTTCTATAAGGTTTCTTATTTTGGCGATTCTTTTATTTTATCTCTCTGTCTCCCCCCCACACACACACACACGCACGCACACACACACACATAATCCTTGTACTTCTACACTAGATTGCCAAAAGTATTTGCTCACCTGTCTCGACTCATTTGAGCTTAAAGGAGCTGTATCATGCTTTTCAAATGTTCCAAAAGTCAAATATAGGCATTTATAAGCTAGATATGTTCCCATCGTTACTATAGAAACTAATTTGGTGTTAAATATTAGTTTTTCGATGCATCTAATTTCCAACACGGAAGTAAGATGGCTGACTGTCCTGAACCGCGGAGCTCTCGACCAATTGCAGCATGTTTTACGCCCATTTCATGACGTCGCCCCCGGAAGAGACACTTATTCTGAAGGGTCACTGAATTGTCTGTAGCACCGGCACCGGCAGCTCTCATGTGGATGTTAGTCGTAAACATTGATGGATAATTACTCCGATCGACGGGATAAAACAGACCAGCCTGTTATGGAGCTGCATGCGCTCGACCCAGAGTCTGATATGGAGTTTGAAGTACACGCAGTGCCACAGAAGTACCACAGAGACCCCTGACAAGTAAGTAAATTAGCGAACAAATCATAGGCTAACAGTTAGCATTGAGTTGAGAGATGTGTTGACTCACCAGTGTTGTTGTCTGTCCATGCGCGTTTTTATAGTATGAACTGCGTCAGGTTTCAGAAGTAATCCCAGAGAAAAAAACACTTTACTGCCCGAGATTCATGAAGTTGTCAGGAGTGAAGTTCACACACAAAGTTGAGGTTTTTTTTCCCTGCTCCTGAAGTTAAAATCCAACCACTTATGGCAAGTCGATTCATCCAGTACAACAAATACACTGCCACGCTGAACATAACCACGCTGAACGTAACTGCATTTTCCCAACTTGCTGTCCTCTAGAGCTTAAAAAAAAAAAAAAAAAAAAAAAAAGGAAGAAAATTCTCCTGAACTCTGGATCAAACGTCTGTTAGCTGATGGCTGCTTGTCTCTGAGGAAATCTTCCTGCAGGTGTTAGTTTCTTCCTCAGAGAGTGTGTATCGGATTCTCTGAGTTTCTGTTCAACAGAGGGCGTCTTGCTACGATACTGAGCATGCGCATTTGGACTTTCGTGATTGGTGCCACGTTCATACGTAACGCGGTGGGTAGTCAGCCGTTTGCAGGAGGTAGCGCTTGGTTTAAATATTCATGTAGATTACTCAAATATGCATGAATGAAGAAAAATAACGATTTAAATCATTTCTTGATGAGGAAATGACATACTGACATGCTGAAAAGCTCTTAAAAGTCCATTTTTCATGATAGGGCTCCTTTAAGTGACATCCCATTCCTAATCCATAGGGTTCAATATGACGTTGGTCCACCTTTGCAGCTAGAACAGCTTAAACTCTTCTGGGACTGCTGTCCACAAGGTTTAGGTGTGTGTTTATGGGAATTTCTGACCATTCTTCCAGGAGCACATTTGTGAGGTCACACACTGATGTTGGACAAGAAGGCCTGGCTCTCAGTCTCCGCTCTAATTCCTCCCAAAGGTGTTCTATGGGGTTGAAGTCAGGACTCTGTGCCAGCCAGTCAAGTTCCTCCACACCAGACTCTGCCATCCATGTCTTAACGGACCTGCTTGGTGCACAGTCATTTTGGAAGAGGAAGGGACCAGCTCCAAACTGTTCCCACAAAGTTGGGAGCATGGAATTGTGCAAAATGTCTTGGTATGCTGAAGCATTTAGAGTTCCTTTTACTGGAACTAAGGGTCCAAGCCCAGCACCTGAAAAACAACCCCACACCATAATCCCCCCTCCACCAAACTTTACACTTGGCACAATGCAGTCAAACAAGTACCGTTGTCCTGGCAAGCGCCAAACCCAGACTCCTCCATCAGATTGTCAGATGGAGAAGTGCAATTCATCATTGCAGAGAACGCCTCCACTGCTCTAGAGTCCAGTGGCGGTGTCCTTTACTCCACTGCATCCCACGCTTTGCACTTGGTGATGTATGGCTTGGATGCAGCTGATCGCCATGGAAACTCATTCCATGAAGCTCTCTGCTTCTAGAGCTGATCTGAAATCCACATGAAGTTTGGAGGTCTGTAGTGATTGACTCTGCAGAAAGTTGGTGACCTCTTCGCACTATGTGCTTCAGCATCTGCTGACCCCGCTCCATCAGTTTACGTTATCTACCACTTCTTGGCTGAGTTGCTGTCGTTCCCAAACACTTCCATTTTCTTATAATACAGCTGACAGTTGACTGTGGAATATTTAGGAGCGAGGAAATTTCATGACTGGATTTGTTGCACAGGTGGCATCCTATCACAGTTCCATGCTGGAATTTACTGAACCTGGCATAGTGTTAAAACTCACTCTGTTACCCCAACACTGATTTTCCGTGTGTTGTTTCAGACTTGAATGCTTCTTTAAAGGACTGGCGCACTGCAGGCCAGGAACAACAGCTCCAGGAAGCCAGATCTGGAATTACTCTTATACTTGAGTACACATTGAGAAATATCAGAAAATTTTCAGCTTTTTCACGGAAGTATTGGCTCACAAATACCTGTGAACAGTACAGGACTGTTTGCATGTGTGTATGTGATCAGTTTACCTGCTTCCGTCTCTCTGTGCTGCACCGACGCCGTGAAACAACCAGATATTCATTTCTGACAACAGAGACATATCTGCTGAGAGCTGCACAGTTAACTACCTTATATTTGGGAGTTTCCATCTTCGAGGTTCACAGCGAGGTTAAGAGTCAGATATTCCGAGGGGTCTCTCATCATTTCACAGGCACTTTCACTGTAAAAGGTCTTCCCTCAGTCCCACAGCTGTTCCCACAACGACTGTGTTTACTCCCTCCTCTAACAAACACACACCACATGGCCTGCTGCATATCAAGTGTACACACCCGATGATTTACAGCATCAGGAGGTGGAGACTGCAGCTGTTTGTTTGCACAGAAACGCCAGACATTAAGAGAGAATGGGAGTGTGTGTGTGTCTGGGACATGAGTGGATTTTCTGTAATCCTTTCATTTTTAGATTTTTTGGGGTATCTGAATTTATTCTTTTTGCAGCAGACATACTGCTGCAAACATTAATACTACAGCTGCTCTTATACGGTGTGAATAGAGGAGTAATTAAACTTTCTCTCTGTTATTATCCTGAATTTTTTATTTCAGGGGTTACCATAAAATCTGCAAATCTAAGATGGATTTAACCTGTTCAGAATGGAGATGAGCGGCTTATTAATTACTTTTCCAGTGAGTATGGATCATTTTTCAGTTGTTTGTGTGTGTTTAGCTGCAGATCAGATGGAATAACAGCCAGTATTCTGGTTACTGTGGGTCAGAAGCTGGTTTCAGACCAGTGCTGACCGGCTGGCTACCAGACAAGCTGCCCTGCTGCGTAGCATCACTGAGTCAGTACTACCATCTAGTGGTTACATGTGTATTTTGGTGTTGTAGGAAGAGGTATTCACATTGATTCTGGGTAACATATACTTCACAATATGCCAGATAATTAAAGTGATTATGAGCTTTAAGTCAAGGCTATAATGATTTTTAATTAGTTTCCGTTTTTATTTAGTTTTGACTTTTTTTTTTTCCAATTCATTTAGTTTTAGTTAGTTTTTTGAGCAGATTTGTGACTTTTGATTAGTTTTTATTTTTTCTTAAATGCTTTGTTTTAGCTTAGTTTTTATTAGTTTCAGTGTTAGTTTTAGTTGTGATTTTTTTTTCTTTTGGGGAGGGGGGGGGGGGGGGGGTAAAAATATAGATATTTGTCTATTGTAACATTCAAAATCATCAGAAGTCACTCAGAGTAACACCGGTAGAGCAAAGTAAACAGATTAAACAGAAATAGATTTCATATAAACTCAAAAAGCCTATGTAATAAATAAATTTACAAAGACTAAAACTAAGGATGTTTTTGCAACAGGTTTAGTTAGTTTTGTAATGACACAATACAGTTTCAGTTAGTTATTGTTTTTTTTTTGTTTTTTTTTTAAACTGTTATTCATATCTATATTTCCTTTAACAATTTTTTCTTTCAATTTTAGTTTTAGTAAACTATAATAACCTTGCTTTAAGTGTTGTGTACAACTTACAGTCGTCCTCAAAATTCTTCCCTCCACTTGCCAGGCAGCTCTCTGGGCGCTCATCACCCCTAAACCTCAGGACCTGACTCTGAGCTCCTCTGTGTACCAAAGTACTCCAGACTTAAATGTGAAGATTTCTGTTTGAGAGCTGCAGCTTGATTAAAACAATCCCAAATAGGACAGCAAACCACAGAATAGGTGATGAGGAAAAGGATGAAGGCTCTGGGGCAGTCTTGTCAAAATCCAGACCTCAAGCATAACAGAATGATGGACAAGGGCCTCCTGAGAGATGTGCATAAACAAATGCCTGGAACATCTCAATGATTCAAAAGCAACTTTGTAAAAGAACTGTTCAAAATTCCCTCAAAATGATGTGAGTTCATAAACATAATTTAGTTACTGCTGCTGACAGTAGCTCTACAAACTTCTGAACTACAGTGTACAGTTTTTTCACACTCCTGAAGTGAGATCATAAATTATATGCTAAGTAAAATCTTAGAACTAGAGAGGTGCCCATTCTTTTGCATGTGAATGTAACAGTTGGTTCGGCTGCTGACGAATGCTGTGTCATCACCAGCCCACGCTGTCTCCACCAACGTATGGCAAGCCGTCACACATGAAACAGCTCTGCTGATACTGGAGGCCAGACACTGATACAGTATGCAGCGTTACGTACAACTTTACTGACAATTAAGTCAAAGTAGAAATACTATTATCTCTTTATATTTATTTTAACCCACTGCTGTTTCATGCTGCTTTTCCATAATAATAATTCCTCAGAGTAAATAAACCAGGGATGAACATACTGTAGCTGCAATCAATACAAATAAATAAGCGCAGAAGTTATGGATGTTTGATATTGTTTTTTTTTTTTAACTGATGTTGTCCAACTTAATTTCCAATTTAATTGAAACTGACCTATGCAAACAAGTGTGAGGTCATATCTCTGATTTTCTGAGAGATACAACTATCTTTACAACTATAAGATCCTAAAATATCCTTAACTCAGCCAGAGGAGTTCATTTTGGACATCTGGCTGCCAGATATCAGATACTAGCAGGTATTAGCCAACATGTGGCTGATTATGTTTCTGACAACTTGGTAACTTAACCAACAACTTAAAACCAGACATATTATAAGCAGCTTCAAAGCAAGTCAGTCTGTAGCAGCAGCTGCTGCACCGTAGTCACATGACTCTGAAAGGAATGCTGGGATATGAAGTTAATTCAGAATAACATGGACTTTTATGCTGGACCAATGCTGATGGAACGATTCTCATGAAGTTTTGTGAGGAACTAAGAGATCTTGCAAGATTTCCTTATCTTGTTAAAATATGTCCAAAAAAACTATTCTGATATTTTCCAATATCACATTTTAATGCAGATATTGGCTGATAATATCAGACATCTCTAGTTACAAGTTGGTCTGGCAGCTTGGAACAAAGAAATGAGGAATGGCTTATTACATTTGTACAGTACTATAGTATATTTTGCAAAAGGAGTGAAAATATCTGCAGAGCTTATATCTTGGTTATTGACTCATTTTAGGGGCGTGCCTACAACAAAGTAAACATCTTTATAGATCACATCTGAATATATCCCTAATTCTTTAGAAGGTCTAACAAGATTTCGTTATAATAAATGTCGGTCAGAAAAAAAACGATACCAATATTTTCCAATATCACATTTTAATGTTGATATTGGCTGATATTATCGGTTGGGGGATAATATTAGACTTCTTTAATTACCAGTATTTATTGTGTAATTTTTAGTATTTTGCTCTGTTACAAATATACAATTAAAAATATGGGTCTGAAAAAACTATGTCAATATTTTCCAATATCACATTTTAATGCTGATATTGGCTGATAATATTGGTTGGCTGACAACATCACACTTCTCTAATTACTAGTATTTCTTGTGTAGTTTTTTTGTATGTTTTTCTGTTACAAATATACAAATAAAAATATCAGTCTGGAAAAATCTATACCAACATTTTCCAATATCACATTTTAATGCCAATATCAGCCGATAATATTGGACTTGTCTAATTACTATTATTTTTCAAAGTAAGATTTCCTTAGGAAAAATATCTGTTTGATATTCTGTTTAATATTTATTCTGTTACAAATATAAAAATGAAAATATTGGTCTGGAAAAACTATATCAATATTTTCCGATATTGCATCACATTTTAATGCTGATATCGGCCGATAATATTGGTTGGCTGATAATATTGGTAAGCCGATAATATGGAACATCTGTAACATAAAATAATAGAGAAGACTTCAGAGATTATAATGCAAACACCATCCATTTATTGGTATGATATTTCATAATACAGTGATATAATTCTATTAAATACATATGTACTAAGCCTGTGTGTATCTATAGGCAGGCATTTCACATTCAAGTCCGGGTTCAGTGCAGTGATGAAACACCGAGTCATCTGATTCATGTCAGATAATCTTGTCCTCAGCAGAAATGATTAAGAGGCAGTACATCAGTTACCATCTGAGATGCCTTTGATTGATCCCTATCTCCTCCTCCTTCCCTCTACTTCTCTGCTCGTTCTACGTTTCTATCTGGAACAATCACTGAACTGCCCGTATTTAATCGTCTGTTTGGAATAATTTTCCATGAATAAGGTCAAATCTGACTGATGGAGGGACAGAGCGTCTCCCTGAGGTCCTCCTGAACGATGCAGGGCGTGGATCAGCGGTGGGAACAGGCACGGGTACAATCAAAGATCAACAGAGGTCCAGATTCAGAATCTATCTTGAGCTGGTTCCAGCGGTGAGTCCACCTGGATCCTGCTGGGGCGACTTGCCTGAGCTAACTAAGGTAACAAGGCAATGCAAACTACACATTGTTACGCATACGTGGAGAGGAGTCAATCGGTTGTTGAGCAGAGCTTTGTGCTTTCTGGAGTGGGCATTCTTCAGAGAAAGGAAGGTTTGACTTGTCAGAAATGAGGGAGTTTATTTGAGGGGCTGACCTCCGGTGCTCAGAGGAAGAGAATAGTTTGGGTTTTTGGGGGAGGGAGGCATTCATGCTGTTGTCGGTGAAGCAGCAGTAAGGATCCTGGTGAACCTCGGACAATCACTATCGTGTGTGGCTTCGTCCCAACCTTCATAAGGAACAGATCTGTGGTCAGAGGGTGCTCGGGTCGTCGTCGTTGAGGAAAAGGCATCGAAGGGGCTGTTCGGATGCACCCTGTCAGGTTGGTGTTGCATCCTGAAGTGAGCCTGAGTGCATGTCTTCATGTGTGCATGAGTGGGTGAGCGTTTCTCTGTAACAGTTTAGGTTATATAGCAGCTGATGTGTCTCTATAGAGACACGAGTACATCCCCCCCATCAGTTTTATCCACGATCAGACCAGGACCGGACCCGAGCTCGCTTCCACGAGTCTCACTGCAGTTAGCATAGATGCAGCCAAGAAAAGAGTCCGTTCTGTCATGTGAGGAGGGAGGAGGATGGGGGGGATCTCAGAGGAAGGGGTTGTGGCTGTGCGTCTGTGTCTGAGGGCGAGGCGATGGCCGTGGAGAGAGGGGGAGCAGGGGCTGCGGGAGGTTAGAGGGGAGGTCCAGGAGTCCGGCAGGGGGCTGTGTGAGGGAGGAGGGGAGGACCGGCGGCTGGTGGAGCAGAGGGAGGGGCAGCGATGGGCTGTAGGACAGCATGTGGGGGGCAGCGGCGAGGTGGAGGATGGGCGCATCTGGTTGAGGGTGAGGCGGGGCTGGTCGCAGTGGAAGGGGTTGGTGGGAGACGGCGCGCTCAGACCTGGGACGACAGAAACGGAGATTTAAGACATGAAACTTCAAACATCCAGAATTTTCCTACAAGTTCGCGTTACCTGAGAGGAATGGGTTGTTGTGTGTCTTGCTGGGGGGGTTGGGGGGGATCAGAGTGTCCAAGTTGACCAGTGATGCCCCGGTAGGTCCCAAGAAAGCCTCCGGCGTCCGACACATACGAGTAGGAGGGGCGCTGAGAGGGGGGGCTAGCCGGGACAGGTCAAACATCTCCGGGCTGGCGGACTCCCGTCCGTTTACCTGCGGGTTAAACGGTGGGTCTGGTCCAAATGGATCCGGCTTGGAGTCTTGTTCAGGAAACACGTCCGATTCTTCTTTTGTTCCAAATAACTCCTCATCTACAAAAGAAATGGAAATAATTTCTACGTGAATGTTGAGGAAATACAAGTGGCTATGTACGACCCACGTCTAAAAAAGATAGAACAATGTAAAATAAATGCAGAGTGACTGACTAAACCTAGAAATACTTTAATGTTCTCATTATGAATTTGATGTCAGCAACAAAAACACTCCCCCCCCCCCCCCCCCTTTTTTTTTCTCCCTTTTTTACATTTTGAACTTTTATTCCTAGTTGGTCCTTCCTGGGATGAAATTACAGTGTGAAAAGTCTAAGCACCATGCAACATCACAACAAAGTTCAGTGGAACATTCAAAATATAAACTGTTGGTTGCATTCCTGAATGACAATAATATGTGTTTGTGTGCAGGAGCTGTGTACCTATGACATAATAACCTGCTGCGGACATTTGATTCTTTTAATGTACCCAAAACACAAGAACGGTCTGTCTGTCGCCCAGCAAGACAGAGGTCCACCACACAAGAGGAAATCTACCCTTCACCAAACCGTGACACGCCCATGACACACCCACTATTCAACACACCCACAATACGCCTACTACACAACATGCCCACTACACAACATGCCCACTACACAACAAACCACACAGCATGCCCACTATACAACACACCCACTATATGCCTACTACGCAACATGCCCACTGCACAACAAACCACACGGTACGCCCACTATACAACACACCCACAATACACTTACTACACAACATGCCCACTGCACAACAAACCACACTGTACGCCCACTATACAACACACCCACTATTTGCCTACTACTACACAACATGCCCACTACACAGCAAACCCATTACACGACACGCCCCACTACACAACATGCCCACTACATGACAAACCCACTACACAACAGGTCCACCACACGACATGCCCACTGCGCAACATGCCCACCACACAGAAAACCCACTATGCAGCACACCCACTACATGACACGCCCATTACACGACACGCCCACTACACAACATGCCCACTACATGACAAACCCACTACACAACAGGTCCATTACACAAAACACCCAGTATACAACACGCCCACTACACAACGTGTCCACTACATGACACACTTACTATACAGCACACCAACTACACTACATGCCCACTACATTTTAACGGCTCGTTACATGTTTGTTTAGTGCAAATTAAGTTTTCAGTGGCGATGAACAAGTAAAATTTTTTGGTTTGAAACTTTCCTTTGTGCATTTATTCAGACAAAGACCTTGCCAAACTAGACCAGCTGGAGTCCTGATAGCCGAGTTACAATCTGTGGGGAACAAAGTCACCCTGACTTTCCCTTCATAGAATATAAATTCAGGGAATTAAAAGTCTTTATTTTCCACCAGCTGCACATTTCCTTCTGGATCAGAAGGTTCTTGTTTATTTTTAATACAGTGCTGCCCGAGAACCTGAAGGTTACCATTCTGTTAATTGTTTCCAGCCTTGTCCAAAGCCTACAGTGGTTTCTTCAAAAATCTCATACTGTACAATACAGATATCCCTGAAATCCTCAGGCTCTTTGTACACATTTTACACTTCAGTTGTGAAATGGTCCTCTAGAGAGGCAGCATGCATAAACGCACGTCCACAGCACTCGCTTCAGACTTCTTCACAGTTTCCAGTCGGTCCTGCAGCAAACTGTCCGCATGATCACAGAGAAGACGATGTGTGAATGTAGCTGTGAGTCTGCAGGCCAGTTACTGTGAGCATGCAAATGAGCATCGGCGCATGCTGAGTTACTGATTCAGACGTTCTTCTGGTGACTGATGTAGCTGCTGCGGCCATGCCTTTTACAACATTTCTATCTTTTTCTGCTCGTTCTGAAAACCAGCTCTGATGGAGCTAATGAGCAAAAAACTATGAAAACAGTCCAGACTAAACTTTCCAAACAGTTCCCAAAACGATAACGATAATATCATGATGTAGCGATTATGCAATAATCGATATATTGCAACAAATTTAATCCACAATGCACCCCAATGTGTCACTGAAGACATTCCGAATTCACTGACCAAACTGAAGCTGTTTGAAATGAATTACAAAATATTATCAAACAATTTAACATAAATGAGAGAAATTCATATAAAATTAGTAAAAACAGTAAAACGGCTGTGATTTTACCCTTACTGGTCCTAAATTTAAAAATAGATTTTGTTACAAGGATCACAGGTTTCCAGTGTACTTTTAGTTATTTCCTGTACGTTTATATGTTCCTCGGGTACCAGTAACGTGTTGGCTGCCATAAAGATCTTCATGGATAAATTCAGAATAAGTATGAAACTGGGTCACAGTAGTATCATTGTATTTACCCATTAAAACTGGGTGCAGCTACCTGGAAAGTAGCAGGAATTCCATGGTACTTACTGGGTACATACTGAGGACAGAACAATCCATTGGCCAGCCGATATTTTAGGCTGATATTTGCATTTTTTTGCTGGTTTCGGCATTGGCCGACATCGGATGGGCTGACCCATAGCCTCCCCAACATAATTTACGGACAGGCATCTATACTGACAGCAGTTTTTTACATATAAATGTTTCATAAAATGTTTCTTTTTGATATTACAAGTCCTCTGTTTCTTTTTCATATATTTATTTGAAGTGCTTTGTTTCTTTTTTTTTATCTTAGAAGAATTTTCAAAATTATTTTTCATTGTGTCCTCTATTAGATTAATTTTGGGGTCAAATGCAGTATCAGCCCCAAATATCGGCCCCAGATATTGGCAGGTTGTATCAGCCATCGGCTGAGGCTAATGAGAAAGTATCATATGAGTATCAGACCTAAAACATTTTTACATTCCTGGTAATTAAGGGACTGTAAAAGAAAGTGTTACTGAAACTTCTTCAGCTACTTCTGAAATTATATTTGCAATCAGTCTTTCTCATAGTACTTTCTTTTTTGTTGGTTTTTTTTCTCTTTTTTTTAAAATAAACATACTCTGTAGTGCTACATCTGCATCTGTTGCAGATCAGTTGCTGAAGCATTTTATTCTTTTGTTTGTTTGTTTTGCATCAAATAAGTTTCTACAAGATGCTGCAGAATTCTGCTAATAAGTATGAATCCAATACAAAAATCTTTATTTCCAGCTTCTGTGAGGCTGATCTGTGCAGGGAAAGCCGCAGCTTGTGTTTGCTTCGTGCTGCACTACCTGCTGGGCTGGCAGGTTGAGGCGAGGATACTGTGGGAACCTCCTGCTTGGGTTTCTCCTCCTCTTGTGCGTTGAAAGGATCCGCCCCATCACAGTCTGCAAGTGGAGATGAAAACTAAGTTAAATTGTAAAGAAGTAAAGAAAACAAAAAGATGAGAGAGAATGAGTGTGCATTTATAAAGAGGACAGTACCTCCATTTGTGGGGCTGTCCCATGCATTGTTGAGGGGACTCGAGGGTGCATGTCCCACCTCCCAGGGGTCTGTGCTTGCGTTGGCACACGGAGCCCACGGGTCGGTCGTGTTAGAGGAGGAGGGGGGAGCCTTCCAGGGGCTGCCGACCACAGGAGTGCTGGAGTGGACCGCTGTGCAGGCAGACATGATTTGCTCTGAGTCTGATGAAGCTGTTGTGCAGATGTACGGGTTTGTAGAGAACCACCCACCTACAGAGTCCCAGGGGTCGGAGGAGGTGTTACAGGACGGCTCGGCTGAGTTCCACGGATCACTAGAGGGGGGCGGTGGCTCCGAGGACGGTCCAAAGATGTCCACCAGGTCCAATATAGCCGACTACAGAGGAAGCGAAGGCAAGTAAAATCTAAGATTCGTGTTTATTTTACTCTTTTTTAAAAAATAAAAAATCAATCAAGCAGGGACTGAAACTAAACCAGCTCAAGCCTAAAGAACAATTTTACAGCTTCATTTAGCCTTTATTCTTCATGGCTTTATCCCAAAATGACAAGATACAAAATGAGAAGGCACTTTGTTCACACTAACTCAGCTCAGGCAAGAAATAAATCCATCAAAGCCGCACCAAAATACGATAAATAAATACAAAAAGGCACAAGGATAGAAAAAAACTTGCGTAAAAAACAAAACACGGCTTTCTCATAATAATTTAAAATGTTCCAACAAAGAAAATACTTTGGTTTATTTTTTGATCATTCTTAGTGATTGAGAGTAAAAATTACGATTGTTCTTCCAATATTTAAATGTGTGATTAGTTTTGAAGTGTCTACATTTATTTATTTCCAATTAAATCAAAAAGTTTCCTAAACATTCAAGTAATTTATCATCATCTTCTGAACCAAATAATACCAAAGTTTCCGACAGAGGGGGAATACAATGTTCTTAGAGCACAGCTTAGGTTGTAGCTTTTTTGGCCAAATATTGATCCTGAATCACACTGCAGTTGAAAAAAAGCTTTTATTACATACAAATGATTAATGAACGAGTGTTTACATCATTTTATGGCGAATACGAGTAAAAACAACCTTGTTTGTACAATTTCAGGGTAAACTTGTTGAAATAAAGGGAAAATTTAAAGATTAATTTTTGTACTGTAAGCTGTAGCCGTGTTTAGTATTGGCTTTTTTTTTTTTTTTTTTTTAACCGATATCTGATATACCAATATTGTCCAACTCTCAATTTCTGATATCTGATATCAACTAATACCGATCTATTCTGACAACTGTGAGGTTGTATCTCTCATATTCTGAGAGATACAACTATATTCTGCTCCAAAAGCAAAGGTCCCAAAATATCCTTAACTCAACCAGAGGAGTTCATTTAGGACAACTGGCTGCCGTATATCAGATAGCAGGTATTAGCCAACGTGTGCTAATTATAATGTTTCTGACAACTTGGTAACTTAACCAACAATATAAAACCAGACATATTATAAGCAGCTTCAAAACAAGTCAGTCTGTAGCAGCAGCAGCTGCACTGTAGTCACATGACTCTGAAAGGAATGCTGGGATATGAAGTTCTTCCAGGAAAACAGGGACTTTTCTACATGCTGGACCAATGCTGATGGAACAACAAGATTTACTAATGAGATCTTGGTGTTCCGTAATCAAATCTCACAAGATTTTGTTCGTAGAAATCTCAATATGATAAAACCAATACAGATATTTCCCGATATCACATTTTACTGTATTGCCAATATTGGCTGATAATGCTAGGCCAATAATATCGGCCATGTCTAGTAGTGATGCACAATGAAAAAAATTTCCACCGATGCCGATAACCAATAACTTTCTGCTTCTCGTAGAGGATACAGATAACTGATAAGTTCACATTTTAGAATTTAATACAGTGTAATCTTCATGTAATCTGCAGTTTGTGCTGGATGCAGCAACGAAAAACGGATTTTTAAGTAACTCTGGCTGATCTAGAACAGAAAACAAAAGGTTTTAGCCATTTAAATGTTCTGTTTTTTCAAGTAATCATACAGCAATGTGGTCATTTATAATACCAGCAAATGATACAATTCCATCCAAACAACAAAGTGCATCCCTTGAAAATTGCTGAACAGACATGGTCTAATCTGCAGGTCTTTGTGGAGTCAAGTCAAATGTTTTTGAAATACAAAATTATATTTTTAATCAGCATATATCATGTCGCTGTATACAGCCTGGTGCACTCCTTTTCTTCCAACCACTCAGCTGTTAATCTCAGCATGCTTAGGACCGTATGAAATCTGATTGACTGATGCACCGTAAGAAAAATCTCACTGGTACCGATGACAGATAACTTTTTGCTTTTCATGACCGATACCAATATCAAAGCTAAAAATGATGGAATATTCATTCCTTGAGCAAAATTAGAAAATACTTCTGCTTCATATCCAGTAGTTACTAGTGATGTAATTAATGGATAAAAAAAAAAAAGAGACCAACAAACAAACAGCATTCCATGGATTTCACCACCAAACAGCACCTGTTATTTATTGGTAATTATATTGATAACTGTTTTATTTACAATTTTATATTTCTGTATTTCCTCATTTCAGGGAGCTTTTAAGATCTGACTAGAGACATCAGATGGAAACTAGCCTTTTGGCTAATGTGGCATAAATAGAAGTTTCTCTTTTTTTTTATTATATACTCTATTAAATGAACAAATAAAATAATTTAAAATAAATAGTCCGATATCAGGCCAATATTGGACTGATTTCAATATTTAGTTTTATAGCCAATATCGGCCTGTCCCAATATCGGGCCAATAATATTGTGCATCATTCATTTCTAGTAAGCAGTTTAACATATAAAAGTGTATACCTCTAAAATATCCATGTAATTCTAAGTATAAACTGGTAATTATCACAGACAGTCTTCAACATACGGCGATATCCTATGGCAGTGGTACCTGCAGCAATATCGGCTTTGGACAATCTGCATCACCGATCCAAGTGAAGCCCAGACCCTTTTCATTTTCATCATATTTCCTTTGTTTTACCGCACCTCTTTTATACCATCTCCTTCCCTCCTCTTCGGTTTCCTCCGGCGCATCTTTTTCCTCATTTCAGGGAGCTTTTTAAGGGCTAGAGACAACAGATGGAAACTAGCCTTTTGGCTAAATTTGGTGTATTCACAATATGTTCTTTGTTTTTTATATAATCCATCAAATAAACAAATAAAATGAAGAAAAAGTAGTCCGATATCGGGCCAATATTGGGCTGATTTCAATATTCCATTTTATAGCCAATATCGGCCAATCCTGATATCGGGCCGATAATATTGTGCATCATTAATCTCTAGTAAGCAGTTTCTCTTATAGAAGTGTAAATCAGTAATTATCACAGTCTTCAACATGCAACGATATCCTACGGGATGGCAAGTGATGTCGTGTATTTTGTCAGAACACTGACTTTTTCCAAATCTGTGTTGTTTCTGTGACGTAGTGGAAAGCACCTGGCTCTCCATCATCAGGGTAACATGAATGCAGCATAACGTGACCAATTACGAGCCACCCGGAGCTTTACATAACTCAGAAAGTGAGCCTGATTGGCTCGATGACAGATCTTTACGGGAGAGTGTGTGTGCTACAAGATAAGGAAAAAGTCCTGCTGAGCTCAAGGTTAGATGAGACCAAATTATTCTCATTCAGAGTGCTCCTCTTCCTCCTCTTCCTCCTCTACTGCTTCGCTGTGTTTCACCCTCCCCATCTCTCATCCACGCCAGCAGCCGGGCACAAACGCGCCCACCCACCTTTAGATGCAAATGCTTGTCGTGGTCCATGAATGTACCCCCCCCCCCCCCCCCTTCCCACACACACCAGCTGATACACATGCGTTTTTAAACTAACCTCATGTGTCCCTGACTGGCTCTCTCGCCTGCTCTCATCCAGCGCTTTCTGTAGCACTGAGTCGTCTCCTTGGCGACAGCGCTGCTCCTGCAGGGGTGGCATCGTGACATCATTGTAATCATCACTGAATACGGAAAAACACTCATACATACGCACAGCCATTAGCCAAACTATTCCCTGTTGGCTCAGCTCACAGCGATTAATGCAGATTTTCCTAGTTTGTATGAAGATTCTGTTTTCAGAAAGCTGAGATTAAGAAAATCTGCAGTAGAGGGCCTGAAAACGGTTAAAGAAGGAAAAACGAATGAAAAGGTTAAGAGGAGTATTTCAGTTAACACATAATTACATCACACACAGCTGAGGTGTTCATAAACATGGAACCAACCTGTTAGGTGTGTTTCTGTGTGTGTACCTGCTCATGCTCCTTCTGGCTAAAGCTTTAAGCAACCTGTATCTGTGTCTTCATCCATCTCTATGGTAACAGGGAGGCTAGCTGGATGATAGTGGGCGAATTTGCAAGACATTTGTTATATGAACATGGTTCCAGGAGAGAGGAGCTGTGTGTGGAGAGAGGCTATGCAATCACACCGGAGGGTCTGGATGCTGTTGCATCATGAATATGTAAATGTGTGTTGTTTTACCTTCTGACTCTCCTCTCTGCTCATGGCTAAAGCCAGCTGGAGCTGCAGCTCCTCCTCCCCGCTGGTCTGCGGTCGAGCCTGCTCCAGGTCGGAGGCTGCGCGAGGAGACGAAGACGAGGCTGCGGAGGAGATGGGGGAAGGGGGGGAGGTAAAAGAATATGTGAGAAATCATCATATCAAGGAGCAAAGGATATATGAAGCAAATCTGAATATTCTCAGGCATAAACTGCAGTATTTACAATCTACAGTTGTCCTCAAAATTATTCATATCCTCAAACTGAAGAAGAGAGAAAATCAGCTGTCAGTGAAATAAGCTGAAATTCACAAAAGTAATAATGAATAAAAATTGAATGAAAATCATGACACTGATTTTAAATTGTGGTTTGAAAGAAATATTAAAAGCAAACAGACAAAAAATAAAACAAATAAACAAGCGCGATGGGGCTCCGAAGGGAAAATTTTGTTGAGCAACACTTTCAGACAACCACTGCAATCGGATGTTTTCTCTAATGTTCAAAAAGACTTCTGCACCTGTTGACAGATATGCTGGTCCACTGATCAAGGGAAGAGTGTTTTTATGTGTCTGGGACAGTTTTGTTTGTTTTTTTAAATTATTATTTCCATCCACAATTCAAAAGCAATATTTTATTTTACTAAATTATAATTTTATAAATTTCTTGTTATTTGAATTACTATTGTGAATTTAGTCTTTTCTTTAATGGGAGGGTATTAATAATTTTGAGGACGCCTATATGTAATAACAAGTACTAAGTTACTGAGCAGGGAGAAATTAATTTAATGTGATAAGTCTAGATATTTGAGATGTTCGATATTATAGGCTGATATCGGCATTAAAATGTGATATGAAAATATCGGTAATGTATTTTTTGGAACCGATTATTTCAACACCACAACAGAACGGTTATCAGTATCGGTATTGGCAATGAAAAGAAGAAAATGATCGGTTATTGGTATCTGTGAAAATTTTTCTTATCGTGCATCACTACGAAAATTGCCTGATACTATCTGCCTATCAAGTTATCAGCCAATATTGACAATAAAATGATATTGGTAAATACTGACATTGGTTTTTTATCATACCATTATTTTTACTAACAAGTATTACTAACAGGTATTGACCACATGTTGGCTAATACTTGCTAGTATCTGATATCTGGCAGCCAGATGTCTTAAATGAACTCCTCTGGCTGAGTTAAGGATATTTGGGATCTTTGCTCTCGGAGCAGAATATAGATGTATCTCTCAAAATAAGTGAGATACAAACTTACAGTTGTCTGCAAAGATCGGTATTAGTTGATATCGAAAAATCTATAGTTGGACAATATCGGTGTATCTGTAAAAAACATCCCCACTAGATATGTATTTATGTCGATTTCTCTACACTTAATCTATTTTAAATAAAATGCCAACACACAAAAAACACTCTATAATTTTGAGGACTCACAGTTGAAGGAGGATGGAGAGCCTCTGGAGCGGCTGAATTCTTCCCCGTACAGCACAGCCATGCTGGGCTGACTTGTACGTCTCCCTGGGTGATAAGAGGGGGGGATACCTCCATACACACCCCCGCCCCCTCCGGTGCCTCCTCCAGCCATCCGCTCCTTGGTCTTCAGGGCTTGACTTCGTTCCTGGCGAAGCCGCTCTTCGTCCCGCAGCAGACACACCAGCTGCCGGGCTTTTTCCCGTACATTTGCCCCCTGGTCTCTGCCATCCCGGTCCACATACTGGAAGTCCCGCAACGTCTGCACACACACACACACACAGATTTTTACAGGGTTTCTATAAATCAATAGGAACCTTTTAAAGGGGACATTAAAAGAAACTTTTAAATGATTTAAGGTGATGCATGTTTCACACATTCCCAGAATATGTCTGCTACAGTAAGTGTTGGCTCATCCTTATAAAACCGTTGGTTTTACATGTAGTCCGGTTTCAATGTCTGGAGCTTTAATGAAATCTGACTGAACTGCTTCCAACAGATCTTTCCCATAAGGTTCAGTGAGTTATAAAGAGGAAAAATAAAAGATGAATTCATCCTCTTAAATTTAGACTCTACAGCTCATTTCACATAAGCCGCTTTCAGAACATGAGCGGTAAATTCCATTCGCTCTTTAAAGCTAGGGTTGGCAATGTTGGAAAAACGGTTTGAGCAACCAACAGTTTAAAAACCTTCTGCAGTGTTAAAAGTCCACACTGCAAACGTCAACACCCCGAGACTTAATCCTTATCTGTTTTTTGGGGCAGCAGCAGTTAGCAGTCGGCTATATTTGTTTACAGTGAGCAGCGCACAGGGGGGTCACATGGGGACGGTGAGAAGGGAGGGACAGAGACAAGACATAAAGGCATCGATTCGTTCTTTCTAGAAGTTGCAAATGACCAATTCGCCTTTCGGTGCAAATGGCAGGGGTTGGTCAGAGATTTTACAGAACTACAGCTTACAGAGGTCTGACTTTTTTCCTTCCTTTTTATGAATACATGATGTATTGACTACTGTCAGGACGGAAGGACCATTTCACCCAGTATAACAAAAAGTGTTTCTGAGCCGGAATACCAACTTTTGCTTTAAACGGACTCGTCTTTTCAAACATGCCGCTTCCTTGTGGACTTATTGTGTCCCAGGTGCTTTCAGACATCAAGAAATGTTCCGGATACTGTAAGTCAGCACAGCACTCTCCCTTCAACCCCGTCCAGAACATTCTCTTGTGCGTTCAGCTGAAACAACATGCTGCAACATTTCCGCTCTTATGACATGGGGACCAGCCAGTACATGTCCGCTACATCTCCAAGATAAAACACTGGAACGCATGTCTGAATGCAAACGTATATAAGATAAAGTCCGCACTATTTGCGCTTTCCAGTGCAAGTCTGAAAGGGACTAAAGGACTATGTTTGGACTAGTTATTTGAACTATGTTCTTCTTTCTTTTCCTATTTTTAACATTGGAGTTCTACTGTTGTTTTTCTTCCATTTGATCTTACCAAGCATTTAAATCTGGATTTTCTTCCAGCCACATTTCTTCCTGGAAGACGATGGGTCCCCACCATCCTTCCAGTTTTTAATAATGCGCTGGACAGTTTTGAGCCCAGTTTTAGTAGTTTCTACAACCTCCTTGTTTTCTCTGCTTGATGCATGCCAGTGATTTGACCCTTCTCAGACAGACTAGTATCTTTTCCATGACCACGGGATGTGTCTTTCTACATGGTTGTTTAGGAAATAAGAAGCAACTCATTGCACCAGTTGGGGTTAAAGGTAGAGTCCAAAGTCCCTCCAGCGTTTCTGTTTGCAAACAACAGTATTCAAATTTAGCGCTCCTCCCCCTCAGGCTAATGGCCGCCTCATTCTAGCTAGCCTATTCAACTGCAAGCTTCTCCTTCAGAGCTCAGAAGCAGGTACAAGCCACACTATGATTAACCCTGGTTTTCCAAACTGCATTATCTGAAGCTCTTACCTTTTCTTCGGTGCATCCACGGTGTTTCCCTTCTTTTTTTTTTTTTTTTCCTTCGACAGTTCGAGTGACTGGCATCTGCTCCAATCATGAGCTTATTCCCACACAGCGTCATGCTCTTAGCTCTGTCATTGGCTGCCGATATAAACAGAAATCTCCACCCAGAAACGTCCCGACCAGACCAGAACAAAGATAAAGAGTGAATTACAGACAGGAGGAGAGAGAGTTGCGTACCACGGCACGGGAGTAGAGGCCCAAAGGTGGGGTTTGAGACGGATTTCACTTGCTCAAGTCTAACGTTTATTTTTTACAGGGGGGGGGACTTCGGACTATACCTTTAAATAACTTGTTGCAGCTGAAAGATAATCGTCCATCCAGTAATGATTCAATAGGAGGCTCCTATATTTGCTTAGTTAAATCCAGGTGGCAACTTTTTTTTTGGCCAGGCTGTGTATAATAGACTTGCTTACATGAAAGAATATTTACAACAAACTCTTCAGATCTCATTATTCTGTCGATTAAAGCCAAAGCAGCTGATTTGTTAATAGCTGTTAGCTTCTGGGATGTTTTGATTAACTTATGCTGTGGTTGCTTTTCCACAGAGGTTGGAACTCTGAGCTGGGAATAACGTCCAACGCAAGTTAACTGCATTGCAGTGAAAAGTTCGAAAAACTTGAACTCATTAACTTTCTGGGCTCGTTATTGGCAACACAAGCAGAGAACAATGCGTGTTGCTGCACTCATAACACCGGAGCAAAGTGAGTTGTAAATTTTCATGATGTTCCAAGTTAATTTTTCACTAATGGGAGCTCAGATATTCTATCTTCTGAGTGAAAATGGAAACTGTTCCCCTTGGTTCACCTCAAGTACTTTTGAAGTCTTAAATGTACACAGAGGAGACGTGGAGAAAAGATTTCTGGAGGGAACTAAGTACAACAAAATAAAGGATTTTATCAGGTGTCATGATGTGTAAATTCTCCACGAGTGGTTTCCAAGGACTTCTTGTGCAGCAGTTTGTGCTCCTTCATGTTTAGACCTCTAAGTTTTCTCTCACATCCACAAACAACTTAAATGAGAGAAGCGAGGAGGCACATTATGAAAAGCACCTGCAGTGTAGTACAGCCCTGTAATGGAAACATGGCTGATGAGCAGCTCTCTGCTTAGAAAGTGTTTCAAATTCACTGCAGATCTCTCTTATAGGGGATGTTATGTCCACAAACAATGAGATATGTGGTTTCTGTGTCTTTATTTGTAGCTAAACGATCACATTTGTGATTAAGGTGCAGGAAAGCCTCATCATGTCTGAGCTTGGTCCAATTTACTGGCAGTAAGTCAGGACACGCTCTCATATGTTTTCTCAAATGGAAAAGACTTAAACAATCTGGATTCTCACTGCAGGGGTCCGACAACTCTGCATGGCATCATGGTTGTTTTCTAAAACATCATGAGCATGAAACCCTGATCATCACGTCATGACATAAATACAAAGCACCCACATAACGCCAATCACTTCCAGTCCTTTCCCCACCCTCCACCGTTTGCTTTTAACTTTGCAGTTGTACAGCCGACCTCTTAAAACCTTTCTGTCCTGACACATGGCCTATAAGATACAGATCTGATCCCTTTTCTAGACTCCAAAATGATTTAATTGTGATAAAAATGTCCTTGTGACCTTTCTGATGAGGGTTGCATTCATTCAGCCGATGAATGGCTGACCAATCAGATTTTAGGAGGGCTAGCTCTTGCAATTAGCGAACAAAAAGACCTGAAGTGAAGATGGTAAACAAACCAGACAGAGCGAAAGCACGGATCTAATGCACACTTTCACATCGTTCTGCATCGTTTTGCATCAGTCATCTTTAATTATGTGGGACGAAGATATGGAGGCGAGCCCGATTAGCTGGTGGCTGTTGGAGAGACATTTTCGGTTTTTGTTTTTTGGGGCCACAAAACAGATCAGCGCCACCTGCTGTTGTGGAGACATTGTATTTTGCAACCGCAGAAGGCACCCCCAAGTCTGGAGTCAGTTTGGTGCAAGCACCCCTGACTGCAGCGTGCAGTTCGGGGTGGAGCTCAACGTCGGCTAGGGTTAGGGGTTGAGCTCCGCCCTGAGCTGCACGCTGCAGTCAGGGGTTTCTCGTTTGATGTGTTCTTGAGCACTTTTCTGACCATATGGGGGGGTGAGGCCGACTGATCAACCCGACTCCGGCAGTCTACGTGGTGTCTCTGCCTGAGATAGGGTGAGATGCTCAGCTATCCAGGAGGGGTCAGAGTGGAGCTGATGGCATGGGAGGAGCCAGTTGACGTGGCTTGGAGGCCTCCCGGTGAGGTGCTCTAGCCACATCTCATCAGGAGGAGGCCCTGTGGAAAATCCAGGCCAGGGAACGCCTCGGTATTCCCTTGGATGAGCTGGAAGAAGTGGTTGGGGAAAGGGAAGTCTTGGCTTCTTAGCTTTTAATAGCTGCCCCGTGACCTTGTCTTGGATAAGTGGTAGAAGATGGATGGACGGATGCAGTCAAAGCATTCAGTTTTCAGTGGTTAATTGTTCAGGTTAACATTTGAATGTTATTTTTTTTACACATTTCTTTTACTCTGTATTGTAGCGTATCGATGTGCCGCAGGAACATGAGCGGTTGCCAAGGTTGTGTGGCAAGGTACGCAAGCTAGAAAATTGAGGGTCATGCACGCTTACAGTACCAGTCAGCCAAAGGGATATCCCTGTGGCCAAGTAGCGTGATCAATCAGTGGCAAAGTGATAGGATTCCACATTGTCACATCTCTCCCCTTCTTCATAAAAGCATGTCCTCATGCTCCGTGTAGGCTGCCACCAGTTACAAATCCATGGACTTTTTACCAGTACCGCATGGATCTTGCCGACAACGCCAAAATATGGTAAGTTATGCAAGGGGGGCCCACAAACAGTCCACAATGAACTGCCCACAATAACAAACCAGCCGTGTTATGCAGTGATTCAGATGTTGAGGCTGTCCTGAAGCTGCTCCCCAGTACCTGAATAGAGAAGGCGTTCTCCCGGCACTGCTGGGCCACTCTCTCTGATCCCGTTTTCAGCAGGTAGTCCAGCAGGGTCAGGGCCTGCAGACAAATGCAGATTATTGGATTTATTCTTCGACATAAGAATAATGTGAAATGTCTATTCTGCACATTGACAATGATGCTTTTATTTCAGTTTTCTGAAAAATTAAACCAAGAATGCATTGATGTTTATAAATGCAGATACATTTTCTTTTAGTTTCAAGCAATTGACATAAGCTATGATTAACTCTTTAGAGCTGGGGTGCCCAAGTCTGGTCCTTGAGAACTACTATCCTGCAACTTTTAAAACCTACCCTCCCCAACACACCTGAATCAAGTAGCTATTCTCTCATGTGCATGTCATTCAGCTCTGCAGAGGCTGGTAACAAGACATTCATTTGATTCTGGTGTGTTGGAGAAGGGATTCAACCAAAATGTGCAGGATAGTAGCTTTAGCTTTAGAAGTTAAACTCAATCAAAGAGGCTTTAATAAGACACCTTGTAGACATGTCTCCAGTTCTTGCCACTGTCATTGAGCCGTTTCCACACCATACCCATGACCTCAGCAAACGCCACCACGTTGAAGGTCAAGTCAGCGATCTCTGACATGAGAGACGAGGATGGGCCCCATGGGTCGTTTGAAGTGGCCTCACGGACCTACACATGCACACAAAAAGAGCCATGACATCTTTCTACAGGTCAAACATGCAGCATTATTTCTCCTGTGAAGTAAATAACATCAAACATTTTAAGTGTTGATGTGAGAGACGGTTCAGTGCAACACAGCCTTGTTAAATTAGAAAAACTTTACTCTTTGTAAAGGATTTGTGCAAGAGAACATAGTTTTTATAAATACCTTGATCTCCGCTTCTGAATAGTTGTGAACAATGTTCTTCACCTGCCGGCGCAGGGCTGAGGTTGTCATGGCGACACGTGATGGAGAGAAAGTGAAATTTATGCTCAACAGGTTAAGAGAGGGGATGAGAGGGAAGCTGTGGATGGAAGGAGGAGAGGGGAGGTAGCTACGCCATGGAAAGCTCCTCTTCTCTGTCAGCTGTTAAACATGCCCCTATAAGAAGCACACAGAGGTAGTACATGAATATACACTGTAGAAGTACCAATAAGTAACTTAATGTGTTGCTCTCTGTGCACTGGTCAATGCTCTTAACCAGTAACCTCTAATAATCCTTGTTACCACAAAGGATAGCAGGATTCTCCGGACTCTGGTTTTGGTTTCAGTGGGTTACTGACACATCATTTGTCATTTCTGATGCCAGGAAAAGTGCATTCTTTGATTTGTTTCCTGACTTTCTAAGTCTGGATTCCCCAATCCGGTCCTACGGGGTTCGCAGCCCTGCAGGTTTTCAATGGCCCTGTCCCAATACCCGCACTTCCACCCTTGCACCCCAAGAATGCACGCTCCCGTTGAAGGCTCAACTGCGTAGTGTTTTCCATTTCGCTAGAGTGGATGTTGGCCCCTCCCGTGTGCAATCAATAATGCTGACTTCGCTGATTAATATTGCCCACAATTCATTGCTGCATGTGACGTTTTGAACCATAAAGGTGGAAAATGTCCATGTTTGGTGATGAAGCTCCTGCCTGTGGTGAAAAAAATTTCTTTTCAAATGTTTATATTGAAATATTTCATCTTTTAATACATTGTATGTGAAATAATTACAGAAGTTTGCCCTGTTACTTGGAAATATGCTTTGAATATTAAAATTCAGTTTACTGATAAAGCAGCTATATTAACTTTTTATTTAAGCTTTATTTACACTGGTAAGTCCCATTGAGATGCAGCATCTTTAGCAAGGGAGAGCTGTTTACCTGACATACTGTACATATTTTTATGGACATGTGGACATTCTGTGCAAACAGTCACAAAGCAGACAATTAAATCATTATTAAACATTTAGTTTAGAATTTAAAAATAAAAAAAGTTATTTTTCTCCGTAGAGTTTAAATTATACAGCCACCTTGCATAAATTAGTTCAGTCATTCATTTATTTATCAGTTAAACACGTGTGGGTTTTATAACATATATTTTACAAGAACAGGGAGCGTGTCAGACATCACTGCACGTGTTCATGTGAAGATCTGATAGCCGACCACTGTTCAGAGCCGCTACTTCTAGAGGCGCGTACCTTCTCTTGGAGGACGCTGTCATTATGACGTCATTCACGATGAGTCGATGCACAACATTTGTGTCGACCAATTTATGTCATCAATTATGTTGACGCGTCATCCCAGCAAAAGACAGCATGATGTCATGCAGTGAAAAATGTATCTAATGTAAATGAAATAAAGATTTAGCACAAAGATTCTATTATTCACTACAGATTTTAAATGAAAGATGGTAGGTGTGTGTTTTTGGTCCCACTTCTCATCGATTCTTGCATGCCTCTGTGAACAGTCCATAAGTAACAGGGTCAGCCTTCGCGACTGTATGTTACAGTAGGTTAGTCACGATGGTGGTACTTGGAGAGCTCGATATTTTCTCAGGTGGTACACTTTGAAAAGTTTGAGAACCACTGATCTAAGTCAGCAAACATACACTCAGCATTATTAACAATGAGTGATGATGGCGGCTTACTGAGCCGTTCACCACTGGTGCCCCATCATGAAGTAGGTCACACAGACGTTTGGCTCTCAGGTGTCTGATGAAGCTTCTTGAAAGCTTATCGTATTCAGGCCAGTAAGTGCACAGACACATTCACACACACACACACACTCACTCACTCACAACCCATTTTTCACTTCCATTTTCATATTCCAGAGAGGACACGAGGGAGTTGATGATTATGGTTCCAGTCATTCTGCACCCCTCCTTCTGGCTGTGACTATGAGCCACATGAACCTAATTAACCTAATAAACCAAAGCTAAACTAGTAAAACTCCACTAAACTAAATAATTTTAATTTCAGTCATCAGCTCACTGTCAGATGTTTCAGAAATACTTTAACTATACTTTACAAACCAAGTACCCTCTGATCCATTATTGTTTTTACAATAAAGTTAAATGATGACGAGGTAAATCCCTGGATCATCGTCCATTTGTGACAAATAGCTTCTGTTTATTTTATATTTCACCTCTTTTATGTAATTATTTTTTTTTAATTTATGTTATTGGTATTTTGACGAAATATTAGGATCATATTAAAGGGATTTTCCGGGGACGCGGATGCAGCGTCGTTTGACGTCACATCCACAGGACAGCACGGGACAACTGCAGTTACGATGGCTGACAAGGGCGCCGCCATACATTCAATCCATACAGGAAGTCTCATGCGGAAGTTAGTTAAATACCGCCAAGAGTAACTATCTTCGGCTTGCAAACAGATGCGTATAGTGTAGTCAGGTGGTTAGGGTTAGGAGAAGGGTCAGGGTTAGGGTTAGATTTTAGTAAGTTGCATGAAAAAGAAACTTCCGATTGGGACTTCCAGCTTGGATTGGATATTTGGCAACGTACTGTAACTGCAGTTGGGTCCCCCTGGAAATTGCCACCGAATGGCAGCGCATTGTGCAGCACACAACCTGTTAAAGGCAACGGAGAGAGACGTGGGTGGGCTCGTTCTTTTTGGCTTTTAGCGCTTCATCATCCATTAGTATTAAAAAACTGCTTGTTTATTCTTTCACAATTTCTGCCTCTTGTCCCTTTAAGAAAATTTTTTCAAAGACTTTAAGAATAGAGTCGTATTTTTACAAGAACAAAGTCTTAAGTAGAATAAATTTGTAAATTTATGAAAATAAAGTCTTGATATTTTAAATGTAGGGTGATGGAGCATTTGGTGAAGATGTAGTTCAGCATATGTTTTACAAACCAGGAAATTCTCAGTCTCTGGGCAGATCAACACCACATTGTCATATTAGTATCAGGACTTTGAATAGAATCTCCAAGAAAATAAATCTATTCTGCAGAAAGAAGCAGACGGATTTGGAGGAAACGGCTGCTTTAGTGGAGGGGGAACTGGCTGGAACCGGTATTGAGGGGTAATTAATGGAGGAATAGGGGGCAGGTTAGGGGGGTTTTCAGTTCATAAAAATCGAAAAAAAAATCAAAAAAAAAACAAGAAAAGTTAAGGGGGACAAGAAATTAACACATATGGTTTTCTTTACTCAATAAAAAAAAAAATAAAAAATTTTTTTTTAATAAATTTATTAATGGAAAAAAAAATGATATTATTAAAAAAAATAATGATATTATTATTAAAAAATAATGAATATTTTATTATAAAAAAATTACAATATTATTAAAAAAATGATATTATTATTGAAAATTAATAATATTATTATCAAAAAAATAAACAATTTTAATAAAAGAAAATTTGATTTTATTATTATAAATTATTACTATTATCAAGAAAATATAACTTTAATAAAATAAAAATATGATTTGATTATTGTAAAATTACAATTTTAATCTTGTAAGTTTATTACTTTAATGAAATAAAAAAAAATTAGTCAGGCATTAGTTATTTTCTGTACATGCTTATCGGTTGGGGGGGGGGGGGAAGGAGCCTAGCCGGGTATATCAGGGGGGGGGGGGGGGGAAGCAGGGCAGTTGCCAGTGGGGGGAGGAAAAAAAATAAATTTTTTATTATAATATAACAAAATATTATTCTAATGAAAAAAAAAAATTAATAATGTGGTTATAATAATAAGTAGTAGTAATTAATTAATTCTTATTATTATATTTATTTTTATAATTTTTTATTTATGAATTTAATGTTTTAATTAAATAAAAAGAAAATAAAGTAGTATTTTATAAGGTTTGTTGAATTTAAAAAGGGTGAAGAAAAAAAATGTAAGTTGAAATATTTAAATGTATTTTATTTTAGTCTCTTTGTTGTTCTCTGTAATAGTTTTTTATATAGTGTAAAAACTGTGGTGAAGGATTGGGGGTTAAATTATATAGATTTTATTTTATTGAAGAATTTTTTTTAGAAAAAAAAAATATAGAAAAAAAAATATAAAATTTATATTTATAATATTTGTCTCCTTTAAGAAATAAAAATTAAAAAGAAATTGAGGAAATTGAAATAATATTTTATCATTGTGTTATTTTGTTATGTAGAAGAGGTATTATAAAAATATTATTTTTTTTATTCTTTTTATTTGGCACATGTTCTAGGTGTCTCAGCAGACATTTAATAAAGCTGATGTCTATATGAAAATACACAATAATAATCTGGCACATATTCTATGCCATGCAAATGCTTAAATTTAGGAGTTGCTTACATTTAGCCTACTTGGAAAAACAGCAACCTCAAAGAACATCAGCTTTAACAGGATATCAAATATTATTTAATATAAAATGCCACCCACTTATTAACATAAAGTGTTGCAGTGCTATTAATTTATGGAGACTATGGTTCAGCATTTATTATAATAATGACTCACCACTCATATATGAATAAGGATTTGCTAACTGCACAATAATAATATAATCTGCATCATTGTTTATGCTATTTGTAATAATGGGGCTCTTTGCACAGACCTGCACTTTGGTCTGTGAATGTTTCCATCTGTTGTCTTTTACAATACCTTTTTGCAGTTTGGCCATCATTTATACTGTAACTCCTGCAGGAGCTAAGGTGTTGCTTATATGGGAGACAAAAGATATGTTCCCAATGTGAAATTTGAACAGTTGACAATTCAGTGCTTAACACAAATCATCCCGTAACTTGATACTTTAATAGAGATTCTTTTATTTTAAATAATAATTCTGATCATACACATTTTCTTCTAAATGGCTACAATGTGATATAAAAGGTTAAAAAGGCAAGTTGTGTTTCAAGTTGCATTGAAAACGTTGATCAGGATGAGTAATACTGAACAGGGATGAAATCTCACACATTTTCCTGAAGAAAAATGACATGTGGACTGAGACCTCTGTTGCAGAATGTTTATAGGAGGTCTTCTGTACAGTATATTTTGTGTCCACATACTGATGATTCACAAATTTATATGCCACATCAAAACAGCCAAAAATCAGTTAACTTTTAAGTGGTGAAAAGTGGAAGCAAATGAATGCTTACAGGTCCCTTTAGTCTGAGGCTATGGCTGAAATAAATGATGACGTTTGATCTGCATCTCCTTATAAACAGCACCTAACACACTTTATAAATAAATTTTTAAGGATTAAGATTGTGGCCCTTTGCCTGATCATGGAGTTGTGATAACTCATACCTGATTATTCCAGTAGGGCTGTCTTTATGAGGTTTGCATGCTCTCACTGTGAAGGCAATAGCTGCAAGTTTCCTCCCCACCAGTAGGTGGTGCATTAAAGCCCAATTTCAATCTCAGACCTTTCCCTCTGTTTTGAGTATTCATGTGTAAAGGTAGGGGTGTCTCAATCCTGTTAGGACAGAGTAGGAGTGTCTCAATCCTGTTAGGACAGAGGGGTAGGGATTTCTTAAACCTGGTAAGACAGAGGGGTGGGGGTGTATCAATTCTGTTAGGACAGATGGGTAGGGGGTCTCTCAATCCGGATAGGACTGAGGTGTTGGGGTCTCTCAATTCTGCTAGGACAGAGGTGTAGAAGTGTCTCAATCCTGTTTGGAAAGACGTGTAGGGGTGTCTTAATCCTGTTAGGACAGAGGGGTAAGGATAAGTGGTAGGGTTTTATATCCCTTCAAACAAAAGTTTTTCAGATGCACACATACAACGAAGGGGTATGACAAATTTGCAAATCATCGGCAAGATGGCTGCAACTGAGTCCCGAAAAATCTACAAATGTAAATATTTTCTCCAGAGATAAACTTAAAAAATGTATGACAACCGTTGTATTGTCTAGTTTAATGTTGTTTAAATGTTTAACGGGCATTTTCTTTGTAAATACGCATGAAAAAAAAATGGCTAGTACTATGTTGAAGCTTCAGAAACATAAAGGCTACCAGGCTGAAAACCAGTGGTGCTCTGCAGGCAGCCCTGATGATCTGCATTAATCCACAGCTGTGGAAGGCTTGATTTCTCCAGATTTCCAGCAACAGCTCAGCGCGCATCTGCTAACAATACAAGCCGGAGGGATCACTGATGACGTATGTTGTTGTTAAAGGGGTGTCCCAGGTAGTTTCAGCCCTACCCCTTTAAGGGGAAAATGACAAATAAAATTGGGACTAACACTCATTTTCTTAATTAGCATTAGCAACATTACAGAACTGGCTAACCGTTAATTAGCATTAGTAAATGTTTAACTTGCATGTCCAGGAGGAAAGCAGCAACCTCTGCGGGGCTTTTGAGCCCCTTTGCTACCTTCACCCTCATCCTGCTTCATTTTTTGTCCGCTTGACTGTGTGAAATGTAAGACAGAAGATGCTATTGCTATACATAGCAATTGAGCAAGCAACTCCAGAGCTAATGCGAACCGTGATGAATCCCAATGTTGGCATTATAATCAGATGTAAATATTTACCTTTTAGATCTGTCAAAACTGATAAAACAGTTATGAATATGCTATGAAAAAATTGGCTGAAATGAATGCTTATTCTGCATCCCTCAAGATGTTCTGTGAATGTTTCTCTTTTTTTATTATTATCATTTTTTTGATTAAAAAGTTGTAGCTATCACCTTTAAAACTAAGGCTATAATGCAGAGATTTCTCCCAAAATAAGACATTCTCAGCTGACCCTAGGAGTGATTGGTGATCTGTCAAGGGTGTACTCCACCTCCTCTCCCAATGGCATCCCCCTGCACATGGATGTAATGCTTAGTTGCCTCTGTTTCCCATGAACATGAGTCTACTTAATGTGGTGCAACCAGGGCTTGTGATTGCTGCCAGACCTAAAGTCCTCCAGCAGTTGTAGACCACTGACATGTCTAGACTTTTGTGATCCGACCATAAAAGTTGTGTAATTGTGATTTTGTCTAAGACTGAAATTTCTCCTTGGTCTTATTAATCAAACAGAAACCTTTTGTTTTTTATCACTACCATTGATGGTGCCACCCAGCCTGTACTTATATCCATGTTGTAGAGTATTTTTCACTTGAATGTAAACAATAATGTGTAACTCAGCAGAGATCCTTTCCATGAAGTTCTTGATAGTAAAAGTCTGCTAATAAAAAAGTTTTATACTTTCTGTAACTGTCTCATGTTAGTTCATTACAGCCATATAGAAGCTGATGAACATGGTATTGAGTATTTTCCTCTAAAATTCAAGCCCTCTTAAACAGTTAGGCCCTTTTTAGTGTCACAAGTTCAGTGATGCATTCACCTATTTGCCTCTGAATATGACAGTGCTGCTACTTTAATGTCAATTCATTTTTACATCCGCCAAGGAGGTTATATCTTTGCTAGCGTTGGTTTGTTTATCTGTTTGTCAGCAGCTTTACCGAAAACGTTCCGGATGGATTGACCAGGAATTTCTTGAAGGACTCTTTATCATTGTGAGATCGGCCAAATTTTGGAATTTTTGCATATAACTCCATACAAATGGCTAAAGTGTTTGGTAAAAAAAAATTACAAGAAAGGATCTCAATGAGTTCTAATGTACCAGGTACATTATGAACTGTGAACTTTCCAGTTTAAACTTTATAAACGGAAACAAAATTTAATAAAAGACACGTAACAATAAAAGTTTAGGTGAGAATTACAATATGAGGGGTATATAAGATGCTTGGCGGAGGTCTGCGCTCTTCGAGTGCTTTTCTAGTTATAAACTACATTTAGATGTTTTGATTTTTGTCTGTTCGTTGTTAGACGTCTCATCTGGCTGAAAAGCATACGTCAGCAGAAGCCCAGAGGACCTGAGATGCACATGGCATTGACACGAAACTCTGAGGGGACAGTCTGAAAGTGTGTATGTGCAGCAGAGATCGAAGGGCATGAAGAAGAAACTTCTGCTCAGCAGCTGCAGCCAGTATCACCTTTCTGCACAATCATCTTCAGCTCGGACACAGAGGCCCCCCACATAGGAAGGTTAGGACAAGCCATCGCTGTGTGAAAGCTTTAGAAAACACTGCACTAGGAAATCACTCCATCTGACCCTCACGGAGCAGATATTTCACGCTGTGGAGGTAACACAATCCTTCGGTGTGCAAAACCATTCTCAAAGCTGAGATGACAAAGAGCAGGAATACAATAAAATCCCCCCGTTTCTGTATTAATATGATCGATAAGCTGACATGTCGACATGCACCGGGATCCATCCCACCAGATAAGAGTATTTCACAAGCCTGTGCAAAGATAAAATTAGTCATGGCTTTCTACAACGTGGTTCTTTAAATAAAAGCACACTGTGTAAATTGAATCCTCGAGCGTAATTAATCACATCTTTCTGATGTTTAGCCTACCAGGCCTGATCTAATACATTTGGGTCTCTGAACAAACTGTTGAGGTGTTCCGTGAATACAATAAAAACTCATTTTTATGACTCATCTGGATGTAATAATTCAAATAAAATACCTTCAAACAACAGTCTCTACATCAAGACCAATTCTGAGAACCATATTTTCCGGACTATGAATCACATTGGTCATAAAATGTGTCATGAAGCGGGAAAAAACATATATGAGTCGCATTTATTTAGAAATTCATTTCAGAAAATCCATGACCAAGAACAGACATTTAATCTGGAAAAACAAGTTCTTCATCTCCACACCAGCACACAGAACCACGGGCTGAACATGTGTCTGGTATGTTAAGGTAACAAAGAACATAGGCTGCCATTGAGGCAGGATAGGCTAAATTAGCATAACAAGCTAGCAAGTTCACCAAGCTCCCCAACTCAGTCCTAGAGCGCCTCTGGTGACATCAGCAGGAACAACAAATATAAACTCATTTTCAAGAACTTCAGCAATGTCTAAAATGAATCCGTTTGGTGAAATATGGCCATTTTGGGATTTTTTTATTTAGACCGATGACTGGTCAAACTTCCCCGTTACTCTGATTATAAAGTTAATGTCTGTAAATAATCATAAACATCAAAAGTGAAAAGGATAAACATGTTTTTTGAGGATTTTTTTCCACTGCAAAGACAGTGTAGCCAGATGTCCAGAAATGAACTCCCCTTGCTGAGAAGATGCCATTTTCAGATCTTTGCTCTTGTAGCCACCTTAGTTGTCACAAGCCTACATTGCCCTCTGGTGACGTTAGATGGTAATGTTTTCTCCTCCTCGTTCATGTCGGACAAAATAAATTAACATTTAAAAATGTTTCAAACTGCATATATTTTAATACATATAAGTCGGACCTGATTAGAAGTCGCAGGAGCAGCCACACTATAAAAATGAGCGGTTTATAGTCCAGAAAATACGATTCTGAACTTTAACAGTAGACAACCTGAGTCCAACTTCCCAGGTTACAGCTCTGTGGTTATCTAAAACCTTTGTAATAGTATGGATCACTTTAGAACAAAATTCATAAGTTCATAGCACCAAAGTTAAAATAAGTTAAGGAGATAGTGATGAGCTGTGATGTGTATCAGTATATGTGCAAAATATGGCAAGGTACGCAATAGAGGGCCTGGGTGGGATTTGATCCCCAGACTCCCAGGTGAGAGTCACGCATGTTAACCAGTTAGCCAAAGGCACATCCCTATGGCCAGGTAGCCAGGGCGTATAATCACTCGGAGGCATAGTGACAGGACTGTCAACTGCAACAAAAAGGTAATTAAATTACTGTTTATCTTCTTATGTACAGTGATTGTGATTAATATTAAGTTTTATAGTTTGGTTAGGTGCACTAATGTAAATGATTGTAATAATGATTTTAAATTAAAAAGCTACATTTCATCAGTGGAGCATCTTATTGTGTGTAGATTATGTGTCTGAATGGATGGGAGGCTGTGGGATTGCTACTGGTTAAAGTGTTGATGTGGATTGTTTTTCAGTTTGGCATTGATGTTTGTGGGTGTTTCTATTTCCAATTATTGGTGTAACTTTCTGAATGGATATTGAGCTGAAGCCAGCAGTGGTCCAAATACATAAACAATAATTAATAAACACAATTTAATTAGGATTTCTAATCCCTCATCACAACAGAGAATCATTTTATATACATACATTATTATTTTATTTCTTAAAGGCTGATTTAATTTAATGGTCTGGTACGTCACGTTTAACTGAATTAAAGTAAAACCTACGCGTGGTCCTGCATACGCATGCGTCCTTTGAAAGCAGGTGTACCCTTGATTATTATACAGGTTACATATAAGATAGCAACATTCAGGAGTGAGAGGGGGACTTGGAGTCCACTACCGAACAGCACTACATCAGATGGTGATGATGAAGGATGGGGGGGAGAGATCGGAGCTCATTAGGGTCCCCTGCCCCCCTCGACTCACGCCCCCTCATGCGGTGGCTTGCCATGTGTAGCGCGGACCCTGCAGGACGAACTACTGCTGGAAACTACAGCATGAAAGTCCCGCAGGCCTCGTCTGGACCCAGAGGCCAGAACCTGATCCCCGTCCCCATCACAGAACACGCCGCTTACCATGCTCCTCTCCCGCCTGCTCAGCCCCGCATCCTCTCCGCTTCCCTCCTCCCGCAAGTCCGAGCCGTCGATCAAATCTGCGCAAATATCCTCCCGGCACCGCGGTCCCGCGCAGCCCGAGCGGGAGCCGCGCAGTGCGGGGATGTGGCGACCTGAGTCCCGGCCTACCCGGGACGATGCGAGCCCGTCTTACCGGGAAGCCAGTGATGAAATCCGCATAGGAGCAGGAGGAAGCTACAACACGCGCTCCCCTCCTCTCTCAGCACCGTCCACACACACGCACGCGCAGGCCGGTCACGCAGCAATCACAGCAGGGAGCGTGGCGGAGAGGAGGGACGGGGGCGCGTCTTCTGCGTCAGCGCAACCTCTCAGCGTCCACTCATGCGCGTGAAAAGGACACGGCAGGAAAAAAGAAGTTTACTGATGTCACGACTGAATAAGACACAAATCTCATCAGACTAGATTTATTACATCTGACTGGATATTTCTGTGGCAGCCTCGCGCATGTCAGGACTTTGTGTCCTCCTCTGCCACGTTAATCTCCTCCAGCAGGTCACACAGGTTGGCCATCAGCTCCTCCATCCCAGCATGAACCTGCCGGACAAGCAAAGACAGACAGGGAGGCTGATTCTGGATCTGCTCACAGAGAAAATAATACAGTCGTCCTCAAAACTATACCCTCTCATTAAAGAAAAGGCTAAATACTCAGCAGTAATTCAAATAACAAGAAATTAAAGAAATTAATAACAAATTTAAAAAAAAGGATAATTTAGTGAAATGAAATATTGCTTTTGAGTTGTGGTTGGAAATATAAAATAATAATAATAATAATAATAATCATCATCATCATCATCATCATCATCATCATCATCATCATCATCATCATCATCATCATCATAATCATAATAAACAAATAAAACTGTCCCAGACACATTAGAGCACCTTTCCCTTGAACAGTTGACCAACATACCTGTCAACAGGTGCAGACGTCTGATTGGACGTTACAGAAAACACCTGATTGCAGTGATTACCTCAACAACATTTTACCCTCAAAGCCCCATCAGGCTTATTTACTTGTTTTATTTTTTGTGTGTTTGTTTTCAATATTTCTTTCAAACCACAATTCAAAATCAATGTCATGATTTTCATAGAATTTTTATTTATTATTACTTTTGTCAATTTCAACTTATTTCATTGATAGCTGATTTTTTCTTCTGTAATTTGAGGGTATGAATAATTTTGAGGATGACTGTACCTCTGGCAGCTGAATTTACCAACAGTGCACAAAAATGTATCCATTTTATTCAGTTTTAGTTTTTTTTTGCCTCTTATTATATGCTGCTCACATCCCCTTAGGAGGAGCAGCTTAGCTCCACAAATGTTTTGTATCTCCATCTAGGGATGGGCATATCCATACCCTGGAGTCGATACTTCAATACCAGCTGGATAAAATATCAGAATTGATATTTTTTTTAGTATTGCGATACCACTGTACAGATACAAAATATGCAATTTGTTTTCACCTGTTAAGAGTTTTAAGCGAAGAAATGCAGTGACAACAGCCAGATTCTAGCTTCTGTATCGCATGACGGTGGTAGCCTATCAGATTCTAGCTTCTGTTTCGCATGATGGTGGTAGCCTATCAGATTCTAGCTTATGTATCGCATGATGATGGTAGCCTATCAGATTCTAACTTCTGTATCACATGATGATGGTAGCCTATCAGATTCTAGCTTCTGTATCGCATGATGGTGGTAGCCTATCAGATTCTAGCTTCTGTATCACATGATGGTGGTAGCCTATCAGATTCTAGCTTCTGTATCACATGATGGTGGTAGCCTATCCGATTCTAGCTTCTGTATCACATGATGGTGGTAGCCTATCAGATTCTAGCTTCTGTATCACATGATGGTAGTAGCCTATCAGATTCTAGCTTCTGTATCACATGATGGTGGTAGCCTATCAAATTCTAGCTGCTGTATCGCATGATGATGGTAGCCTATCAGACGTCATGATGATGCTATGATTCTTAGTGATGATGATGATGTTTTGGTATCATTCAGTGCCATCTTCTTCTTTGAGCAGGTTATTGCACATTATGTTTTGATAAATTTAAAAAATTGCTATTACATTTTATATCTGAACATTTTCCACTGAATAAATTAAAATAATCTTAACCCATATTTAAGTTATTTCATAATTAAAAGAAGTTTTTAATCTTATTTTTGTTTAATTTCTTCATCAGTATAATTTGCTATCGTTTTAAAAACATTTTCCCAGTACTTCTGTTCTCAAACTTAACTTATATTTAATATTGCACTTTCATTCAAAATGTTAATTAAAACTATACCATCGTGGTTTTCTTTAAAGGGACTAAAAGTATCGGTATTGATATCAGTATCGATAAAAAAGTACCATAAACTACTGGTATCGTATCGACATGAGAAATTTCAGTATCGCCCATCCCTATCTCCATCCTGCTGAATGTGCAGTCGTGATTTTATGAGAATTAGTTTATGTGCCAAACACCGTTCAATGGAAACACCTGCATATCGCAACTGTACTTTTTCTAAATTTAAGAAACATCGCTCTTATTCTATTATTTTGAAAGTGAAGGAGAATAACTTGCCTTTTTATGCAGCATGTGTGTGTAAATGTGCATCATCTCTGAGTCAACAACGTAGTCATCGGGTGGTCTTTGAACGCTGCTCTCTGAGGAGGTGAGCAAGCCAGACTTCTTTCCTTGTGCTCCTTTAGAGCTCTTTTCATAATTTCTTTTGCTCTCCTATGGAAGGATGGGCAGAGTTAGCAACACAATGACGCCTCTACAGCACACAGCACATGTAGCACTGTTCGCTTATGGCTGTCTTTGCATCTTTCACAGATGGCTTGCAACGATTCAGGTGCGGGCCAGTCTGAGAGCAGGTGCATGTTCTCACATGTTGTTCTGTTTCCATGGCACCATATGAGTAATGGGCTGCACCTTACTCATGACTCAACCGTTTCACTGGGGGGGCAATCATTTGGCAACAAATAAGCAAATGAAATCTGTTTTCAGTAAACCATTAGAGGAGACAGCTAACAGGTCCAAGACCACTGCGGCAGCACATCATCATCATCATCATCATCATCATTCAACAACACAATCACCTGCTTGAATTCCGAGCTGTGAATAGGACTGTTATAATGAGGATGAGTACATGCTGGATGGGAGCAGAAAAGCACTGAAATGAATGAGTACTGGTGACATTTTTCTCATTATCTCCCTCAACCTGTCACTCTTTACCAAAGCAGGACTGCCCCCCCCCCCCCCGCCCTATTCAGCTGCTGAGCTGCATTAACATCTCTGGGGGACAAAACAGAGCATTAGCAGGAGAAGTGGATGCAGAGTGGCTGCTTTTAATACAGCTGATGGTTGGTGCAACATGACCAAAAACAGGCTAAAGAAAAGCCTATAAAATGTCTGCAAAATAAAAGCCTACAAACCGCCGGCAAAAAAAAGCCGATAAACCGTCAACAAAATAAAAGCCTTCAGACTGCCCACAAATAAAAGTCTACAAAATGTCTGCAAAATAAAAGCCTACAGACCACCTGCAAAATAAACGCCTCCAAACCGCCTACTAAATAAAAGCCTATAAACCGTCTACAAAATAAAAGCCTACAAACCACCTGCAAAATAAAGCCTATAAACCATCTACAAAATAAAAGCCTACAAACCGCCTGCAAAATAAAAGCCTATTAACAGTCAACAAAACAAAAGCCTACAAACCGCCTGCAAAATAAAAGTCTACAAAATGTCTGCAAAATAAAAGCCTACAGACCACCTGCAAAATAAACGTCTACAAACCGCCTACTAAATAAAAGCCTATAAACGGCCTACAAAATAAAAGCTTACGAGCTGCCTACAAGAAAAAAAGCCCACAAACCGCCTACAAGATAAAAGCTTACAAATCAACTACAAAATGATAGCCAACAAACTGCGTACAAAATAAAAGCCAAAAAACACATACAAAATAAAAGCATGCAAACAGCCTACAATATCAAAGTCTACAAACCCCCGAAAAAGTAAGCACCTACAAACCACCGACAAAATTAAAGCCTACCATCTGCTTTCAAATAAAAGCATTCAAATTGCCTACAAGATAAAAGCCTTTAAACTGCCTGCAAAATAAAAGCTTACAAACTGTCTACAAGAAAAAAGACTACAAACCACCTACAAGCTAAAAAGCTTACATATCAAATACAAAATGAAAGCATACAAACCGCCTACAAAATGAAAGCCTACAAAATAAAAGCCAAGAAAACCCCTACAACATAAATGCATACAAACCGCCTACAATATAAAAGTCTACAAACCGCCTAAAAAGTAAACACCTACGAACCACCGACAAAATTAAAGCCTACCAACTGCTTTCAAAATAAAAGCCTAAAAACCGCCTATAAAATGAGTCTACAAACCACCTACAAAATAAAAGCCTACAAACCTGCGGCAGATACAATATTCTTCATGTGGCATCCACAGTATTCAGTTTCAGGGATTATAGAACATAATATTTCATGTGTGTACATTTGTGAGTGTGGCAGTACGTGTCCAAGTTGTGAGGAGGCAGTCAGTAGTAACAGAAGACAACACAAGTCTCTGAATGGCAGATGATGAACTGACAGCTTGTGTGAAGTGAAGAAGATGATTCATGTTCTTATCAGCTGGAGCATCAGATTAAGTGATGTGTCATATTTCATTCATGCTCATAAATCACCAACGCTCGTCTCTGCTGCCACACCATGGCAAAACGTCTTATGTTCTCCATCTCTGTGCTGATGGTGGTTAATTACACACACTTTTCCTCTCACCTCCACTAAACTCTCAGTCGTTGTTGGTCTGGACTCATCTTTGCTGTCATTGTTATATCTGGATCTCATCAGGGTCTGCTTCTCTTTAGCAGCAGCTCCAGCCTTTTTATTGTTCTTATCGTCTTTATGTGTGTCATCAGCCACATCTATGATGCAACGACAGTAGTGGTAAGCTGAAGAGTACTGTAGAAAATGAAAATACAGTTGGATTATTTTATTTATAGGCAGAACAACAGCTGATTTCCTCTTACTGTATGTAGAAAGAAAGAAAGAAAGAAAGAAAGAAAGAAAGAAAGAAAGAAGAAAGAAAGAAAGAAAGAAAGAAAGAAAGAAAGAAAGAAAGAAAGCCGTTCAGGCCTCATATCTTTCTGATTTCTGATGACAGATGCTTCTTGGTATGAATGAACATGGATGAACATGTCATCTGGTCCTGCTGAAGAGGTCGTGTTGCTCTTCCTCTCTTATTGAAAAACCCCAAGCAGGTTTCTTTCAGATTTAAGTCAGGCAGACCAGATGAGCTCGGTCAGCTTGACCAGATCATTTTATTTGATACTTGTCTATTCTTCTGTGAAAATGTTCCTCTCAGGATGAGTGAAAATCTGCTTTACAGTAGTAAAAGCTGTGTTTTAGTTAAAGGTGGTGATGTGACTGTCATCAGTCTGCACTGAACAGACTTGTGGAATATGGTCTGGATACTGAGGTTTTGTGTGTGTATCATAAAGAGAATGGTATATTTAATAAAGACGATGGTATTTTGTCCTGCCGATCTTCTGGAGATTGTATTCTCATCCTGTTCTTTGTTTGGTATTTACACAAGTTTAGGGATCGATGTCGAATATTGGCTTTTTTTTTTTACCGATATCCCATACACTGATATTGTCCCCCTTTTATTTTCTGATATTCGAAATCAACCAACACTTTTACTGAGCAAAGATCCCAAATATCCTTAACTCAGTCGGAGGAGTTCATTTTGGACATCTGGCTGCTATATATCAGATGCTAGCAGGTATTAGCCCACATGTGGCTAATTATAATGTTTCTGACAACTTGGTAACTTAACCAACAACAACAACCAGACATATCATAAGCGGCTTCCAAGGAAGTCAGTCTGTAGCCGCGTCCATTGCCATCTTGGAATATGGCCGTGCCATTAGGGAAGAAAAGTCCAGTGATGGAATAACCCGGTCATTCAGTATATTCAGGTATCAGCTGACATTATTCTTTGAGCACATACTGTTGCTGAACCTGGACCTGAGCAACTGCAGCAACCCCAGATCATAACACTGCCCCCACAGGCTCATACAGTAGCCATATGATGCTGCATCACTTCATCTGCCTTTCCAGTCACATTTCTTCCTGGAGGATGATGGGTCCCCACTATCCTTCCAGTTTTTAATAATGCATTGGACAGTTCTGAACCCAATTTTAGTAGTTTCACATCTCTGTAGATGTTTTCTCTGCTTGCCAATGATTTGACCCTTCTCAGACAGACTAACATCTTTTCCACGACCACAGGATGTGTCTTTCCACAAGATTATTTAGGAAATAAGAAGCAACTCATTGCACCAGTTGGGGTTAAATAACTTGTTGCAAGCTGAAAGATAATCGTCCATGCAGTAATTATCCAATAGGAGTATCATACCTATATGCTTAGCTAAATCCAGGTGGCCACTTTAATTTCCTGGCCAGGCAGTGTATAAATCTGTCCATTGAGTTTATACAACTGATCATATCACTTTGTCCAGCGTCCATGTCAATACGTCAGCTGGAATCTCTGATCAGAAAGATTTCAATTGGATAGATGAATTATTTGTCCTTTTTTTTTTTTTTTTTTTTTTACCATTTTTTATTATAATTTTCAAATCACCAGTTACAGCTGTTTTCCCTGTAGCTACTTTTGACTTGAACTTCAACACCTATATTTTTATTGAAACATATATAATCTTTTTTTTTTCAGAAAGAAATACTTGTCAACTTTAAAATGTCCCAATTTTCAATTATTTGACATTAAGCCATACCACTGCTGTAGTATTTTGCATGTCTCACCAGCGTCAGAGATGATGGATTCACTCGTGTTCTCAAACCTCATTTCTTTCTCCGGGAGGCCCAGCAGATTTCTGATTCTCGTGGCCTCATCAGCCAATGCATCCAGCAGTTTTCTCCATAGCTGCCGCCTGCAGGGGGCGCCAAACACCATTAAACAAGCGCAGATGAGTTCATGTATGAATCAATGTGATTCATGAATCATGTGTCCATGCTTCACCCTGTAGTGACAGCTGTTAGATGGTGATGTTTCCGTTCGGGGGGTTCAGAGAGCTGCAGAAGCACCGAGTTGAGCTGGGCCAGACTCCCTTCTCTGGTTGGAGAGTCGAGGGATGCTTCCTCATCAGGAAGAGACAGCACAGCCTAAAGGAACAGAAAACCGGAGACAAATATAGTTTAATTTCTATTTATCCATTAACATTTAGTTAAGTCATTTACATTTATGGTTTACAGGCCTTGTATACTAAATATTAATACTGTATGATGTGTTCCTTGTATAAATCAAGTAGCATAAAGTACCAAATCACTACATCTCGGATTGTGACTACTACCTGTCGGAGTGTGTCAACAGACAGGTCCCAGCTGCATCCTGGATTTGCTTCTTGCCACAGTCTCTTTAGGTCTTCCACAGGCTGATGAACATACTGAAACTGAAACCATTTATGGTGTTAAACTCAAAGTGATTGCAATTAAAAATGACTGCAAGACTGATCTAGTGGCGCTTGTATGTGGGCATCTTTTGGAGGTTTAAACATTTTCTGATTTAGATTTTCACACAATCCCAACAAGCAGATGAAAAAAAAGCTAAAACTTACATTTTGTATTTTATTCAATGTTAGGTATCTGACAGTGACAAAATATGGGATCCTCAATGATTAGCTGGTTAATTTCAGAACAGATATCTGATGATTGATCTTCACAACATGTTTGATGTGAAGATCTTTGATCATGCCATGATCAAAGAAGATATCTATTGGGTTTAACATGAATAAATAGATAAATAAATACATAAATAAATGAGTAAATAAATAAATAACAATAAGCTGATGCACAAACTTGTAAAGGTAAAAATGACAGAAGTCCAATATTATCGGCTGATATCGGCAATAAAATGTGATATCAAAAAATATCGTTATTGGTTTTTGTTGTATTGATATTTTTAACTCTTGCGAGATTTTGTTCTATTACGAAACCTCGTTAGATCTTGTTTCATCAGCGTTGGTCCAGCATGTAGAAAAGTCCCTGTTATCTTGCAAGAACTTCATATCCCAGCATTCCTTTCAGAGCAGCTGCTGCTACAGACTGACTTGCTTTGAAGCTGCTTATAATATTCTGGTTTTAAGTTGTTGGTTAAGTTACCAAGTTGTCAGAAACATTATAATTAGCCTCATGTTGGCCAATACCTGCTAGTTTCTGATATATGGCAGCCAGATGTCCAAAATGAACTCCTCTGGCTGAGTTAAAGGGGAAGTTCAGGATTTTTGACATATGGCCTCATTTTCGAGTGATGCAGGGTCCTATCACTGGAGACAGTTTCATTTCCTTCATCTCATATTCTTGTTACCAGTGGTCCCCGATGCTAATGCTATTATAAGTCAATAGGAATCTGCTAGCCTGTCATTAACAACAATCCTATCCACTCTGCAGAACATCCGAGGCAAATCAGTTATAATACAAGACTATCTGTGTAAATGCTGTTTTAACAAAACAATGCTACAAATAAATATGACCTTGCATCACAAATTACACATTATATTTTGAGGAACTAGTTTCTCACCAGCAGCGGAATGATACATTGCTTCTGGGTGGTAAGACAGGAGAGTGATGCGGTTCAAAACAAAAAGAAGCGTGCCACAGTCTTCACATATCACTCCGCTGCCAAATATCGGAAGTAAAAATGTGTTGCCGCTGAGACACTTTACTATCAAAATGTAACACAATACAATGTAAGTTTTACTTGTAACATTATTTTGTTAACACGGCATTTACACAGATAGTCTTGTGTTATAACTGATTTGCCTCTGATGTTCTGTGGAGTGGATACGATTGTTATTAATGACAGGCTAGCAGATTCCTATTGACTTATGCTAGCATTAGCATCGAGGACCCCCGGTAACAAGAATATGAGATGAAATAAGATGAAACCGTCTCCAGTGATAAGTAGGACCCTGGCTCACTCGAAAATTAAGTTGTATATCAAAAATCCTGAACTTCTCCTTTAAAGCTATTTTGGGATCTTTGTTTCTCTCTCTCTCTCTCTCTCTCTCTCTCTCTCTCTCTCTCTCTCTATATATATATATATATATATATATATATATATATATATATATATATATATATATGTACTCTATCAGAATATAGTTGTTTCTCAAAATATGAGAGATACAACCTCACAGTTGTCTGCATAGATCGGTATCAGTTGGTATCGTAAATTAAGAGTTGGACAAAATCGGTATATCGGATATCGTAAAAAAGCCAATACCAAACATCCCTAGTACAAATATCAAATCAGACTTCTGACTTCATCAATTCATAAATCTAAGATCTCTCTGAGAGCAAAGCACATGACAGTCTGCCACATCACATCATAATATGCATCTATAATCCAGATAACAATAAACAGACAACACCAAAGATATAAAATGAACAATTTCATGTTGTATTTTTTGCATAAAGTTGGCAGAAATGTTACGAAAGACCTGAAGCGAGTAGTTCCTGCAGGAAAAGATACATCTCAGAGTTGAAGCCACCGATGAATGAGTTCAAATTACTCTGACTCAGTATGTAGGACTGATCAACATCTGTTGGAAATGCTTTATTTCAGAGGCCCCTGGGAGTGAACAACACACTACATGTGAACTGTATGCAAAATGAGATCAGTTACAGATCTAACAATAAAAAAAACAAGTGTTTTTTGTCTTGTAGGTTTGTTTTTTAACATAAATGTTTTAGTAAATTGTAAATTATTTTATTTTAATTTTTCATTTCTTTTCTATTTTAATGTGGATATTTGTTGACGAGTGCTTTTTTGTTTATCCTATTTTTGCAGCATATCATTAATTCAATTCTAATTCATCCGAGCAGCATGTTTACTGCCATTTTCCAGTCTGGGATCAATAAACGTTGTCTGATTCTGGCTTCTCTGTCCATGTAATTGTTGATGATTAATGTAAAATTGATAGAATAATGAAATTTCACAGTTAAAGTTCACAAACTTTCAGACACAGCTGTCTGAAGAGAAACTGCTGTCACACCACAAAATGATAATTTCCACTGACATTTATCTTCACTGTGATGCATGTCAGATCTCTATCTGTGTCACCCATTGTAGTAGAAAAACGTGACCAAGTGAGCGGCTTCAACAGCTGTAATAATCCAATATCTTCTAATAATAAATCCCACTTTATCAGGAAAAATATGCCATTTATTACAGGTGCAGATTAGATGAGTCATAATTAGAAATAATATTCTGTTATATTAAAGGATGTTGTATTCAAACTGGCACTCCTGAGTAGAATGACAACAGCCACTGAAACCTTCTACACAGGAAGGCAAGCTAATCAGTCTTTCAGCTAACCCACTTAAAGCAGTTATGATTAGTTATATTAAGTGGATGATGGCTACCTTTCAATAGAGGCAGCAATCATAGGCTGATCACATATCTGCCTGCAGCCAGCAAAATGTCAAAACAACCACACAATGGATGGTTCTATTATCGAGTCATCTCACTCTGAATCAGAGGCTGTGACTAAGATTAAATGAATGACACATGAGGACAACATGAAAATGGGCATCCCTGATACACGATGATCAGCAAGCTTCAGAAAACCTGAACAAAGGATCAGACAACAATATAATTACAACTTCTATGCTCTCTGAGGTGAAGGCAAGATTCATCCACCATTTACTAGGGATGTTCGATATTGACTTCTTTTTTTTTTTTTTTTTGGCTACCAATATCGGATATACCGATATATCAATATCCAATATCAACCCATACAGATCCATACCGATTAAAGAGTAACAGTGACTTTTATAGAGATGCACCAGTCCAGTTTTTTTCCAATACGATACGATACCTGGGCTGACAGTATTGGCCGATACCTGTGCATCTGCAGGTTCAGGTTAAACTTTACACAGAGTGAAATGAACAAGTTAAAATGTGAGTCCAGGTTTTCATAGACCACCCAGTTGTTCAAAATTATAATTAAGGAAAGACGATACATCGGCCAGCCGATATTTTAGGCTGATTTTTGCGTTCTTTGCTGGTATTTGCATCGGCCGATACATCAGGTGTGTTGGCCGATACCTCCCACTCTGTATAATTTACCAACTTTTTTGAATATATATTTATTACAAGTCTAATGTTTGTATCTAATATTTGTTTACAAGTGCACTGTTTATTTTTCAAATATTTATTTGAAGTGCTTTGTTCTTTTTTTTTTTTTTCAAATCTAGAGAGTTGTAAAATCACTTTTCATCGTGTCCTTCATTATATTAATTTGGGAGTCAAAAGCAGTATCGGCTCCAAATATTGGCAGGTTGTATCGGCCATTGGCTGAGGCTGATGAAAAAAAATCGGTATCGGCCCAAAAAAATCGGTATCGGACGATCTCTAATTATAATGCACTGACTGAAATGAAGTTTTCATATGCTCCTTCAAAAAAAGCTACTGTGTACTTTGTTTTACTCTTTTACTAATTTCACATGAATTTCTGTCCTTTATGTGAAATTGATATTTTGTAATTCATTTCAAATAAATTCAGTTTGGTCAATAAATTGGGAATGTTTTCAGTGACACAAATTGTGGGATTGCAATATATCGATTATTGCAGAATTGCCGTATCGTGATATTATCGTCGTCGTCGTAGGTAATTGTATTGGATCGCGAGGTACCTAGTGATACCCACCCTAATCTGTAAGCCGATAATATGGGACATCTGAATAGTATTTACCTTGGGGTTCTTCCTCTGGAACTGTTGTTCTTCAGTGATGTAAAGCTCAGCAGGTGAGCTGGGTCTTTCTGGGGTGCAGACCCCCCTCAGCACTTCATACACAATCCACCGACATGTTTTTTCCGTAACTGCCTTTTCCAGCTTTGTCTGAAAAACAATGAAAGAATGATGCAGCTTTTAATCATGGCATTTCTTTCCTGTTTGTTCTGTCCATTTTCATTTTTGTCTCCTCTGTACCTCCAGGAAACGCCTCTGATCTGCAGTTTTGTCCTGAGTCCAAGCCATTCCTTTTAACATGACATGCATGGAGGCTCCCTGCAGCAGAACAGGATGGGTGTTGAGCTGCCATAGTTCAGTTTTGATACCTGGCTTATCTGACTTGAAGATGAACTCCACATGCTTGGTGTCGCCAGGACAGATCACTCCTGAAATGGAGGAAAGTCAAATATCTGGTTAAATTCCAGCTGAAACAAAGCATTGGCAGAAGCTCAAACATTATGTAAAAGACTGTTTGTGTGTGCACCAGAAGAGCAGTTGAAGTAGAAGTGCATATCCTCTGGTTGTGAACGCAGGTGAGGGAAGCTGTGCGGCACTGTGAGCTTCTGCCAGCTGTAAAAGATGGCTGTGCTGCCCTCATTGTGCAGCTCCAGGTGGGATGAGGCTCTTTCTCCAGGCAGGGCCTCGAAGATTATCACTGCTCTGATTCCTACTTTTCCCTGGAAAATTAAAGCAGAGATCTTCCAAATATTCTCTTCTTCCACAACCATCAAATATGACCTGACATCTACAGAAAAAGGTTGTTAGGAGGAGGGGAAAAATTTAGTTATAATCAGGCATTTATCGATCTGCTTCTCTAAATGTAGAGTAACTGGAAAAATGGTTGTACCGTATTTTCTGGACTACAAGTTGCATCAATCAAGAAATGCATCATGAGGAGGAAAAAAAAACATATATAAGTCGCACTGTACTATAAGTCGCATGTATTTATTTAAAATAGGGTGATTTTCAGATTTTTGATATCCATTTGTAACTGATAAAATGTACCCAATCAGTTCAACTCCAAAGTTAATGCCTATAAATCCTCATAAAGATAAACATGTTTTTTGAGGATTTGTTCAACCACACAGACAATACAGCCAGACGTCCAAAATGAACTCCTCTCACTGAAATAAGGCTGTTTTGGGATTTTTGCCTTTAGAGCAGAATATAGTCATCTCAAGCCTAGAGTGCCCTCTTTTGACATTAGACAGTAATATTTACTCCTTCGCTCATGTCAGTCAATATGAATTGATACTTAAAAATATGTTAAATTTTATATATTTTGATATATAAGTCGCACTGGAAAGTTGCACAAGCTGCCAAACTATGAAAAAACATGCGACTTATAGTCCGGAAAATATGGTAGATAGAAAGATAAGGTTTCTAATCGCTCGAAATATACATAAAGACCAGCCAAAGAAACATATCCACAATTATCATTCACTAACCAACCCACAATGTAAAAGCTAACTGTACCTGGTCAGAGGGAGAATTTCCTGTCCAGCTAGCCAGCTGACCACAGAACCTCAAGGCAGGGAATGGGTGCGCTTTTACCTGAACATTATTAAACTGTTGCAGTTGATCACTGTAGAAGAAAAAAAAATACAACATCAAATACAACATATGTGGATTTATCTGAATGCAAAAACACTCCTCTTTGTGAGTGCTGTGCTCTTTTACTAAGTGGTTTCAGGTCTGTAGCACAGTCAAGATCTTTTAATGATGACAACACTGAGATCATTGTCTTCGACCAATCTCCATCTAAAAATAATCTAAGCCCTGATCTCAGCCCCTTGTCTTCTTATATCCGCCCTCATGCCAAAACTCTAGGCCCTGATTTACAAAGAATTTGAATAAAGAGCGCTAATTTGTCTGCAGCGCTGATAAATTGCGTGCGCTGTTTCTTTAGTGTTTGCGGGTGATCTACAAAAATTGCACATGTAATCTGTAACAGGTACAAACAGCAGTATTTAAATGAGGATTTAGCATGCGCTATTGCTTTGCCGTGGAAAGTTCAGAAGATCATATGGTAAATGTAAAATGAAATTCAATCTGATAGAGAGACATCAGTTCCAGAGATATAATATGAGGTGAATAAAAAAATAGAATGCAAGATAATTATAATAACTATCAAATAAAAACAATGCAGCAGGTTTCCCTGTTGGTTGTAAGAAGAGGCCAGTTTATAAGGACATGGATAAGGAGACGCTGTTGAAGATGGTCTGATGTTGCGGTGTGGATACGAGGAACCGGGTCTGGAGAAGAGGAGCACGCAGGAACTGATATAAATTAAATAATATGCCATTGGCAAAAAACTATAAAATAAAATAAAAAGATATAATTAATGTCAGCCTTAACTATAGCTGCCAATGTTCTGAGAATCTGTCTAGAATAAACCGGGTTAAATAGTGATGTTGATTGTTATTCAATTAGATAATGAAAACTTGACAAGTTGCCCGCACACCTTATGAGAAATGATTTTGACCCAATGCTGCATGTCTGCAGTCCTGTAGGCAGCACTCTTCCAGCCATCTGTGCATAAAGCTTTAGTATATTTTAGTACGTGCAAACCTTTCATAAATCAGGGCCTATAGGAGTCACAGTGATTTAAAGCTGGACACTCAAGTGAACTCTGTGGTGAAGAGTGTTTTCTTTCAGCTACAAAGCCTCCATAAACTGAAGCCTTACCTGCCCAAACAACACCTTGAAAAGGTAGTCCACCTGCTGATCATGTCTCACCTGGACTAGTGCAACTCCCTCTACCTAGGTTTAAATAAGAACTCCCTCCACCGTCTCCAGGTAGCTCAAAATGCCACGGCTCACATGCTCACTGGTGCACGCCGATGTGCTCACATCTCGCCTGTTCTGGCTCAGATTCACTGGCTCCCTGTTGCTTTCAGAATTCAGTTTAAAATCCTGCTCCTGGTTTTTAAAGCCCTCAATGGCCCCTCATCTGCCTACAGCACATAGCTGAGCTCCTCACCAGTTACACTCCCCCCAGATCAGTGAGATCTTCCTCCTCTCTTCTTCTGGACGTCCCCTGGTTTAGATGCGACTCTAAGGGTGGCACAGCCTTTTCTGTGGCGGCCCCACGACTGTGAAACGCTCTGCCTCTGGGTATCAGTGCCGCTCAGGCACTCTTTGCCTTTAAGAACCTGCTCAAAACCTTCCTCTTTACCAAGACCTTTCCATCAAAACAACCCCCCCTCCCTACTCTCTCCTGTTCTATCTTCTGCCCCCCATGTTATCATTCCTCAATGTTTCTAGCTCTGCGTCATTAAGACCTTTTGTCATGGCTGGTGTCATTGTATTTTATTTTATGTTATACATAGATATTTTTCCTTTTTTGTTAGTTTTTTTTTTATCTTTTATTGTGTCTAGTTTTTAAGAATCCAATTGTTTTGTTGGGTTGTACCACACTTCTGGCTCCAAAAGGATGTTGTTGGTGTGCTCTATAAATAAACTAAACTTGAACTTGAACTATGTGTAGATCAGTGGTTCGAAAACTGGAGGTCAGGACCCCCACTGGAGTCGCTGGATAATTTCAGGAGGTTGCCAGATCACTGTAAATTTACAAAAATAGAGCCTATATTTGTCAAATAAATTTGGGGTTTTAGGGCTATCAAAATTAATGCATCATTGAGAGGAGATTAATAAATGAAATTAACACATGCATTTCTGAATTGTTGAATAAAAATTACTAAGTTACTACTAATTCTGTGTTAAAAATGCAAACTTGGCTTTTTTTCAGCGAGAGAAGCTGATTTTGGGCATGTAGGTGTCTTGTCCCAAGGAATCCACCGGAAAACATTGATCCTGCTTATTTATTAAGTTTCTTATAGTTTTTAAGCCTTTATTATAGAATTTTTTATCATTGAGTATCCAGAAACAAAGTTATTACAGCTGCTATTTCAAAAATCCACATTTGCTCCTATTTTGGAGAGAAAAGCTGAATTTTGGCATTTGGGTGCTTTTTCCACAGCTGCCAACATAATCCACCAAAATCCACTTTATCCTTCTTATTTATGAGATTCTGACAGTTTCCAGCCTCATGTGAAGATAATGGACACTGGATGACCCATTGGATGTATCAAAATGTTAGAAAGTATGATGTTACTTCGCAGTCCTGCAGGCCTGAACTTTACTGGTCAGTGACATAACTTTTACCTCACAACTAAAACATCATGCTGCTGTTCAATGATTCACACACTCCATAGAACAGTTTAGCCTCATCTCTGAGCTGGAAATAATCTTGCCTTTAAATCAGCGACCTCACACTCCGGTCCACTAGGGCCACCGTCCTGCAGGTTTTAGATGTTTTCCTGCTTTGACACACCTGACTCAGATTAATGCCTCATTGTGCAGAACTTGATAAAAAAAACTGTAATATAAGTGTGGTGGATCAGGGAAGCACCTAGAACCTGCAGGACAGTGACCCTAGAGGACTGAAGTTTAAAATCCCAACCTTAGATGCTCCATCCAAATGCTTCTTTTCTATCTCAACTTGGTGCCATAAAGCTGGAAACTAGCTAACAGAAACATGTACCCATGAGTTTGTGATGAATGTGGAGTAACTTGATATTAACAATCATCATTTTCACCTTTCTAAGCACTGAGAAGAAAAAAAAAAAAAATATATATATATATATATATATATATATATACAGTATATACTAATATAAAAAGTGGCTTGAAAGCACCATGAAATGACTGACTGGTACATACAGATGATGTTTCTAAAGGCCTTTAACATAGGAACTTTGGGTTAGTACCATATAAATTAGTAAAGCAGATAAACTAGTTCTTTCTTACAAGCTGTCCTCAACCATCTCCTTGTGCTCCTTCTCTTCTTCCTCCTTCTCCAATGAGGGACTTTGACACACTGTGACGAAACTGAGAGGTTTTCCAGAGCCAATCACCTCCAGTCCACTGATGTCCTGCAATCAAAGTCCCACAACATGGAAGATGTGAATAATAAGATCATTACTCTGCATGTAAATTCAACCATTCTAGTACATCTCATTTAACAAAATCTGGACTGTTTCAAGTGCAACATCAATAATGGACAATTTACAGCAAGAAGAGACAGTTCCAACGAAATAAGTGTCATTATGGAATCCACCGTAAGTATTTTACAGACTTAGTTAGTACAGATCTGGGCATGAAAAAGTTCCCCTTTCAGCTGACTGCCAGCCACTTACCAGCGACTTGTCTGCTAATTCAATCGCACAGAGAAACACCTGTGTGGCCAATGGAAACGATTTCAGAGCATAAATGAATGCCCGGAACGATGACGTTTCCACATGCCTTAAAATGTGATATATCGGCCACTGTGGGCTGCACAGTGGTGTGGTGGTTAGCACTGCAGCCTCACGCTAAGAAGGTTGCTAGGTCAAGTCCTGGCTGGGGAGGGGTTTGAATCGTTCCAACAGTGGCCTTCCTGTGTGGAGTTTGCATGTTCTCCCCGTGTATGCGTGGGTTCTCTCCAGGTACTACAGCACTCCTCCCACCATCCAAAGGTATGCATGTTACTGTAGGTTAAATGGTTACTCTAAATTGTGTGAATGGTTGTCTGCCTCTCTGCGTTGGCCCTGCGACAGACTGGCAGCCTGTCCAGGTGTACCTCGCCTGATAATAGCTGGGGTAGACTCCAGCAACCCCGCGACCCTGAATTGGAATCTGAAAATGAATGAATGAATAAAATGGAAAATGTCGGTATGTTTTTGTTTTGGACCAATATTTTTACTAACAAAAATCTCATGAGATTTTGTTAGTATAAATCGTTATTATACCGGATATTGGTGAATATCGATATTGCTTTTTTAGATTTTTTGGAAAAAAAAATCTCACAAGATCATGTTGTTCCGTTACAAAATCTCTTGAGATCTTGTTCCAATAGCATTGGCCAACCGATATCTGCATTAAAATGTGGTATCGAAAAATTTTTCAGACTGATATTTATACTATAATGAAATTTTGCAAGGTCTTATTGTTCCGTTACAAAATCTTGTGAGATCTTGTTCCATCAGCACCAGTCCAGCATGTACAAAAGTCCCTGTTACTGTTACCTATGGAGTTTAACATAAATAAATAAATAACAATAAGCTGATGCACAAACTTGTAAAGGTAAAAATGACAGATGTCCGATATTATCAGACATCTTATTGGTTTTTATTGTATCAATATTTTCTTACTTGTAAACAAAATCTTGCAAGATTTTGTTCAGCGTTCATCCAGGATGTACAAAAGTCCGTTATTGTGGAAAATATTTTTTTTCAGACCAATATTCTTACTATGATGAAATTTCACAAGATCTTGTTCCATTACAGAATCTTGCAAGATCTTGTTCAAAAATCATTTAATGTCTGCAAAAAGATGTTGCATATCTTCTATAAGTCTGTGGTAGAAAGTGCAATTAGCTTTGCAGCCATCTGCTGGGGCAGCAGCATCAGAACCAGAGACTTGAAGAAACTAAACAAGCTGATCAAGAAAGCTGGTTCTGTGCTGGGGATAACTCTGGAGCCGCTGGAGCTGATCGTTCAAAAAAGAATGCTTCACAAGCTGATGAAGATGATGGAGGACACTTCCCATCCTCTCTACAACACGGTGAAGAATCAACAGAGTGTGTTCAGTGGGGAGGCTGCGTCAAGTTCGCTGTAGGACGGAGAGATACAGGAATTCATTCCTGCCAGCAACCATCACCCTAAAGAACAAGACTAACTGACTTTTTGTTTATTTATTAAAAAAAAAAAAAAAAAAAAAGTGAGCTTTTACAATACTGAATTTTCCTTCGGGGGATGAATAAAGTATTTTTCATTTCATTTCATTTCATTTCATTTCATTTCATTTCCGTTAGCATTAGTCCAGCATGTAGATAAGTCCCTGTTAGAACTTCATATCCAAGCATTCCATTCAGAGTCATGTGACTACAGTGCAGCTGCTGCTGCTACACACTGACTTGCTTTGAAGCTGCTTATACTGTAATATGTCTGGTTTAAAATTATTGGTGAAGTTACCAAGTTGTCACAAACATTATAATTAGCCACATGTTGGCTAATACCTGCCAGTATCTGATATATGGCAGCCAGATGCCCAAAATGAACTCCTCTGGCTGAGTTAAGGATATTTTGTGATCTTTGCTCTTGGAGCAGAATATAGTTGTACCACTCAGAATATGAGATAAGAGATACAACCATACAGTTTACTGCACTGATCGGTGTCGGTTGATATCGGAAATTAAGAACTGGACAATATCGGTATATCGGATATCGGTAAAAAAAAAAAAAAAAAGGCCAACAATGAACATCCCTATTCCCTAGACTACAATTCAATACCATATCTCCTCCTTAACTTACAACTTTCTTTTCTCTCTATTAGTCATCACTGTGTCATAACAGCCCCCCATCACCCCTTCCTCTCTTTCCATGTATATCACAAATCCAAGTCAGCTGTGGACAGGACGATCTGTCTCATACTCTGTATGTCAGAAGGCTCTTTGGACCTTAAATTATAAGCGTCACATTAGCCACCTGGGCAACAGAACACACCGCACCCACTTTTTCCTATTTCACCAGCACAAGTGTGTGAGTGTGTGAGTGCGTGTGTGTGTGTGTGAAAGAGGGAAGGGAAACATGGATGGAAGTCACCAGCTGAGACCACAAAAAGATAATGTCATTTGAATAAACCAACCCATAATAAGTACCTGTTACTTAGGGTGTTAATAGGATTAAATGAGAACTGGATGTGCGAAGAAGTACATTTGTACTTCAGTGTATACGGCAGGACCTCCTGCCACCACTGATGGGCTGATTGTGATGCAGAGGGAGACATGAAGCAGACTCTGTCCTCTTTCTTGGATTCAGTTGGCCCACAGATCACAGGACTCTTAATGACTTGGCACGCTCCAGATTTCATAACTGTACCTGTTCTGCTTCTGTGTATGCAAACGCGCTTCAGACTTCATTAATCCTATTCTGCGTGTGCACTGAATGTACATTTAACAGGCAAGAGAAGATAATAAACTCGAAGAAAGCATATTTGCAGCAGTTTCTGGCGTGTAGGTGTGTTTATTTCTGTGAGCTTGTATGGGTATGTGTGCTTGTGTGAACGTGCGAGTACTGTCCGCCTTGTACATTTCCTAGAGTTTGTTCCTGCACAGATAACCCAGAACAGTGTGCCCAAGGCTGCATGATCACAGGCTGTGAAGATACAGAGTGAATATGAGCTACGTGAGAGTGTCCAGGGGGTGCGAGCAGCTTCAGAAAGCAGAGTGGTCCAATTATAAAACTGTTTGTGTTCAAACAAAATATGTGCACTCTTGAAAGGAAAGTAGTTTCCTTTGAACTATTAAAAAGAAAATTGCTTTATACAAACAGAGTGGTTTTACTCACCATAAGATGTCGGGTTATTCAGCAACTGGAACTGAAGTAGTAGCAGACATCCACACTTTGTCCTATTCTTGTTTATATTGTTAAAATATAAGGCTAAATAAAGCAATAATATATAGATATAGTAATGCTTTATTTATAAGCCTTATATTTTAACAAACACATAAAATATAATTGAATAGAAGCTACTTGTACAACAATTAATTTGTCAGATCAAATTCCATGATGACAAAAGCCTGATGTTGAAAAAGATGAGGATTAATGAAAGAGAAAAGGTGGGAAATGAGAATGGCCTGACGTCTTACAGTTATATCTGTCAGCAGCAGCTGGTTGAAGCAGACGTGTGAACTGGTCAAAGTTACAGTATCCGGTTCTACGCACAGAAAATACAGTCTGGTCTGACAAGTGCATCAAAACACTCTTACTCTTTTTTTTCCTGGATTAATGTTGGTTTATGCTAAAGATGTCCGATATTAGCGGCCAATATCAACACTAAAATGTGATATTGGAAAATATCATTATAGCTTTTTCGGACCAACATTTTTACTTGTATGTTTGTATTGGAACAAAATAGTATATACTACACAAGAAATAATAGTAGTGAGAAATGTCCAATATTATAAGCCTACCGATACTACTGTCCGATATCGGCATTAAAATGTGATATCGGAAAATATCAGGTTTTTGGTGGGGGGGCTGATATTTTTTTAACTAAATCTTGCGATATATATCGTAACAAAACGAGGTACTATATGCTACAAATGAATGAATAATATTAGAGATGTTCGATATCATCAGCCTATGCTGATATCAACATTAAAATGTGATATAGGAAAATGTCTTTTTTTAGACTGATATTTATAGTATCATGAATTTTCACAAGATCTTGTTGTTCCATTACAAAATCTTGCAAGATCTTGATCCATTAGCATTGTCCAGCATGTAGAAAAGTCCCTGTTAAAACTTCATATCCCAGCATTCCTTTTAGAGTCATGTGACTACGGTGTAGCTGCTGCTGCTACAAACTGACTTGCTTTGAAGCTGCTTATAATATGTCTGGTTACCAAGTCGACATAAACATTATAATCAGCCACATGTTGGCTAATACCTGCTATTATCTGATATATGGCAGCCCAAAATGAACTCCTCTGGCTGATATAAAGCTATTTTGGGATATAGCTGTATTTCTCAAAATATGAGCGATACAAACTCACAGATGTCTGTATAGATCGGTATTAATTGATATCGGACGTCGTAAGATATCGGTGAAAAAGCCAATATAAAACATCCAGGGTAACATTCGATCATCAGTTTTATATTTGCTTTTTTAGGCCAATAACATCGGACATCTGTAGAGTAGCCCCACAATATACTTTGGTTGGCCGAAGGGCTGTTTAATTGTGCTCTATAAATAAACTTGACATTGACATTGACAAAAATTGCGTTACTGGCTTTGTGATGTCCATCTCCTGCAAAACTTCTCTGACTTCCTGGTACTGCTGATGAAGGTATGCACTCTTGTCCCAAGTCCGAGAGGCTGGACGCTTGCTCTTAGCAGAAGCGATTCCTAGAGGATGAAAATAGCCCACACAGAGAGAATACTCTCACAATTAATCTGATTTCTGAAGCTTCTCACTAAACTCAAATACTTTTAAGGTAAAAGCACACTTGAGAGGAACATAACAACGAGGGAAAGTAGGACACAGCATAGTTGCCTGTGTACCTAGTTCCTGGCGTACTCTGCTGGGTTGTCCTACATGTGGGACGGGTTTCTGTCTGCCAAGCTCAGTCTGAGTCAGAGTGGCTGTAATGCCACTAACTTCATCTCCAAGATGCTGCGGGAGACTCCAAAACTCACTGCCCACACGATGACCCTGGAGAAGAAGACACACGAGTACTAGTGAGATGCATGACCGGTTGGCTTGGCTGCATGCTAGAGGCAGGATGAAATATTCTTCAATTACGTTCCTCAGAAATATGGTTACTACTGGACAAAAACACCTGAAATATTGTACAGCAAGAGCGCATTTTCCAGTGATGTGCATGAATATTCCACGACAGACACGTGAATATCATTTTTTGTTACCAGTCTACTGTACCAATCGAATTCAGAGGACAGTGTGCTACAGTGGTGGCGTGGAACTCACTCCCACAGTTTCTGATTTCAAGTATGCACACAACTAGTTTTCAAACAAAAGTGAAACTGCTTATATTTACCTTAGAATGAACAGTACTTGGGCCAGACCAGGTATTGGTATCTGGAGTGGACAAAATCTTACCTGTACTAAATTATTTTTAATGTCAGTATAAGTAAATTCAAATGGATAGCCTTTTCATAGGAGTAGCATTTCATACTTTTTGACATTTTGTTTTTTTTGTCTACTGTATGTGGATTTTTATTCATTCCAAAAAAAACAAAAACACAGACAGCTACAGATGCGGGCATGAAAAAGTTCCCCTTTCTGCCGACTGCCAGCCACTTACCAGCGACTTGTCTGCCAATTCAATCACACAGAGAAACGCCTGTGTGCCCAGGGAAAATGATTTCAGAGCATAAATGAATGCCCGGAACAAGGACGTTTCAACACGCCAAGTTTGGACACCGTGCGTGATGACATATTCACGGGACAAATTGTTCAGTCAGGAATAGTGCAGTAATAGTGCACTATTACTGCACTATTACTGCACCACTTCTGTCAGAAAAAGGCAGAACTTTTTCATGCCCGCATCTGTAATAGCGTATTGAAAGTCATACTTTTTGGGGGGACATCACACTATCTATCTATCTATCTATCTATCTATCTATCTATCTATCTATCTATCTATCTATCTATCTATCTATCTATCTATCTATCTATCTATCTATCTATCTATCTATCTATCTATCTATCTATCTATCTATCTATCTATCTATCTATCTATCTATCTATCTATCTATCTATCTATGTGTCCGTCCATCTGTCCAAAAAGTTGTATTGGTGTTCTAAGCATGTCCTGGATGAGCCCCCGAGGAAGACCCAGTGTATCCGTCCACGATATCCACATATAATAATGTATAAGATATAATTATGATTTATATAACTATACATACATAATATATATATATATATATATATATATATATATATATATATGTACATATAGCATTTTTTGCCCGCTTGAATTTGAGAAATATAAGGCAAGGACATTGCAGATTTTGGGATGGTAATCAGATATAATAGATATAATGATTTATATATTTTGGACCCGTCAAAATTGATAAAACAATATAATATGCTATATTTTTTCGTAAAAATAATTTTATTAAGCATCCCTTATAAATGTTCTGTGGGTGAATAATTTTTGAAAAAAATTTTGTTTTGATGAAAAAGTTGTAGCATTCAAATCTGAAATAATCCTTTTTGTGCATGTATAACTCTTTATGTATATTCAATGTGTTTAATTGTTTTCTTTATTTTTATTTCCATGTTTTATGGGTATTTTGTTGTTATTGTCTGTTATGTGCAGGTTTTCATTTATTATGTTTTGGTATGTTATGCATTTATAGCCTGACCATGTGGACCCCAGGAAGAATAGCAATTGCTATGTCAGTAGCTACTGGTGGATCTAAATCAAAGACAGACAAACAGGGATGAAGAAAAAGAGGAAATAAAACATGTAATGGAAAAGAAAGCAAATGTGCCATACATATCCAGAGTGGATGAGTGGCAGAACTTTGCCCAGAATTTCTCTCTGCTCCTGAGTTTCTCTGAAACTGTGGGCTTGGCTCATCAGTAACTTTTCCACTGGCCTGTCCTGCAGGTCTGAACACCAGACATAGAAGAGGCATTAATGAAAGCATCTGGTACAGGCTGTACAGAAACAAAGCAGCAGATTTCTGGCGCAGGTTGCTGCACTCCCTAAACTGCTCACTGGATAAGAAGTTCTGCTGCCGTCTGCGCCGTGTCACGTGTTCGTCCCAGCGCTGCAGGGCGTTGCCCTGGATGTTTCTCTGGCCTGAAGGGATCTCCCTCAGCACAGAGCTGGTGCAAGGCCTCCTACTGGCCTCAGACCCCAGATCTCTTGAGGACTTTGGTACTCGCTTCAGCAGCTTGTTTTAAAGGAAAGATGGGGAAACAGAGCATACTGACACAATAAATATTTCTGTCACCAGAGTGTTTCAGTGGTTGTGAACTTACTTCTGTCTCTCCTCTGGACTCCAGATAATTTCTAAAGTCCTCTAAACTACCCAGGATGTTGTGTGGAAGAATCATTGCATCATCGTCAGACGGAAGTTCCTTTGCTCCTGAGAAGATGCAAAAGGACACAAAAATACTTTAATCTATACATATTTTTAATAGGGGTGTAACAATAACAATATTATTATATATCATATAAAATATATCACATATATAATATATTATTATATCTTATATATCATTATTATTATTATTATTATAACAATAACAATCTAGATCTACGTATCAATCCAAAATACCAAAATTGCAAAAAAAAAAAAAAAAAGCAAAAGCAAAAGCAAATCCACTTTTATTTTGAAAATTGCTTTATTTTGAAGTTCATTTGACACAACTTTTTCCACCTGAGTGGAAAACAGTCCTTCATACAGTCCTTAATATTGAAATCGGTCTGATATCAACTCGATATCAGCCGATTTTTTTTTAATTTATTTGTTTAATTTATAGGGATAGAGCATATAAAAACAAGGGAAAACTTCTAAATAAACAAGATTTAGCCAAAAGGCAAGTTTCCATCTGTTGTACCTAGCCTAGATCTACTGTAGATCTAGATCGTAAAAGGTTCCCTGAAATGAGGAAATACAGAAATATCAAATTGTAAATTAAACTGTTATAAATTTAATTAGACAATATATAACAGGTGCTATTTATTGGCAAACCCGCAGAATGCTGTATGTTTGTTTTTAGTTTTTTTTTTTAAATCCATGGGACATGGGAACCACATTAGGCCATGCCCACTGTGCAACATCATGACTTCTCTACGCAACTACTAGATCTGCAGCAGATGCAGCAGAAGTATATTTCTGATTTTCATTCTGATGGAATGAATATTACATCAATTTCAGCTCTAATATTGGTACCTGTATCGGCCATGAGAAACAAACTTATTAGTTATTGGTTGAAATTTTTCATTCCGTAAATCACTAATATTGTTTCATATGGATCGGTGGGTTCTAAATCAAAACTAATCGAAATCATGTCGTGACTGATTTTGAGATATCGACAATACAATACAGATCAATACAGATTTTTGAGGGCCAATACTAATACCAATATTTCAGCCCATACCGATGGCCGTTACAACCTGCCAATATTTGGGGCCAATATTAGGAGCTAATACTGCATTCAACTACCAAATCACTACAATGAGGGATACAATGAAAAGTAATTTTACAACTCTTGAAATATAAAAAAATATTTCAAAAAAAGAAACAGTGCACTTGTAAATAACTATTAAATAGAAACATTAAACTTGTAATAAATGTATTTATCTATATATGAAAGTCTGTAAATTATGCTGAGTGGGGGTATCGGCCAAAACAACCAAGGTATCGGCTGATGCCAATACCAGCAAAAAACACAAATATCGGGCTAAAATATTGGCCGGCCGATGTATCGGTCTATCCTTAATCAACAAACATCAAATTGTAATTATAATAAATTTAACTGGTAATAGTGTTGTAGTCAAGATCACACCAAGACCAAGACATTACTGAGATCAGGGACCAAGACCAAGACATTGTACAGGACTTGGTAATGTCTTGGTCTCGGTAATGTCTTGGTGGTTTGGTCTTGACTATAACAGTAAGTGATAATTATTATTATCCAGTAAGGCAAATGAATAAAACTAAACCTGCGTTGTCCGGAAGCTCAGCTGGACGTGCCTCGGTTGTCTCCACGGCACCCCTGACTTCATATGGTGGAGATCTCTGGTGCACACAACTGGAAGCCACTGGCTCTCGTGCTTGATGGCCTTTTGAAGACTTTTGTTTATAAAGCTGCAGTTATAAAACATTACTGTTTTATCATATTGTTTTAAAATCAAAGTACTTCACATCTCATTTGTATTTCAAATTATGAACCCAGAGATTTTCTGACAAATAATGAAGACTGTGTGACTTTAATGAAGTTTACTTTCTGAGTGTCCCCTGGGTGAAGAGCCCAGGCACCGTGGATGGTGTTTTTGTCATGGTCATCCCGCAAGCTGCACAAGTTCTCTGGTGTTTTTACCTTCTTGCTCTCTGGAGAAGAGGGGAGGAACTGACTAACTGGATGCTCCAGAAGAAATGCTGCTTCCCCTGTAATACCCACACACATAGACATTGTTTTAATTGAAAATTATGCTCTACTAGTAAGTGAAATCACCTTTTTTTCTACATTTTTTGAGAGAAAAGGTGTTAGCAAGGATACAGAGACAAAAGAGAGTACACTGGGACACGACATGGTTATGTAATTCTGTTGATTTCTCTTCATACAAGAGTGTCTGGTTATTGTTTCCATGGCCACAACAAATACTAAACCTTGGCTTTAATTCTTCCTTTATTCCATGTTTTCATCACAGATTCAGTATATTTCTTCTGTGATCTGATTTACTGGAAGAAAAAAGGCCTCTTAAAGGAGATAAATGACTGCAGCTCTTTTAAAACATGTAAAAAGCTGCTGACAATGACCCACTTTTTGGCTGAGAGCTCAGGATTCACATAAGCTCGCTGCTTCCCTTTCAGACTGTAATGGTGAATGTTGCCAAGTGCACTTATCAAAGTACTGTGTGTACAGTAAGTACTTGTACTTTACTTGGGCATTTCCCTTTCTTTATCCTTCTCCACTACATTTCAAAAGAAAATGTTAGACTTTTTTATCCTGCTGCATTTCCTGGATAAGCTTTTTGTTATTTTGGTATATTTGTATGAAAGTTACAAATGATGCAAATAAAGTGGTTACACTTAACTGTAATGGTACCAATCATATAATAACTAATAACCAACTGATGAACATTAATTAATTGTTAATTCATTCATTAATTCCTGCATTTATCAATATGTCGACAAATTTTCCTGTTTAGACCAAAATATAATTAATTTCCATACTGTTATTTTCTTTTCCTTTTTATAAAATTGTACAAAATTGAAATTTCACTATGACAGGTAAACCAGCTGTTTTTGTAAACCAAAATTATATTTTGAAAAGAAAAGTTTCGATTTGAGTGCATTGATATGTTTTGTTTTAAAAGGGGCACAATTTGCTGAATGGATACCTACAGTACCTGTAACTCAGACATGAATTACAAGGTAGTTCAAACTGAATTTGATATGACTTTACTTGAAGGTAGAGTTGCACCGATCCAATACCCGGATCGGATGTCAGCTCCGAAACTGAATCGGATGAATGTGGGCAATGAATTGCGATTCAGTTGTCATCTCTGTTTTTATTAATATTATGATAAATGTACACTTTATTTGTTAAAAAATAAAAATTAAGTACATTTATATCTGTGTTAACTTGTTACTCTTTTTTTTTTTAAAACAAGGCTAAATGTTTATGTCGAGCTTGATGCCTTGACTCATATTGCAAGGTATGCAGTTCATTCTTTCAACAGTAGTATTGGATTGATATTGGGTATTGGTTGATACACTCAGCCCAGGTGGTTTTGGACTGAATCAGGAAACATTGGATCGGTACATCTCTACTTGAAGGTACACATTTATCTTGAAATCATCATTAAGTAATAATGAATTCTTAATGGGTAAGGGTTTACCTGTAATAAATACTAATAGACCAACATTAACTTCTTTGGGTTAGTCTTGCATATAAAAAAGGAGAAAAAAATCAACCGTATAATTATAATAATAATAACAATAATAATGATAATAATAATAATAGTACAGTAAGTACTTTTACTTTACTTGGCTACCTTTTCCACAACTTTTAATCTTTCTGCATTTCCCTAGATAACCTTTTTGTTAGTTACTACCACATTTGTACATTGAAAAGTTACAAATCATGCAAATATGTGAGTATGATTAAACTTCAAAGGTTAACTTCTTCTTCTTGCTTAATACACCATCAACATCTAAGAAGTAGCAATAGAAACACTTTATTAGCTATAAAACCAAAATGATAAACAAATCCAGCCTATTTTCTGACAGGAATCGACACATTCTTGTTTAGAAGGAGTCACGTCAGCAGGTGAAGGTGAAGTCCGGTCGCAACATTTAGCTTGTAATGACAGAAACCAGGAGGCAAACTGCGGTGAAAAGAGGAGAAAACGGAGTTGTAGCTGACCTGAAAAACTTAGAGGTCTTAACCCCTTCCTCGCTGGGTCACGGTGGTTCATTTTTTTCATACTTACAAAGCCTTAAACCGAGTTAAACAGCGACAGACATGACAAGCTAGCTCTGCGCTCCGGCTGGTAGGGTTTCCGTTGGTTACTATGGCAACGCACACCCTACAGTAGTGTCGCCTCTTTCTTTCTTTCTTTCTTTCTTTCTTTCTTTCTTTCTTTCTTTCTTTCTTTCTTTCTTTCTTTCTTTCTTTCTTTCTTTCTTTCTTTCTTTCTTCATCTGAATGATATTAGCTGATTAAGGCAATTCCAAGATTAGGAACAGTGGAAAGTTTGGCTTATCAACAGTTTTATTGTATGTATTATACTGTATAGCATATATTATTAGGGATCGCCCGATACAGATTTTTTGGGGCCGATACAGATATTTTTTTTTATCAGCCTCAGTAGACGGCCGATACAACCTGCCGATATTTGGGGCCGATACTCATCTAACTCCCAAATCAGTATAATGAAGGATACAATTAAAAACTAACCTTACAACTCTTTCAATGTAGGGCACTTCAAATAAATACATAAAAATGAAACACTGCACTTTTTGATAAATATTAAATGGAAACATTAAACTTGTGATAGGATAGATATAGTTGTCTTCAAAATTATTCATACCCTCCAATTAAAGAAAAGGCTAAATTCACAACAGTAATTCAAGTAACATGAAACCAAAGAAACTAATAATAAACAAAAATTATAATTTAGTGAAATACGGTATAGTTTTTTAACTGTGGTTGAAAAATAATAAAACAAACAAACAAACAAACAAAAATATATCTATATATATACAGTTGTTCTTGAAAGTTTACATAACCTTCCATTACAGACAGAAAAATAAAATCAGCTGACTGTTAAATAAATTGGCTGAAAATATATTTCTCAAGGGATACTTTGTTGAAAAAGGGTCAAGAACCGCTGATCTAATGGGATGCATTGTGAAGATGTGACAGGGCAAAAATGGGTCTGTTGCCATATGGCAGACTTTTAAGTAAGTAGGTTATAAGTCTGTATCTATAGATGGGTTAGATGCACTGACAAAAATTCCCATTTAGGATTTATTAAAGTGTACATATATATATGTGAAAAACACTTTTTAATTAACTGGATCTGCATCTGAATTAAATGTGTAACCCAGTTGGGTTAAAATGCACAACCTTTTGTTAGGTTTAACTATGCTACAAACAACCTAACCCAAGGATTTGGGTGCAGATCAGAGATCCGTACTTGTAAAGCCTACTGGCCACATGATTTTATTTATTTTTTTTTCGTAAAACATAGTGTTCTCTTGAAGAAGACTGTTTTTTTCTGTCAGTCAGCATGACGCGGACGAATCACGGGGTTGCGGAGACTCTATATAAGGACAGCTGACTTCAGCCACCTCAGCAAACACAAGCTTGAGCGCAGCAGTTCTGCCCATCCTGCGGCGCGCAAACAGGGATCACAACATCTTAAACGATGGATGTAGACACCCTCGTCACCGGCGCACCCACCAGCTCCATCCCTGTCCCGCACCAGCCCAAGTCCTCTGCGACAGAGAGCAACCAGTTCCACACAAACCTGGATGGACAGAGCGCCGGCTCGTCCAGCAAAGTCATGCTGGCTTACAGAAACGCGTCGCAGCACCTGAATTCATCCGGGATCAAAGCGGGTTTGGGGATCCTGAAGGTAGCCACGACCCAGTGGAAACAGGAGAAGAAGACGTGCACAAGCGCAGCCGCGAGCCAGCTGTCCACGACCACCAGTCATCCCTGCAAGAGATCCCCGCTGGATCACCTGGCAGCTTTAGTTCTTCACGGTCCAACCCGGCACTGCCAGATCGGCCACGGACTCCGGCAGGACCCGCCGTGCTCCACCAAGCCGCAGAACAGCAAGCGCATTGTGGTTCTCGGTGCGCCGCGAGTCGGCAAGACCTCCATCCTGAGAAGGTACCTCCGGGACGGATTTGTGGAGGAGTACAAGCCAACCTCCGAGGATTTCCTCAGGAAACTCTTCCGTATCCGCGGGGAGACTTACCAAATAGACATCCTCGATGCGTCAAGAGAGAGGGACTTCCCGGCCAAGAGGAGGCTGTCCATCCTCACCGGTGCGTATCGCTTCAGTCACGACATTTACTGCACTATAACTGAAACCCTGTAGAAAGATCAACTTTAGTCTGACGTGTTTTCTTGTTTGCTTCGACAGGAGACATCTTTCTTCTCGTGTTCAGCCTCGACGACCGCAGCTCTTTCGAGGAGGTGTGCGCCCTGCGCGCAGAGATCCTGGCTGCTAAATCCAAACTCACCAGATCCTCCGCGCCGGAGCATTGCGCACAGCCGCGGGTTCCTCTGGTGGTCTGCGCCAACAAGGTGGACCTCCTGGAATCCGAGAGAGAAATATCTGACGCAGAGGTGCTCCAAGCGCTCGGAGAAGACTGCGCTTACTTTGAAACATCTGCAAAAGACAGCACAAATCTGGAGAAAGTCTTCGAGACTTTGGCGAAGCGCGGTGGTCTCCCGACCGAAACCGGCCCTTCTCAGCACCGCAAAGTGTCCCTGCGGTCCTACCAGGCCATGCGCGCGGGCCGCGTGGCGGAGAGCGGCAGACACGATCCCTGCGGCACCCTGTACCCGCTGGCCCGTCGGCCCAGCTTCAGCACCGATCTCAGACAAGTCATCGGGCCTCACGCGGCAAGAAAGCGCGGGAAAGGGCTGGAGAAATGTCACATTCAGTGAGGGACATGTGGACTGAGGGGACAGTAAAACAATGCGGCCCTGCTGGGCATCAATGTAGGCGCTGGTGTGTGTATTTAAATGATGTTTTTCAATAAAATATTTTTAATAAACTACGTCTTTATTGGAAAATGATCTATCTATCTATCTATCTATCTATCTATCTATCTATCTATCTATCTATCTATCTATCTATCTATCTATTGTGGAAGACAGTGGTGGGAGGATGTTGAGTCAGAAACTTGATGATTAGGTTATTGTGGCTATATTACATAACTTGCATTCATTCTATTAACCCGAAACTCCTCCTCGCCCACCTGTTCTTTTCTTCTCGTCAGTTGTTTTTGTGTGTGTGTGTGTGTGTGTGTGTGTGCGTGTGTGAATCATGATTGCTAGATGAAATCTATGCAGCTCAGATCCCACACACCCTGAACACTGGCTTTCTAGGCGAGTTTTCCAGTTGGCATATACCTTCCTCAACCTACACAACTTTTATAAATATTTCTCAGTCAGGCCTGTGACTTTGTGAATTCACAGATTTTTCTTTCTCACTCCTGATGTGATGAGAAACCCCCAGGAAGTGATTAATAAGGTAATGGGGATAAAGGATGTCGGAGAACAGGAAGTAACACTAAAGAAAAGGGGTGCAACATAGGCGATTTTAGACGATTTTTGAGGTTTGCTGAAGCATTCTAAAACATATATATATACATATATACATATATATATATATATATATTATATGTTATATATATATATATATATATATATATATATATATATATATATATATATATATATATATATATATACAGTCATCCTCAAAATTATTCGTACCCTCCAATTAAAGAAAAAGGCTAAATTCACAATAGTAATTCAAATAACAAGAAACTAATGATAAATAAAAATGTGCAAAATTATAATCCAGTGAAATAAAATATTGCTTTTCAATTTTGGTTGGAAATAATAATAATCAAAACAAACAAACAAACAAACAAACAAACAAAACAAAACCTTTCCCAGGAACAGTGGACCAACATACCTGTCAACAGAAGTCTTTTTTGAACATCAGCGAAAACACCTGATTGCAGTGTTTGCCTCAGTATTGCTCAACAAAATTTTAGCTTCAGAGCTCCATCATGCTTGTTTACTTGTTTTATCTTTTTTGTGTGTGTATTTGTTTTTAATATTTTATTTCAAACCACAAGTCAAAATCAATGTCATGATTTTCCTAAAATTTTTATTTTTTATCAATTTAAACTTATTTCACTGACAACTGACTTTTTTCCTTCTACAATTGGAGGTTATGAATAATTTTGAGGACTGTATATATATTCATAACCTATATATATATGCATACATATATAACCACAGCCAGCTGTAAGCTGCTCTTACTGGCTCACCTCAACAAGTCAACACCTTTCAGGGCCTACAGTTCACATATCATAATGGGTTTGGGGTTGAAGATGCCATCATCTGCTTCAGAGAGCCCACTCTCATCTGGACCAGTCAGATGGTCCAAATGAGACCAACGAAATCTCGCGAGATTTCATTTTTAAAAATATCTTTCCAAAAAATGGATACCGATATTTTCTGATATCACATTTTAAAGCCAATATCGGCGGATAATATCGGTAGGCTGACAGCATTAGACATCCCTACTGAAAACGTAAATCTAAAGCTTGAAAATGATCAGAAACTTTGTAAATGAGGAGGGAAAAGAGGGTTTTGGTGGATCTGGTTCACTGTTGGGACAAAGCAGCATGCTGGAAACCAGCCTCTCTCTTAATAATCAGTCACAGACTTTCCCAGAGAGAGTTTTGCTGCTCTCTGGGTCAGCACCTCTGATTCTGACCACCTCTACGCGATAGTGAGAGAAGATCGGCTGGTTTGCTGTTATAAAGAAAGAAAACTTAAACATGTTTATCTCTGTGAATGTGACGGACAGATGGACAGCCTGCATGCTAAACTCTCAGCTTGTTCTCTCTTCGGGTCAGCAGGTGCGTTTCCATGACGACTGCTGTTGAGTTTGCTCTGCAACAAATAACAAACCCTTACAGGCATTGCCTTTCCTGCAGAACTCACATGACCACTCAGCGTTTTCTCAAAGTTTTATTTCCCATCTCTCTCTCTAAATCTCTCTCTCTCTCTCTCTCTCTCTCTCTCTCTCTCTCTCTCTATCTATCTATCTATCTATCTATCTATCTATCTATCTTCTCTCTCTCTCTCTCTCTCTCTCTCTGAGCTTATTTGTTACAAGCTAAACAAAACGACACATCTTTTTTGAGCATTGTACATCCTTCTCATATTGTCATCCAGAAATAGACATAGAAGTGTGAGCTTTCATCGTTTTAACGTGATGGTCACACCATGAAACGGCTACTCTGTCTGTTGGTTTTCTGTATTAAAAGAACTGGGTTGTAATGTGAATGTGGTCTGGATATGTGAGTCATGATGCCTGAAAGCTTCACAATAATACGTGAACAAAATAGGAGCACCAAGACCTCTTTCAGCATACAGAATTGATACATACTGTGTACGAAGATGTTATCAGTGACCTTTTAGAATATTCAACTCAATGCTTTATTCTTCTGAGCTGTTCAGCAGATGAGCGGTGAAAGGGCCCGCTCAGTTTTTAAAACTGAGAATGCAACTGTCAGTCACAGTTTTATCAGCAGATAATGCCTCAAGGTTTCTCATTGATGCTTCAGAAACAAGCCAGTGTGTCAGTAAACGGGCCAGAGGGACGTGTTGTTTGTCATTGTGTGAACTGTAAACATGCTCAGACGTCCCTTCATTATATTTTCACGTTGAAATATTTGTGTGATTGTATTTTTCTGTCAGTCAGTCTGGCTGCTGCATGGAGACCTTCCAGATTTCAGAAGGAACTATCTAATGTTTTCAGGTAGCCTACTACCCCAAAAATTAGAATATCCGGAAAAGGTTCCTGTATTTCTGTAATTCAACTTAAAAGTTGCAATTTATGTATATAGATAAATAAGATGCAAATCAGTATATTTCAAGCTTTTATTTGTTTGGATGTTGCTGATTAGGACTTGCAGCTTAAGAAAACCTCAAATTCAAAAACACATATTATTTAATATGTAAATTGCACCTTTTAACTTGAATTACAGAAATATATTAACTTTTTCCAGATATTCTAACTTTTGGGTAGTACCTGCATAAGAACAATCGCAGGTTTTAGCCATTTTTTTCATGGAATAATTGCACTGAATCTGATATCCTGATATCCGATCCAGCTAATTACTGTAGTCCATATTGGAGCAGATATCTGATCCGGGTATACTCATAGCATCTCTACCTAAAAGTATAAATAAAAGTGGTTCTTCAAAAATGATAAATTTTCCTCTGGTAAATATCTATCAAAAACTATAATTTGTCCTTGTGTGAAAAGACCATGAAACTTTGCAGCTCTACCCGTCTTTCATTTAGCTGGGTTGAGACTAAAAATGGTTCCCTGGACTGGAAAGCTTGCAGACCCCTGGTCTAAACTACAGTATGATGCACAGAAAAGGGATACATGTGGAGTCTACATGTAAGAGTAAATAGTCGTATACTGTACTTATCACATGCATGCATGTTTAAATCATATGTTTTATGTCATGTCTAAGAGCCTGTTGATAATTAAACATGTTTTGCACAGAAGTTCCAAGTAATGAGACATTTAGCTCAAATTGAGGGGACATTTAACTTTTTGAAGTGTGTGCAAAAGAAATGTTTTCATTTAAGAGCCGACTTATGAAGAAAAAATGAGGATAACAACTGTGGAAATATAATAAGAGTAAAGGAAGTTTAGTTTTTGTTGATATTTCCGTAATGATGTTTCTTTAATTGTGTAATTGTTGTTAATTACATTTAGTGGCAGTTTGAGTGCAGGAAGGAAGTCTGAACTTTCTTTCTCCAGAGTTGCCATGTGCTGACAAATTGCTGGAAATTGCAGCAACACCCCCCCCCCCCCCCCCCCCCCCACCCCCAATCCAACAGATTTACTATATGTACGGTGGGCGCCTCTTTTCTTTGTCAGTAATAACTGCACGCATGCGCAGAGACGACACTCTCACAGCGGAGCACTTGACCAGATGCTCTTTGCACGTGAGGAGGATTCACATATGTACCTGTTGTTCTCTCTCTTTCTCAGACGCTCACATACACACATGAATACGTACACACACACACACACTTTGAAGAATGGACACCAGAAACGTGATGCTGTTTTTCTCCTCACCTTCGTCCTTTAATGTGAAAGTTGTTATCCGACCAAGGCCCCTTTCTCCAGACTGGATGCTCTGTAGTCCTCACACACAACCGTGCAGAGAGAATAGCTCAATGAAACAATATCGATTGAGTCTGCAACTCAGGAGGAAAACAGACTCACACTGAAAGAGTGTTAACCCTTTAAGCCCGGTAATAGTAACAGTCTGCCTGGTCATTATTTGTCAATAAATCGCTCAAAAATGGTCTCATGTGTGAAATCTTTTTCACACTTTTGTCAGGATAAGTATAACTTTCAACATGTCTTAAGAAATGGTAATTTTTTACATTAACAGGGGGCCAAGCAGGAAAACAGACTCAGAGCACTGTAAAAGTTTCGACAGCAGAAATGATCTCAAGGACCTTCAGGGACACAACTAGGGATGTAACAATATGGAGATTTCATGTCACGGTTACTGTGACCAAAATGATTACGGTTATAGTTTTATCGCGGTATTATTGAAATACCCTCCCAGTATCAGTAAAAATACCCAAAATGGGTCTAGATGCCTACTTTGTCCTTTTTAAAGGGGGAAAAATCTCCAGAGTACTGTCCACATGGGTGCCTTCACTGCCCTCTGCCATGTTCTCGTAAATTAAATGTTGCAAACTGGGGGGGCTGCTGCTTTTCCAGCTAAATAAGCAGCATCACAGAGTTTTTTTAAAGTGCAGTAATCAATCACGGTTTTAAATAATCAAAATTTGAAACGGTATTACTAATCGTTAGGAATTTTAGCACGATTAATCATTTTACCGATAATCGTTACATCCCTAGACACAACCTGTGTGGACAACCCAGTCCAGTAGCTGCTGGATAGCTACAGCACAGGGGGACAAAAACCCTTTTTGGGGACATTTTAAAATGATGTTAAAGACGGAAAGGAATAGATGAAAAGAAAAAAAGAGAAGGAGAGGAAAGGAAAGAAAGGGGAGGAGAAAAAAAAGGAGGGAGGGAGAGAGAGGGATGTAAGGGAAAAAAAACACGCGGGGAGGGGGGGCAAGGGTCAGTGAGGAACGTGCACGTTGGTCCGGCGGGGGTGTGTGGGGTGGGTGGGGGGGTGGGGGGAGGAGGGGGGGTAGGGTATTTTGGGGGGGGGACCCCGCCCCCCCCTCGCGGGGAGACGGCGCGAACAAACCGTTATTAAGCCCTCTATGATATCCTTCCTACACCGGGTAATGAAACTGGGTCCGAAGGAAGGGAGGAGTAACGAGGGAACCCGTCCGGAATCCCAGGCTATTCAAACTTTCAGATACACAATGGCATAAACAGTCTTACAACTATGAAATTTGTCAGAGTATCTTTACACATAGGGGGAGGCAGGAAAAAAGATTGATTGAGCCTTGCTGCAAGACTCTTTTAAGTTCTCACTTCCAACATCCCCAAAAAGACAAAAAAGTCATTTTCACCTGACAAATTCTCATAAAAATGTATATTTTTCAGCACTTTATGGAGAATGTCGATGTCGAACATGTAGATAGAAAACTTCCTTCATTCATAAGCTTCCATTTGAGCCCAAGATGAGCTTTCTACCAGCTACAGGAAAGACGCAGGGAGGCTCCAAACAATGCAACCCCCATTGTGGAAAACTTCTAATAACTTAAATTGGCAAACAAATATTGTCCTTCTGTAAATTATACTAATGTAAATTCTTCAGTATTTTATGAAGACTGGTGTCAAACCTTTTACAATGCTCCGTGTCTGTGGTTTTGCCCCCCTGGGGTATGATAGCCTTTAGATACTTAAACTGTGTGAAATAACAAAAGAATTAAACAACAGACTGAATTTTCCTTAAGTTTTTTTTTCTCTATAAACACTGGAGATGGATAGGTCCAAAGGTTTTGAGATGAAAAAAAAATTATTTTAACAATCTTACATCAACACGAGCAGTTTTGTTTGCCTGGATAATTCTATTTAATTGCTAATGCTTTCTAAAGCCCAGTGATAACAAGGCGTTCTTAGAAAGCATGCTGTGAACCAGTGAAGGAGTCCAATTCCACACTCCTGTTGTTGAACGTAGACAGGAAATAACAAAAAAAAGTAAATAAAAATAGTACATTTGTACAATATCTGTATACACCACATGAATCTCTTCTTTAATGCATGTTTCTTAGTTTTGCTGATGTTCTGCAGTAATACTGATTTAATCTTTAAAGCTGTCGTCACATCTTTGTTGAGGTTTCTGTGACTTCAACCCTGAAGTGGAAACGTTGGCATGTTTTCACCGTGTGTGTGAAGAGCTGCTTGTCAACAATCCAATCAGTCATTTATTCAGAGCAGCTCTGACACTGGCGTGTGCGCAGATAAGACCTGAGGGGGTTTGACGGCTTGTCATGCAATCAGATGGCAGAAATGAAAAGAGCAAACACACACCTGCCACCAATGGATGGGTCCTTTAAGTTTGGCTCCTCGGGTTTGCTGGCAATTGAGACTTTCAGGTCAGTGTTATTGTTTCGGACCCGTCGAGTTTGTCGTAGTTGCGCTTTAACAGGCTTCATCCACCTGCCAGTGTATCACATAGCCGAGAAAACAACGCAGTGTTTAATAAATCAGAATAAAGTAAAAAAATACTTGTATTATTCTGTAATAGGGTAGTCCAAAAATATGTGTATTTGTTTTAAAGTGACAGTTTTTAAAGTACGAATAAGCAAAATGTTAGGTTTTTTTTTTAATAGTGAATAACAGCTGTCATGCTTTCTACTGGCCAGCAGAGGGCGACTATTACACACATTTGAAAACGGTCAGCTTCCTTCTCTGATCCAATGTTATTGAACGACTTATTTTTTTCTTTCTTATTTATTCAAATCTCAGACTACAGGGTTTAAAGACTTCCTAAATACAACTTGAGTCACGAAAGAGACAGAGAGACATTTTCAGAGGAGAGGACAAAGGGGGGAAAAGAAGAGAGGGAAAAGTGGATAAGATTCAATGAGTTCTGATGTGTAGGGCTGCACATGGTTTGGAAATAAATCAAGTTTAATAAACATCGCCTTAGCCAACCCGCTAGTTGTTCCTGCAGACTGCCCCGAATAAAGATGCTCTTTGATCCTTTGATCTTTGTATTTAGGTTTTTTTTTTCTGCAACATCATTGTATCTTTGGTTTTGAGTTTTCCTTGTTTTTTCTTAAACACTGGCTTTTTGGTGTTTTCCCTGTTCCAGCAAAAACAAACAAACACATAAATCGATACAGTAAACATGCACACCCCTCACTAAACACCACTTCAGTAAAAACTGGACCAGCAGTCGTGCATTGAGGTCCCCGAAGTTTTTGCTTATGAACTCAGCTATTATAAATCGGACTAATGTGGATCATGTCATGGATCTGTTGTAACTGGATTATTAACAAAAGTGAATTGGATTGAATTGGGCTGTGTCTGTATAAGTGCTTCAAAGTAACTTTCTGAATAAGAGCTTTTCAAATAAAGCTGAATTGAATTGAATAAAATATTCAAATGAAATTTTCTGCAAGACCGACTGGGTCCAGCCATGTTTGTGTTGGCTGTCAACACACAGCCGACTGTGTCACGATTGAAGTCTAGCGTTCCTGTCTACCACGATGGACTCAACAAAGGAAAATATGTTGCTCGTTGTAACATTAGGCCATTTAATCACATTATCCTCCCAGTTCAGTGTGTTGGCAGGTGAGGAAGTAATAAAACACCTTCTTTTATTAGAAATAAATGAGAATGTTTCCATGTTACACAATAAAACTCCCAGTATAAAATTTCAGTTGTTAAATCATATAAAGTCTTTCAGAGTAATTCCAACACCACTGAGAGTAAAATAGCCCCTGATGACCAGCAGTGTTGGTGAAAATTTTCAGTTAAAACAAGTTTCCTCTTTTAGTATATTTGACTCTATCAAGTGTAATGCCAGCCTTACACTAGAGGACTTTTAAAAGATTTGGAAAGGCTCTTACCATCTCATACTAGCTCATCTAAAGACAGTTTTTAGCCACAGGCTACAGTCTCAGACTGAGATTTTACAAAGGCTGGGAATCTTGCAGGACCACTATTTCCGAGACAACACTGTAACAAACAGATTCTGGCTGCAGGGTTGCTGAACCTTCTCTCCAAAGGTTGAAATTTAGTGTTAAATTTGAACTCAATTATGAGTTTATTTTACTCTGAAATTTTAATACTATGGAAAGAGTTCATTCAACACAAATTCTGATAAGGACCAAATACACTTGGATACGGTGTTAAATTGAACTCTTTCAGAGTTGATTTAACACTGCAAAATTTGCTGCGGAGACGTCCCTATTCAATGTAAATGAATGCAGATTTCACTCAACCGGAAGCGTTTAGCAGTAACTGCGAAACTTGGTTTGACCTGTTAAACTTGATTTGAGGCTCGTGCCTTCTTATTGGACATGAGTGAAGCTCTACAGTTGGAATTATGAAGACCGGACGTGCAGAAGGAAAGTCATGTATGTAATAAACATCTTTATGTGTAACTATCTCATGTTACAACATGCACACCTGCAGCTTATTGACAAGTGCAGCCTGTAAATGTACGAATTTCGTTTTCTAGAGGGCGGGGCTTGTGTTCAGGTGCCCTCAATAATCCGGATAGGTAACTGTAGAGTTATGTTTCACTTTTCATTTCCTTGGCCGGCTGGCATTTGTGAAAGCAGCTTATTGTAGTTGTGGAGGAAAACTTTGTTCTGTACACTGAAGGTGATCTCTGTAAGTTTCCTCAATATGTTCTATTTTTTATTCATTTGATGTGATTATGTAAAGAAATTGTTGTCAAGTTTGATCATGTAGCAGATTTGTTGGTGTAATTGCTGACTGTGGCCGAGATGAAATGCTTCCTGTTCTACCATCTGTTGTATGTGTGCTCTCACTAAACTTCATCATTTCTAGTTTGATAGTTGAAAGATAATAGACATTTCAGTTTTCAAGATACAATAAAAATGTATTAATGTAAATATCTGTGGACATAAATCAAAGCTCTCTGGTTTCATTTCAGCATTTTTTGACTTTTGCTTTGAAGGATCTAATGTTTATCTATTTATTCTTCCTAAGTTTGGACAGAAAATACCGTGATGTTCGGAGGGAAGACTTGGATATGTGTTCTAATCTGCCTTGGGCTTGTCATGTTTTGTGCTCAGGGCCAGAGTCAAAGCAAAGGTATGTGACCAAAGGAAATGTGAATCTTTCACTCACACTACTGGAACTACATTAACTGATTCATCAACAATTCGCAGTTGATTCTCTGTTAAAATTCTTGTGATATGAATGTCCTGAATCAGCATTTCTGATTTTCTTTTTTCGTTGTGATCCATTTGGTTCCAGTTGGACCCAGACAGAATATGGATGAGAAGGATAGGTAATCAATTTGAGAAAAAAAATGACTTCATTACAATGCATTTTGATCTGTAGAACTGCATCTAAATAACTGCACTGTTATTTAGATTTTTTTTATTTTTTGAAGAGTTATTTTAAAATGCAACCCCGCTGTGGAGCATTTAAAGCTGCCTTTAACAGAATTAAAGTAAAAAAACAACAAAAAAAAAAAACAAGAAACAAGAAACTTTCATCCATTAATTTAGTAATTAATCTTTTAATAATGGTTAGCAGCAGGGGTTAAATACAAAAAAGTACATTTTATGTAATAATAGTGTTCGATATATGGATCAGTGCGAGCCTACGTCACAACCCGGAATTCACGTGACTATGAAGCTGGTAGCAGTGAAAACATGCTTTGCATTTGAACGGCGTCTGATAGACTATGAGCCTCAAAAACTGTTTTTGCACCGTTTTTAAAATTTTTTCTCTGCCAGTCTGTCTTTGAAATAATGTTGAAATGACGTCCAGTTAAAGGCCCTTTCAGATAGAACGCAGCAACCGCAGGAGGACGGTGGCAAACCCATTCATCGTGTATGTGGTACCGCCGCGGCAGCGCGTTCCGGCATGCCGCGGAGCTCCGCGGCGCGCAAGGTGGGCGCATGCCACCGCGGTGGCGCTCACGCCGCTGTGCTCGAATTGAAAAATTTTCAATTTGGGCGCAGCGCGCTGTGACGACATCCTAGCGCGTCCAATAGGAGAGGCCAATTCAGGGAAAAAAGTGGTCTTTGTTCAGCCTGAAGTAAACCTGGAAACGGTCTGTGTGAAAGAATGAAGCTCCCCCACCCTTTTATCTGCTGCTGATCTTCTCCTCCTCCTCAGGAGAAAAGCTCTTTGCTGCGATGATGAGAGGTACATCTCTCACAACGAAGCGTGCCGGGGAGGAAACACTTCCGCTTAGCAACACGTGCCTGACGTGCTCGCTGCCGCTGTGCTCTTTCACCGACTCTGCGCCCTACCCCGCGGTGCGCGCCGCGAAAAACGCGTTCTATCTGAAAGGGCCTACTGAAAGTCTTACAGCCGAGGCTAGAAGAAGATAAGAAGCAAAACTAGTATCTGCTGAACTAAGTGATGCCCATCTTCTGCTGCTGGAGCTTGGTTAGACGAACCTACATAACAGCCTGATGAAAAGTTTCCCAATCTCATGATGTAGCCAATTTGGTTTCATCAGGTAAGCCCCGTGTTCAAACCATTTATTCTTTATAGAATATTAATCCCCCCCGGATTTTAAGAAATGGTGGTATTTCTTTGATGTCCTTCTCAGGAGTTTACTCTCATTGATAAAGCTATTAATTACCGGCAGCTAGAAGCTCATTGGTATTTTACTGGTTATGACTGTGCATGTTTATAATGCTGCAAATGCTTTTCTGCCACTTTTTCTGCTTTTATTCTTATGTGGGAATATTGATGTCCATAATCTGGATGAAAGTGATCTTTAACAGTCCGTCCTGAGGAGACGGGAACAGCGGGCGGCGCTGTGATTCTCTACATCCACTGATTTAATGGCGTTTTCTATCATCTGTACAAAAACAACTAGGGTTTGAATAGTGAGACCACAGTATATGCTTTTTTATCAGTCACAAAGTGATCCGAACATATTGTTAGATGTTTCCATGGTTTCCAGCGTGAACTGTCAGCATTTATGGGCTTGATAGCCGCTTAGCACTTAGTATGTTGTTCGGGACTTTTTTCTGTTGTTTTGGGAACTGGAAAAACATCTTCTCTTGTCCGTGTGGTCGTTATGTTTATGGCAGCCATACACAGCGGGACCTCACAGTATTTCCAAAGTAGAATAAACGAAGATTGACGAGTAATGAAGCAGGTAACCAAATGGCTCCCCTATTTAACGAAGCAATGTTTTCACCTTCTACCTAACCGGATGTGACGAATTTGGCGAAAATTCCTGGATGCTCGTGGTGATCCATAGTAATAGATTTTTGGTAACAGATTTCTAAAATTCAGTCATGCCTGCTGTCTATGAATCGCAACTTTGAGAAGTGAAAAGTGACAAAGTAATTTGTCTCCTTCTGCTGCTCTGACTAAAAATATCAGATATTTTCAGCCTGTTGATATTACTGGCTGATATAGTCATTAAAATGTGAGATTGAAAATAGTAATAAAATTTTTTTAGACCAATATTTTTACTAATGAAATCTCAGGAAATCTCGTTGTTCCCAGTCCAGCATGTATAAAAGTCCCTGTTATCCTGGAAGAACTTCATATCCCAGCATTCCTTTTAGAGTCATGTGACTACGGTGCAGCTGCTGCTGCTACAGACTGACTTGCTTTGAAGCTGCTTATAATATGTCTGGTTTTAAGTTGTTGGTTAACCCTGGTGAAAAAAAGTGTACTTTATTGTACTTTAAGTATTCATATTTTCAATAGTACAAATGTACAAAAACTGTACTTTTTGTAAATGTATCAAAAGCATACTAACATTATGCTTTCATGCTAACACTTTTAACATACTTTAAAACAATCGCACTATATCACAATTTATTGAAATATATTATACAAAAATATACTTTAAGTGCATGTTATGTGTAATGTTTTTAATTATACTTATTTAAAATTTGTTTTTACACATTTTTTATATGTTTTAAAATGTATGCTTAAAATTGTCATTCTAACATACACTGAAATCATATTTTAAAAGTACACAATTTAATATTGGCACTGTAATATTAAATGTGAGTGCATTTTAAGTTACATTTGAATCTAATTATGAAGTTGGTAGTCACTTGTACTTTTGGACATTCTTTTGGAAATTGTTCAGTAGTATTACTAAGATACACTTAAACCCATTTATGCAATTTTTGCTGTGTGCATAAGTACACAGAAGCAATTTTTGCAGTTGTTATATACGTTTTAATAAGTTTGGCTAAAAAAATACATCTTACAAACAAAACCACATTAAACAAAACACTAGATGTTCATTTAAATAGTCCTGGCATTAACATTAAGTGAAAAACAGAGTTAATGGCGGGAATGTGACGTACTGTTTTTATCAGAGCAGGCCTGTCCTGAGCAGGATTCCTAGTGCTGTGCCTTAATGAAATGTATTAACAGTTAACTGCAAATTATCCTTTCTTATTATTTGGGACAAGCCATTAGCATGATTCAAGTACATTATTACCGCATTAGAAATATATGAAAAGGATAAAATTTATATATATTTAAGACACCATATAATGCACTTATAATACAATGTAAGTTCACTTTAATTTGACTAATTAAACACGTATTAGTACATTTAAAGTCATATGCTTAAAGTTTACAAAATATACTTTAAATTGTTCCACTTTAGCACATAAAAGTACACTTAATACACTTCAAGTTGAGTTTTAATACAATTAAAATATACTTAGTACAAATTAGTTGTTCCAAAATAGCATGCTTCAAGTTAACTAATAATTAACACACTTCAAGTACACAAAAATATACAAAATTTTAGTATACTTAGCATATTTTTTTTCACCAGGGAAGTTAGCAAGTTGCCAGAAACATTATAATTAGCCACATGTTGGCTAATACCTGCTAGTATCTGAAATGTCGCAGCCAGCTGTCCAAAATGAACTCCTCTGGCTGAGATAAGGATATTTTGGGATCCTCGCTCTTGAAACAGAATGTAGTTGTATCTCTAAAAATATAGAGAGAGATACAACCTCACAGTTGTCTGCATGTATTGTATCGGTTGAAATCGGATATTGAAAATTAAGAGATGAACAAAATCGGATATCAGTAAAAAAGCCAATATCGAACATTGCTTATACAAATTTAACAAAACACTTTTACAAGTTTAACAAAACACAAATTTAAATGAATACTATTACAAGTTTAGCAAAACAAATTTACCGAAACACTTCTACATGTTTGACAGCTTGTTTTGTTAAACTTTTAAAAGTGTCTTTGTAAATTTGTTTTGTTGAACACGTGAAGGTGTTTTAGGTCAATGTAATATTTTTTTGCACTTTCAGGCCACTGTTGAACAAAGTGAGTAGAAAGCATGCAGCTTCTTAAAGTCACTTCCTACCTAAGTCCAAAGCAATGAAAAGCTTTTCATTGTCAGTTAAAATTCATATAAAAATTCACATGCACACAAACAGAACCAGCTTTTAAAAAATACTGTTAAAAAATAATGGAAAGTTTTTTATTTCTCCACAGGCTCTACATACACAAAACACTTACGACTCTTTATGGTTGGAAAAACTGGTTCGGGAAAGAGTGCATCTGGAAACACCATCTTGGGGTTTTCAGCCTTCAAAGAAGATGCATCATCAAAGTCTGTGACGTCGACCTGTCAGAAACAACAGGTGCAAGATGGAGACAGGAAAGTCATTGTGATCGATCCCCCGGGTTGTTTAATACGATCAAATCACAAGCAGACATGAAAGTGATCATTGAAGACTGCGTCAGACAGTCGGCTCCTGGACCCCATGGTTTCCTGTTAGTCATCAGTCTGCGTGCAAGATTCACTCAGGAGGAGCAAGACACTGTGAAGTGGATCCAGGAAAACTTTGGCTCCGATGCGTCCTCTTACACCACAGTCCTGTTTACACATGCTGACGCACTGCGTGGCAAGTCGCTGGATGACTATATAGCAGAAAGCCAACATCTAAGCAGGCTGATAGAGCAGTGTGGAGGAAGATACCATTTATTCAACAACGAGGAGACGTTGAATCGACTCCAGGTTAGAGAACTTTTAGATAAAATAGACACGATGGTGACACTGAATGGAGGAAATCACTATACCAGCAGCATGTACCAGAGAGCCCAGAAGGCCCTGGAAGAGGAGGGAGAGAAAAGAGGAAGAAGGAAGAGCAGAAGAGACAGGAGGAGAGAAAATTTCAGAAATGTGAAGAGGAAGAGGAGAGAAAGGAGAGGAGGAAGAGACAGGAGAAACTAGTTGGTTGGTGTAAAATACTGAATCGTGTTTCCAGGGGGATGTTATTAATTGGAGGGCGTTATTATTTGTATGCTGTTTTCGAAATAGGTCATGTTCTTGGCTTTCTCTCTGAAGACTGTGATTTGATCAAATATTTCACCAATGGGGAGTGAGAGCTCTGACATAAAAGGTCAATGAGTGGATGCTGATTAAGGGGGGAGGAAGTAAACAACCAATTAAGTGCTGTGGGTGAGGAAAAAGTCCAATTTAATTGAGGTTAAAAAAAAAAAAAAGGTACCTGACGAAGTTTGTCTTGTGCAGGATGGTATCCTCTGCAAGAAAGACAGCAGGGGTGCGATTGCCCTCTGCTATCTGGCAGAGCTAAGAACAGCATATAGACTGTGGTTATAGGTCGCTGCTAGATATCTATAGGTTATGTACATCCTGCTTAGATAAAAGTTAAATAAAGATACATTCACTACCTACTACCTTTATTTGTTCAATAAGTCATTTTAAACTGCATTTACATGTTGCAATTTTAATTAAAAAAACTCTTTAAAAACCCTCCTATAAAAAAGCTGCATCTCATGTACATTGTTGAGCTGCATTGTGGTATGTAATAACTTCATTTCTGGACGCTTAATGATGAAATTTCATCATGTAAGGTAGGGCTGGGCAATATGGCCTAAAAATAAAATCTCAGATTTAAAAAAAAATTAGATTTATGATTTATTTTGCAATTTCCCCCCTACTTATTAAAGGAATAGTTCACCCTCAGAATGATTTAAATTTATCTTCCACTTACCCTGATGGTGAGCAAGACTCTGGATCACTTTTTTAATATCAAATGCAGCCGGCGTTTAGGGACGACTTCTCGTTCCCCCCCAATGGAGTTCGCCAGGGTCCGAGCCAAAAAGGTCCATAAAAGTCCACAAAAAATTGTCAATATTTCTCAATACTGCTCGTCCCATGCAGTCCAAGTGTCCTGAGTGGGTAGCGTCCAGAATTTACTTGAAACCACACCATTTAGTATATCTTTAGAGTCTAAACAATACTACATCGCATGCCTAGCAAGCACGCTGATGCACGTTCACGAAACTACGGAAGCTACGGCAGACGAGATCGCGCGTTCTCTTTTTCTTTCTTTCTTTCTTTTAGATCAATATCCAACCCCTCCTGTGTTTGTCCCTGTTTGTCTAGAGCTCTCACGCTCTAACCACAATGTAAACAGTGAATTTCTTCTTCTACGCTTGCATTATTGGCAGAGAACGCCGAGGCTTCCGTAGTTTCGTGACCGCGCATGTGCACGCTTCATGGAAGTAAACAATACTCCCTTTTAGGCTCTAAAAACATAGTAAATGGTGTTGTTTTGAGTAAATTCTGGATGCTACCCACTCAGGACACTTGGATTACATGGGACGAGCAGTATGGAGGAATATTGACAATTTTTGTGGACTTTTATGGACCTTTTTGGCTCGGACCCTGGCGAACTCCATTGGGGGGAAACGAGAAGTCGTCCTGATCTCCAGCTGCATTTGACATATTAAAAAGGTGGTCCAGAGTCTTGCTCACCATCAGGGTAAGTGGAAAATAAAGTTAAAGGAGCTAAAAGCGATTTTTTTCACCGCTAGGTGGGCTGGTGAGCACTGTGCTGAGACCAAAACAAAGTGTGCCATGATTGACAGTCTCTTACGCCCGTCCCCTCCTCCCTCACCCTCACTCTTTCCTAATCAGCAAAGGAATGTCTGCCGAAACAGGAACATTATCACAACAAAACGCCGGATGTTTTGGAAGATGACGAGTGACGAAGTGAGTAACTGCTAACTTTATAATGCTGAAAGTGATATTATTTTATTTTGGCAAGTTATAGGTTATAGTTTAGTCCGTAAGTAATTATCACGGCGTTGATTTCGCCTCTTAATTAGCATCAAACGATGCTAATAGTGTTGGCAAGCAGTACACAGTAACAAATGTACAATATAACGACTGTATATAACTTTTATGGAAATAAAACCCAAGTTATTTGAAAAGTAATGTTGTGGATAGTGCAACTATCCAATTAAAAATGAGGGTTACGTCTGTACACCCACTCAGTGTCTAATTTTAGTCTATTCATAACTAATAATCACTCACAGCGTTTGCTAACGCTGCTCTGTAAACACGAGCAAAGACGTGAGCTACGTGGTTCTGCAGTTATGTGGACTCAGCCGAGAACTGGTTTTGTTTTTATCAAAACCACGTTCATCTGGCGCTAGATGACATCTTATTCTTATCTGATTACTAAGCCAGGCACCAGCGTCCTGTCTGCTGAGGCTGGCAATCGCGAGTGAAAGAGGGGAAAGTCTCGAGGTTTAACCTGGACAGAGGGTGGAGGGAAGCTGGAGCAGCAGAGTCTGGATGTCCTGCGTGCTGCCAGGAAACAGAGGTATGAACTGTGCCTCAATGTAGGATGTCTTCTTTGTAACGGTCTGGATGAAATTTTACAAATGTCAACATGATGTGGCAAAAACATGATTTATAGAATATTTTTATACATATTTTGCAGAGGCAGCTTCAGCAGTTGTCCCTGGATGAGAGGAGAGTTTGGGTCAGGGACTCTGAGGGACAGCCTGGACTGGTTTTTGATGCTGTGATGGTGCATCAGGGTCGTCATCGTGCTCCAGCATCTGCAGGGGTTCAAGGAGCACCGTGAAACTGCAGGGAAACGCCCACAGACGTGCAGGAAGTGCTGTGGTCAGGAGCAGCAAACCAGCATCTTTGTCCCTTTCCTGCTCTGATGCTGCAACTCATGCCGGCATCATCTGGTCATGAAGAAATTCAGGCTCAGTCTTGCACAACTGAGACATTTTAAATATGTAAAAGCTTCACATTCAAGTGTTCTTTTTTTTGTAAATAAATAGATTAACATGATTGTGTGGATCATTTTCATTCAAGTGAAATTATAAAAACCTTCTTCCTTTTATAAGCTGTTGTTAGACAAAAGGTTTCCATGCAGAGCACAGTAAAGAGCTAAACTATATAGTATAGTGGGAACAATTACACAGATTTTTTTTTTTTTGGGAAACTTGCAAAGCCAACAGGAGTTTGAGAAAAATCTTTATAATCTGATTTTCAGCATTTACACTACTCACAAAAAAGTAGGGATATTCAATTATTGTTTTTTTGAGAACAGAATGATGCAGAATAAACATTTAACCATTGAACAATGTACATGTGCATTGAAAAGTTTAGAGAAAGTTCAATTCAGTTCACCTGGAAAGGTTGTAGTGGAGTTTAGATTAATTCTGACATCATACAAAAAGCAATATTTTCTTAACTTTTTGTGAGTAGTGTAGTTTTGTCATCTTCGTGACGAATTATTTGCTCCAAGATTTTTAAAATTTGAATTAGAGGTAAGTGATAAGTAAAACTACAATACAGTGATTTTACATCATTTTTATTTTTGTGACATTTTCATCTGACAGGTGATGAAGGTCCAGGCAGCAGTTTCTGTCTTCAAACAGCATCTGTACAGTGAGACAATGAACTTGGTCAGAGGCAATTAAAAGAAATGGATTTGCAACTAACTCCAGACATATAATCACCTCTTCTGAGATGCTGCTTTGCCAGTTCAGCCGTGGTGGAATGGGTGGAAGTGGGCCGGGTCTTCTTGGGTCAAGGTGCTGCGTTCTTCAGCCGGTTCAGGTGTGAAACCGACAGCAGAAATCCGGAGAAAGGTTTCACGATCCCCATGAAACCACTGTAGCACATCATACAAGGCTATGGGTGGCGTTATGATGATTAAGAAACAGTCCAAACGTAGAACAGGACACAGCGCATGTGCAAATAAAGACTCACTGCGTGTCGCTGGAAATCAACAAAGGAAGAGCAGAAAGGTAGAGATGGCTGAGGATTTACGAGGCAAATGCTAAAGTTTTCTACACAGTCTAAAACAGTCACTCACCGACGCCATTGCTGTTGTGAATTTTTTTTCAATGACCTTTATTGTTTTTGTGAACAAGACCAACGTGCGTTGTCGCCCACCCCCCCTCCTTGCATGGTTACGCAGTTCCCATGAAACACAAACGCGTCGAGGTTTCAAATAGGGATGCACGATATAATCAGCCCCCTATCGGTATCGGCCTATATCGCCCTTAAAACTAAGTATTGAACATCGGCCACCCCACTGATATTCAACTGATATCTAACCGATATCTAACAGATCAGCCTGCTGTTTCTAAAGTCTAAAAAAAAAAAAAAAAAAAAAACTTCCTCCTCTTCTTCTTCTTCAAAAACTTCTTTTTTACAGACTTTAAAACTTCTAAAGACAAGTGTTGGGAAAAAATGTCGATATACTGAAATATCCCAATATTTTCATATGCTGATATCATTTTAAAATGTGGTATCGATCTATTTTACTCACGAAACCTTGCAATATTTCATCCTTCTGTTACGAAATGTCGCAGAAATTTACAAAAATTTTGTGATATTTTCACATTCTGATACCATATTGACATTTAAAAATGCGGTTTCGATCTATTTTACTAACAAAATCTTCAGATATTTCATCATTCTGTTACAAAATCTCGCGAGAATTCATGAAATATTGTGATATATTGTAACAGAATGATGAAATCTCACAAGATTTGTAAGTAAAATAGATCAATTCCTCGTTTTTGAAAATTGATTTGATATTGGCATATGAAAATATCGCAATATTTCAGTGTATCAATATTTTTTCCCACCCCTATTCTTCAAAGTGTCGGAAACGGATAACAAAACTGCAATGAATGCTTATTTTTTTCAGCTCTAATATCGGTATCAATATCAATTATCGGCCACATGAGTGTTAAAATATCGGCATTTCGGATATCAGACAAAATTCCAATATCATGCATCCCTAGTTTCAAACCTTTCCACCTTGGAACCTGGTTTCAGAGATGACTGGTTTCAGGAGGCTAATCCTTGGTTTCGTCAGGATGATAGGGGCAGGTTTCTTAAATTTTTGTTTTGCTGTAATTCTGCGTCGTGTGGACAGCCCATAGACCCCTCAGATCATCTGGATCCGGTTTTCTATCAGTTCCCAGAGTCAGAACAAGACATGAAGAAGCTGCATTCAGCTTCTATGCTCCATATGTCTGGAACAAACTCCCAGAATTCTCAGATCAGCTAAAACACTTAGTTTATTTAAATCCAGGTTAAAGACCCACCTGTTCTCAGCTGCATTTACATAGATTTTTTTCAAAAGTTAAAATCCGCACATTTCTATATTCCTTCTTTTTAATCTTAAATGTTTTTAAAGGGACTAGAAGCAGGAATTTTAAAAAACCCAAAACTGCATGTCCATTTTTTTTTTAATACTAATGGGTGATGAAGCGCTAAATACCAAAAAGAGCATTTCCACCCATGTTTCTCTCCGTTGCCTTGAACAGGCTGAGTGCTGCAAAATGCACTGCAATTTGGTGGCCGAATTTCCCGCGCTGCCCTGTGGACTTGACGTCAAATGACACTACATCTGCAGTTTTAATACAGGAAGAAGACGGTCGCGGTAATTTCAAACACTGTAAGCGATAGTTATGGATTCTTCTGCCGTCAGCAAACGATCCAGATCAACTGAAAGACACTAAAAAGTGTAACTACGAAGAAAAAGCGTAGTAAACAACATTATAGCTTCAGTTTGTGCACGCTCCCGTGACGGCTTGGCTCGTGGCTGCAGTTACCTGAAGTGCGAGTTTCATTTCTTAATCTTGCCTCTAGTCCCTTTAATGTTTTTCATTTTGAATCATGCTTCTAATTTTTTGTTCTTAATTTTTTTTCCCTTTTGCACCCCGCTGTAATGCTAATGTTTTATGTAAAGCACTTTGAATTGTCCTGTACATTAAATGTGCTATACAAATAAACTTGCCTTGCCTTGCCCATTTCTGGGATGAATAATAAATAAATGAACACCCTCTTGGAATCAAAGTACTAGATGTGTTTTAAGTCACACTTTGGACTCTCACTGGTAGCCATGTCGCTTGCCATACTGTTATGTGAGACTAATGCTGCGGAAGCTCCAGGGAGCCAAAAATGCACCATTACACAAAAAATGGATTGAATTATTTTTCAAATTGCCCACAACAAAAAATGTGAATTAATTCATTCAATTTGTTTTTGCCCAGGCCTAATGTAAAGCTCGAGAAACTTCATAAATAAGGAGGATCAATGTTTTCTGGTGGATTCTCTTCACTGCTGTGACAAGACACCTACATGCCCAAAATCAGCTTCTCTCGCTGAGATAAAGCCAGAATGGGATTTTTTTTACATGGTATTAGTGATAACTTAGTTATTTATGCAATAGTTAAGATATGAATGTGTTAATTTCTCCCCAAAAATCCCAAATTTATTTGATAAATGTAGTTTCCCACCAGTGGCTGAGTCAGAAATTTTTCACTGGGGTGGCCATGGTTTATATATATGTGTATATATATATATATATAGATATAGATACACCGATATAGATATATTTAATCTGCATTTAATCGCAGTTTGCATTTGAAGCTAAGCGGAACCTTTGTTAGGGTTTATTTTCTGGTACAACCAATCAATCATGCTGTCGGAAACGGCAAAACTCCATGACTTTGTTGCTATATTTAGAAAATTTTCAGACTCCTCAAATAACTTTAAAAAAAAAATAAAGCACCAACTGTAGGTGGTAGCTGGTGTCTGTCCCGTGAAAAGCACCAGATTTCTTTCCCCAGTCACGTCTTGGCGAGAAAAGCTTAAAACTGTGACTTTCAATTTCCGCACATCTGATCTTAAAAATTCCATCTGTAGGGGGTAGATAATGTCTACTATAGGAAACATTATTTGGAAGCAGCTTGGGGTCTCCCCTGTGAAGGAGCAGCTTTCTTTCTCCAACTGCAATATCTAAGCGAGAAAAGCATAAAACTGGAATTTTTAACATCTTCATGTCCGATCTTAAACATTCAAACTGTAGGGGGTAGCTAGTGTCTAAAATATGAAAAGTGGTTTGGAAGCAGCTTGGGGTCTCTGTAACTGCTTGAGTACTGGCCGAATAAAGCGGGCTGGACAGTGATTGGCCAGGGATGGCCACGGCCACCCCCTTACTTCCACCCCTGCAACCCACATGGGGGTCCCAACCTCCAGTTTGAAAACCACCAGTATAAACCAGTCACAACAGCATCATGTGACCCGTCTGACGAAGTGTACTGGAAGCAGCTGAAAAACGGTTCTTTCTGAACTGTCATCGTGTGTGGTGTCAGAAAAAGTGTGAATCTAATCCAAGAATGTGAAGCTTTTCTATTGAGCCTCTAAACGAATCTTATCGAATAACGGATTTTTTTCTACTTGAAATACTTAATTCTGTTACAGCCTTTACTATTTAACTAATGAAGTCAATACACTGAACTCCACATTAAAAAAAAAAGATATTTTAGAAAATGCTGTGAGAATGGATGAATATATGTTTTGAAACTCAACCAAGATAATAATAATAATAATAATAATAATAAAAAAAAAAATAATAATAATAATAATAAAGTCTAGATCATGAGCCATTTTACCAGTAATATTGCTTGGCTTATAATGAGAAAATTTGAATTCCATTAAAAAAGCTGATGTTGGATACAACTGTTAACATGTAAATATGTTTTCAATGGCTGTGGTGTATTTAATAGCTGTAAACAAACAGAAGTAAATTAATTCTAGTGAAGTTAATTAGTTATATATTATTACATATAAAAAAAACACTTCTATGATTATTTTATAAGGTTAAATACATATATTTGGGTAATTATGTTTTTATTTTTCACATTGCCTCATTTATTTGCTGCTTTTAGGATGACTTTCTTGTTTGTGGTATTTATTATGTCTGGATTGCTTTCTTCTGCTTTTATCTTTTCTATTTCTGTCATTTTTGCTATAACTTTGAGTATTATTTGTATTATTTACTTTTGTCCTAAAGCAGCTGCTTTTCTCTGAACTGCCTTATTTCTCTATGAAAAAAGAAAGTACACTTGTCCGCTCCCGGCCTGAACCCATAAACGTAAACTTGTGAAGGAAAGCAGTAGCCTATCCAAGACTGTTTGACACAGGATGAGAGTTACATCCCTGCATATGTGAATTCTTCCTTCCCCTGGTCAGAATTTACTCGCATTGACAACAGGATGCAACACAGTAGAACAGAACATGCAAAGTATGGCTGATTTTTTTTTTTTTTAAGTAACAGGATTTTCTTTCTTTCTGTGCAGCCAGACTCTGACTGAACTGAATAGCATTGTTGGAGATTTGAGCATAAACGTACTGGTATGGTTTTATGGTACTTACACACTAAAAACTCAGTTTAACTTACTGCTGAGTTAAAAAGGGACCAACCCAGAATTTTTTTTTGTTGTTGTTTTGTTTTTTTATACCCAACTTTCGGGTTAAATATTTGACCCAGAAGTTGGGTTATATTGACTAAAATGTTGAGTTATTTTAACCCAGAAGCTATGTCAACAACCCAAATGTTGGGGTTGAAATAACCCCAAATTAGTAGGTCCCTTGTTAACCCAGCAGTTTTACCCAGAACTTTTTACTTAGTAAGATTTAAGGGTCTCTGGGTCAGTTTTCAATGTATTATTATGTAGACATTGAAAACCCTGAAGTCTCAAAGGGACTAGAGGCAAGATTAAGAAATGAAACTCGCGACTGCCGTGACTGGCACTTCAGGTAACTGCAGCCACGAGCCAAGCCGTCACGGGAGCGTGCACAAACTGAAGCTATAATGTTGTTTACTAAGCTTTTTCTTCGTAGTTACACTTTTTAGTGTCTTTCAGTTGATCTGGATCGTTTGCTGATGGCAGAAGAATCCATAACTATCGCTTACAGTGTTTGAATTTACCACAACCGTCTTCTTTCTGTATCAAAACTGTCAGGGATGCGGATGCAGCGAGAAGGTTGGAGGACGAGGCAGAGTCGAACATTAGGTGGGGTCGGACGTCTGACTCCGCCTACATTACCGTCTGAAGCCGTTTATCATAACCCTTCACCCTATCCCTAAGCCCTAACTCTAACCTCACTAACTGTCCACGCCCATCGGATGTCCAACGTCGCCTAATATCCAACTGCTGCAAGCCGCATGTGGGGGTACTTGGATGCGGCGTCATTTGACGTCACATCCGCAGGGCTGCGCAGAAAATTCGGCCACCAAATTGCAGCGCATTTTGCAGCACACGGCCTGTTCAAGGCAACGGAGAGAAACGTGGGTTGGCTGCTTTTTTTTGGCATTTAGCGCTTCGTCAGCCATTAGCATAAAAAAAAATGGACATGCATGATTGTTTTTTATTAAATTCCTGCCTCTAGTCCCTTTAAGTTTACTCTTTGTGTCCTCTGATGTATTTTTCACTTATCTTTTTTGTCTACACACTAAAAACTCCTGGATCAAAGCTATTTTTGACCAACTTCTGGGTTAAAAAGGGACCAAAGAATTTCTGGGTTACTTTGACCCAGAAAATTGGATTAATATTTTTGACCAAACTTTCGGGTTGAATATTTGACCCAGAAGTTGGGTTGATAACCCAACAACCCAAATGTCTGGGTTGAAATAACCCAGGAATTTAGTTGGTCCCTTTTTAACCCAGCAGTTTGACCCAGTAAGTAGTAGTAAGATAAAAAAAAAAAAAGTAAGCCATTTGTTTGAAACTTTTTCTTTTTTTTTCACATGCAGATTATTTGAATCTGATTGGAGGAAACACGAACAATGGAGGGATGTGATGCATGTAGAGCTTGCTTGAGTCACCACTTTTAAACCGAGCAGCAAATTATGCAGTTATAGAAAGATAACCCAAGGAGATAAAAGAACTTAAATGTTCAGATGTTACACACTCTTCCATCATTTCAGTTGTCATAAAGACAAATCTGCTCAGCACACTCAGAGACACATGCTCAGCTGAGGAACTGGCATATTCACATGTAATCCAAAGACAATGCAAGGAAATGGGAAGCCCCCAGTGCTCAGGGCAGACTTCCAGAAGTTTCCCAGAACCATAATGAGAAAGTCGAGCGCAGCGTGCTCGTCTAAATTCACAAATCAGTTCTGGGAGAATTTAATTTAGTCACCTGGGACAAGAAAAAGGTGGATGCAAACAATGGCTGAAGGTAAGCAGCTCTGTCTGACTAAACTCTTATCAGCTTTAACCCTCGATTGTTTGAAGATGTACCGCAGTGATGTGTCACGGCCACTCACAGTAGAAAAACAGGAGAAAGGACAGCTTGATAATAAAAACATGGATTAATTATTCTAATTTTAATTTTCCGTCTCTTGGATCTAATTTTAATGACAGCAATCCCACTCAGAGAGAAGAAACGAACTCTGCCTCGGTCTGACGGGTGTGGCCTCTATAACTTTGAAGGTACGTTCCTTTATCCTTTCTATTATCACTTCATGATGAGATAAGGTTCAACATAAGCTGCGTGTGATTACTTTTAATGTTTGCTTTATCTGTACATGAAGATCAGTATCAGGTTGTGCTTCTATGTTGTAAAAACCCTCTTAGCTTGCTCTTACATTTGATTTGAAATGGGAGAGTTTCCTGTTATTTGCTAAAATGTGTTCTACAGACCTGGATTTGGGGTTGTGCTGTTTGCTTTAACTTGATGTGTGAATGCTCTGCCTGAAAAATTAAATCTCCTCTGAATTATGTTTATTACAAACAATGTATACAGTACAGTCATCCTCAAAATTATTCATACCCCCCAATTAAAGAAAATGCTAAATTTCCTATAGTAATTCAAATAACAGGAAACTAAAGAAACTACTAATAGATAAAAATTTACAAAATATACTTTAATGAAATAAAATATTGCTTTTGATTTGTGGTTGAACATAATAAGTAAAAAATAAATAAACAAGTGAAACTATCCCAGACACATTAGAGCACCATTCCCATGAACAGTGGACCAACATACCTGTCAACAGGTGCAGACGTCTGATTGGATGTTACAGAAAACACCTGATTGCCTAAAAGTGTTGCTTAACAAAATTTTAGCTTTGGAGCTCCATCATGCTTGTTTTATTTTTTGTTTGTTTTAAGTTTTTCTGTCGAACCACAAATCAATGTCATGATGTTCATAATTTTTTTAATTTATTATTATTTTTGTCAATTTCAACTGATTTCACTGGCAGCTAATTTCTTTCCATCTTTTATGGAAGGGTATGTAAACTTTAAAGGACAACTGTATATACAGATGTGCTCAAAATTATTCACACCCTCCATTTAAAGAAAAGACTAAATTCACAACAATAATTAAAATAACAAGAAAGTAAAGAGACTAATGATAAATGAAAATGTACAAAATTATAATTTAGTGAAAGGAAATATTGCTTTTGAATTGTGGTTGGAAATCAAAATTAAAAAACAAACTGGCCCAGACACATTAGAGCATCTTTCCTGTGAAATGTGGACCAAAATACCTGTCAAAAGGTGTAAAAGACTTTTTGAAAATGAGAGAAAACATGTCATTGCAGTGGTTGCCTCAAAATGTTGCTCTACAAAATTTTAGCTTTGGAGTTCCATCATGCTTGTTTACTTGTTTTAATTTTTGTTGTTTGTTTTTCATTTTTCTGTTGAACCACATTCAAAATCAATATCATGATTTTCATAGAATTTTTATTTATTATTACCTTTGTCAATTTCAACTTATTTCACTGACAGCTGATTTTTTTCTTTCTTCAATTGGAGGGTATGAATAATTTTCGGCATCACTGCAAGGACCCCCGGATCAGGGCGGGCCAGGATCCAGTGACTCAGGTGCTTGGGCTGGGACTCAATCAAAAAAGAAAATTAGGCTTTGTAATTAATTAATCTTGATTAAACACATATTAATTGTAATAGAAAAATTGCCCCAAAAAGTAACATTTTTTTATTTAAATAGATATTTAAGGACAGCTGCATCAAATAACAGACACAGGCATTAATATTGTAAACTCCAGCTCTATCATTGTCTTACCAAATGCATTTAATTTTTTTTTGTTTGTTTGTTTGTTTTACTTAAAAAAAAAAAGTAGAAAAAGAAATAAAAATGATCCCTGGCCAAAACTGAACTGACCTAAAGTTTAAGTTGTCCATTTTAAGTACTTCAATTATTGCTTTCTAATTAAGAGTCTAGAACGTTACAGTACTTTTTATAATATTCCTGTCCACACTTTAATCACGAGGCATTAATATCTGATGATCAATGGCAGCTTTGGGTTTTATTTTCTGGTTCACGGAGCAAAGGTGAATATCTACTGTTGTCTGTAGCTGATGCTTCCTGCAGCTTTTAGTCCATGTTTGAGATGGGGGAGGGGCCTGAGTTGCACCCGCAGCTAACAGAAGCAAGTAAACGATACGTTCTTTCACCTCTGCCTCTATACGTCTCCAATAATACCAGAACATCTCACTAGACTTTTTGCTAGCTGCTTTATACAAAAAAAAAAAAAAAAAAAACATTACTAGAGGATCTGAAAAATCGCTAAATGTAACAAACTCGTGAAGTTTTGCCATGCCCGTCAGCGTAATTCGGTGTACCGGAAGATCAGCCCTGGCAAAGATTCTGCTTTGCTTTAAATGTAAACTGCGATTAAATATGTCAATATATAACGCTTTAATTTTATTGTACTTAATTAATTGGAATTACTGCGTCAAAGACCCCCCCCCCCCAAAAAAAAAATACATATATAAAGGAATTCATAAAATAATATGCTTAATGACTAAATAAAATCTAAGATAATATTAAATAAAACGAAACAGAAAAAAATAAGACAAAAATCAAATAAATAAAATTAAATTAAAAAGCTAAACTAAAAAGGTCATGAGCCTCATTTTAAAAACACCAACAGTCTCTGCAGCCCTGAGGTTCTCTGGTAGGATGTTTAACAGAAGAGAACCATAGTGGTGGAACGAGGCCTTGCCGTTGGTTTTAGTTCTTACTTTGTGATCAAATAAAAGGCCATTATCAGAGGACCTCAGGGTCCACGAGGGCTCATAGTTTAAAAGCATGTCAGATAAATGAGAAGGCCCGAGACATTTGAGACATTTATAAACCACTAAAAGAACCTTTTCTTTCTTTTCTCTCTTTTATTTTTTTAACTTGTCCTGTCCAGCATGGTAGCATGATGATCTGGCTGCTTTATTGTGTTGAACAGATTTGCTTTGCCAAGAGGAGCTTTATGAATATAAGGCTCCTGGAGCCTGGCTGGCTGGAGTGGCTGAGCGTGGCTGAGTTGTAAACAAAACACACGTTGATGGAGCGTGTTGAGGACAAGACAGAGGGTTGTGTGTCCATGGCAACCAGACGCATCCCAGCTGTAAAGCGTGGCTGTGTTGTAAACAAAACACATGTGAATGGTGGAGTGTGTTGAAGACGAGACACGGTTGCGTGTGGAGAACAGTGTCATCATGCACTGGAGACGGCGGATTTCCAGACAGACCTGAACAAGGCGCAGATTGATTCTGCTGAACCTCAAAGTCCGACCATACGCAGATATCATCGGCAAACAGCCAGGTAGCGGTGAATTGTACACATTAACGCTTAGCCTGCTAGCCCTTGTTTGTAATTTGTCCAGTGTGACCTAAGGTCGTTCTCACATTCACGCTCGTAGTCGACGTAACTCGCTGCCTCTCAGACCGACTGTAAAGGGGGGTTTCGGAGCGGCTTGCGTTGACTCTGCCTTTTTGAACTAAACAGGTATCCGTAGGCAGCCATACTGTTGGGATATCCTTCTTATTAACAGTGTTATATTACAAATAACAGGGTTACACAGCTTAACTGTAAAGTTTAGTATCATCTTGTGTTTGCTAGCTAATAATATATTTCAAATGTTAAGATCAAGAGAGCGTTCACAAACACTGGACAAATTACCAACAAGGGCTAGCAGGCTAAGCGTTAATGTGTACAATTCACCGGTACCTGGCTGTTCCCTGATGATATCTGCGTATGGTCAGACTTTGAGGTTCAGCAGAATCAATCTGCGCCTTGTTCAGGTCTGTCTGGAAATCCGCCGTCTCCAGTGCATGATGACAATGTTCTCCACACGCAACCGTGTCTCGTCTTCAACACACTCCATCGTTCACATGTGTTTTGTTTACAACACAGCCAAGCTTTACAGCTGGGATGCGTCTGGTTGCCATGGATACACAACCCTCCAGTCTGTAGCATGACTGCTGGACGCAGTGAAAAAAAAAAAAGCATAGGTGACACAGAGCCGGAGTTGTTGAAAATTGAAACATTGTGACATTTCCGCTGCTGCGGCAGCGCCTGGCTCCACCCAAGTATGTGTGAAAACAACCTAAAACTATTTATGGATAACCTCACTTATTTGTCTGTGCTCTGCTTCAGCTCTAGATCTGTCTGGAGGGTTGAGGATCGTCCTGGTGGGCAAGACCGGATCAGGAAAGAGTGCAACAGGAAACACCATCCTGGGGAGGGCCGCCTTCAAAGAGGACCCCAGCCCAGTGTCTGTGACGAAACACTGCGAGACGCAGAGCGGGGAGGTGGACGGGACTCCGGTCCAAGTCATCGACACTCCGGGGCTGTTCGACACGGGCATCACGGAGGAAGAATTAAAAAGTAGAATCGAGGAGTGCGTCAAGATGTCCGTGCCCGGCCCCCACGCCTTCCTCCTGGTGATCAGGCTCGGAGTCAGGTTCACCGAGGAGGAGCGGAACGCCGTGAAGTGGATCCAAGATAACTTCGGGGGGACGCCTCCATGTACACGATCATGCTGTTTACGTGCAAAGATCAAGCGAAGGCGGACAATGCCCTGAAGGAGTGCAAGGAGCTGCGGAGGCTCTCCATCACGTTCGGACGCAGATACCACGCCTTCAACAACAACGACGCCAACGACCGCCTGCAGGTCACGGAGCTGGTCAACATGGTCAAAGAAATGGTACAGGATAACGGGGGGAAGCACTACACCAACGAGATGTACGAGAGAGCCCAGAGGAAGCTGAGGGAGGAGGAGGAGCGCATCAGGCAGGAGGAAGAGGAGAAGAAGGAGGAGGAGAGGAAACTGTGGGATGAAGAGAGGGAAAAGGAGCAGAAGGAGAGAGAGAAGAAGAAGAAAGTGAGGAGGAAGAACATCCGAGTGGCCTCGGCAGCTGCGGTTGTGCTGGTGCTAGCGGGGGTGGTCATCGCGGTGGGGGCGGATGTGTCGGTGGCTCTGGCTTTAGGAGCTCCTGTTCTTGTCCTGGGGGTCTTGTGTGGATTAGCAGCCTTTTCCATATGGAAGGGCATCAAATGTAAACCTAAAGCGAATAACCCAGTGTAATATCATTCGGCAGTTTCTGACAAGAAATTTAAAAAAAGAAATGTTCAAAATTCAGAATGAGCAAAATACTACCTTAAAACATGAGATATTTATATTAGGGGTGGAACTTTAACACGTTAATTACAATTAATTAATTAATTACGAGAAAATAAAAGTGTTATTTTTTTTTCTGCACGCATTTAATTGCAGTTTGCATTCGAAGCAGAACAGAACCTTTGTCAGGGCCGATTTTCTGGTACACCAGATATTACTGATGGACACAGCAAAACTCTGCAACTTTAAAGTTTCCAGATCCGATGACTTTTTTCGTATAGCAGTTAGCAAAAATTCTAGCAAGATTTTCTAGTGTTAGACAGACTTGAACAACAGAATGTGTGATCTACTTACTTCTGTTACTTGCGGGAGCTACCCAAGGCCCCTCCCCCTCCACAGGCCCCTCCCCCAATCTCAAACACACATGCAGGAAGCATCAGTTGCCGACAACAGTAGATATTCACCTCTACTCCCTGAACCAGAAAAAAAAAACTCAAAGCTGCAGAAATATTTTTAAAAGTACCGTAACGTGTTTTAGACTTAATCAGAAAACAGTTTCATTGTCAAAGGTAGAGTCCGAAGTTTCTCCCTGAAAATAAACGTTACACTTGTGCAAGTGAAATCCGTCTCAAACAGCGCCTTTGAGCCTTTACTCGCGTGCATTGATGAGTTTGAATGAAACTCCCTCTCCCCCTGTCTGTAATTTGCTCTTTTGCTTTGTTCCGGTCTGGTCGGGACGTTTCTGGGTGGAGATTTCTGTTTATATTGCCAGCCAATGACAGAGCTAAGAGCATGACGCTGTGTGGGAATAGGCTCATGATTGGAGCAGACACCAGTCACCCGAACTCTCGAAGAAAAAACAAAACGAAGAAAAACAGCAGATGCACCGAAGAAAAGGTAAGAGCTTTAGATAGTGCATGTTGGAAAACCAGGCTCAATATGTGTTTGGCTTTTACCCGCTTCTGAGCTCTGAAGAAGAGGCTTGAAGATGAAGGCAGCCATTAGCCTGAGAGGGAGGGGCGCTAAGTTTGAATCATAGACCGTTAATAGAGAGGGATGAACCTTCTGCTATGTCACCTGTTCGTTTCTGAAGAGCTAAAAGTGAAGCCAGTTGGGCGTGTCCCACCGTCGCCATCTTGCCATGTCACATGTGCCATCACTCCAGGAAAATACTAAAACGGGCAAAAGCAAGGCTGCAAGGCAAATGATTGATAGCTGACGTACTCTGGGCTAAATGCTAACTGAGCTAACTCGAAACTAACAGGAGCTAACAAAAAATTAGCCCCGTAAGCGGCGGTGTAAAGGTAAGACACGCTTAGACTTGCTGTTAGCTGATTAAAAACCGCCATTGTGCTGCTCTGCTACAAACTGAAACCTTCCCAAGAGCAAACAAGTAGCTAACTAGGAGCCACCGGTTGGCAGGCCGGTCTTCCGGTCTGCCGCATATCAATCAAAAGGACACACCCTTAATTATGTGTGATTTCAAGATTAAATAACATCTACACAGATGAGTTTAAAAAAAAATCACCCCCCTTACAGTTGACATGAAGGTAAACTTGACCTATTAAACCTAAAATAATTTTTTTGAACCAGGCTGTAAACATGTTTATTTCTGCTGTGAAGAGCCTGTGAAGAGCCTTATGGGGATTTGATCTGTTTTGCAGCCCCTAGTGGATCAAGGGAGAACTACAAAAAATGACTTCTTCCAGGTAGCCTCATAGTTGGCCACCGGAGGTTGCCGCTTGGTTTGATTACTGTTGTTTGCAAACAGAAACGGTGGGGGCACTTTAGACTCCACCTTTAAAGTATTGAAAATGGTATACTTTAACTTTGATCTGTTCAGTTCTGGCCAGGGATCAATTTCTTTTTCTACTTTTTTTTTTTTTTTTAATTAAAATACAATTACACTACTCACAAAAAGTTAAGGATATTCAACTTTTGGTTATAATTTAAGGAAAATGTCAAATGTTCACACCTTATTGATATTATATCATGAATGTTGGACATTTAAGTGGAATTATGATGTGTTAATTCTTCCATCTCAAACAACTTATTGAAAGAAAAGCTAACAACAATGGTGGCTAAACCATTTGTGAGTAGTGTAAATGCATTTGATCAGACCATAATAGAGCTGGAGTTTACAATATCAATATCTGTGTCTATTTTTTGATTCAGTTGTCCCTGAAAATCTATGTTAATAAAATGTTACTTTTTGGGGCAATTTGTGTAATCTGATAAAAATGTGATTTATCAAGATTAATTAATCACAAAGCTTATAAATAACTAATTTGTTATTATTTTTACATTTTGGCCTTTTGTGGAGTAAGTTTTAACTCCAAGTTGCAACAGACGTGTGACTTTAAAGGTGTTGGTCAACAAAAGAAATGACACACGAAAGCTCTCAGTTTCATTGTTTTCACTCATTTATTGTTTGGATATAAATTATATTTAAACATCCTTCTTGTTCTCTGGCTGACAAGCAAAAGTTTGACTTTTTTTCTTATATATATTTACATAATTTATGTGACAAAAGCTCAAAATAAAATTTCAGTTTTAATAAACTGTCGTTCCTTGTTTAAAGCATGACGTGCATTTCCCTTTGACATATTATTAGTAACATTACAAGCTCAAAGGAAATGTGAAACAATGGCGCTCATCCAGATGATTACAGCACAAGGAAGCAGCGACAGCAGAAGGATGACGTCAGCACCTCCAACCCAGGACAACTGACAAGGAAAAGCTTCATAATAACCAGCTGTTGATGTCTGTTATCATTGGTCTACCGATATTATCGGCCAATATGGGCATTAAAATGTGATATTGGAAAATAAAAGTATTCGCTTTTGTGGATTATTTTTACTAATGAAATCTTGTGAGATCTTGACCATTAGCATTATCACCCTATACTGATAATAACTGACAATATTACTGGCAAATTTTTGGCCAAGATATTATCGGTAGGTCGATAATACAAGCTCATCTACCTGGCAGAGGAGCTATTGTCATTAAAATGTGATATCAGTATCATTTTTTTCATGCATTTATATGTAGTAATGAAATCTCGTGAGATCTTTTTTCATTAGCAGCAGTCCAGCATGTATAAAAGTTCCTGTTATTGTGGAAGAACTTCATATCCCAGCATTCCTTTTAGAGTTGTGACTACAATGCAGCAGCTGCTGCTACAGACTGACTTGCTTTGAAGCTGCTCATAATATGTGTGGTATTACGTTGTTGGTCAAGTTAACCAAATTGTCAGAAACATTCAAACTTCCCTATTAATAATCTTATACAGCTCTGGTGCAATTGTCAACCATGTCTTAGGAATTCTGGTTGGGCTAAGTAACATTATGTCCTCACTGATGTGGAAAATGTTGCATTCATTACAACCAAATAACATTTTCACTACTGTAAATGTATCATTAACTTGTTATTTCATCAGATTTCAACAAACCAATTTGATATTTATTTTTATCAACCAGATGATCTTTGTTATAACAGCATACTGAAGCTACAGCCAACATCTTTATCATTGGGATTAAAACTAGTGATGCAGGATAAATAAAATTTCAACCGATACTGACTGAAAATGATGTAATATTATTTTAAAAGTTAAAAAAATACTGCATCTTCTGCAGATCCAGTAGCTGCTGGGGACATCATAATGTTGCACAATGGGCGTGGCCTAATGTCGTTCCCATGCCCCACAAATTTAAAAAAAAGAAAGAAAAACAAACAAATATAAACAGCATTCCGCGGGTTTGCCACCAAACAGCACATGCTTTACATTGGTTTATTATATTGATAACTGTTTTATATACAGTTTGATATTTCTGTCTTTCCTCATTTCAGAGAGCCTTTTTAGATCTGGTTAGGTACAACTGATGGAAACTTACCTTTTGGCTAAATCTGGTGTATTTAGAAGTTTTTTTCTTTGTATTAATATGCTCTATCCCTATGAAATGAAAAATTAATTTTAAAAAATACTGACCGATATCAGTATTCAGTTTTAAAGCCAATATTGGCCAATACCAATATCAGTCCAATATGCATCATTAATTAAAACTGAAAATTTGCCATAGTGTATTCATTAAAGATGTCAAATATTATTACCCTAACATTTATGTCGCTGATCTTGGCATTAAAATGTAATATCTGACATTATGTGTATCGTTTTTACTTTTTTTAATGACAATACAAATCATGTACATATTATACACCAAACTCTTCAGCTGCTTCTCCTCTCACTCAAAATGTGAGAGATGCAACCTCACAGTTGCCCACATATATCAGTAACGGTTATTGTCGGTATTAGAAATAAATATTGGTATTTCATATATCGGCAATACAGAAAATATAAAGCATCCCTAATGTTCACTCATTTAAATTAACTTCACTATTAGAGTACGCAGCATCATTGTTAAAAGGAGTCCTAATATGCAAGCAAATTATTATTATAAGCAGGTAAATTGTGACAAATGCATTATGATGCATGGAGCATGCATCATAGCTCACAGGGGCACTGCTTCACATGACTAGCTGTCTTTTCTTTTAGGTCTGTCTTCTGTTTTAAGTGTCCCCCACCATCCAATAGCTACACCAACTAATGTACTTCCCAACATCAACATTGGACGGCTGAATACTAAATTCTTAGCTGCACCAACAAGACTAGGAGCAGCTCCAGTTGCTGCTATCGCAATAACCCGAGGGGCTGCAGACTTCGCTCTTTCTCCCACGTTGCGCCACCACCGTTTCCTCTGGGCCTCACAGTATAAGCTGCTGGTGTAGTGGCCCCCGTTTAACTGCACTGTCTGGTCTATTTTTTCCAGGAGGTTGGCTACCTGAGTGTGTTTTTTCGTGCATGTATTGTCAAAGACGACATAGCCAGCTGTACATTCATCTGTGAGCTTCCTCAGGTCAGCATTTCTGTCCAGATACTGATCAATGGAGGCTCCCCTCAGCTCATCACCTCTGGTGAAAACCACTAAGGTGTACTTTGAGGACTCTTCGCCAAAGTTTTCTGTGATCCACTTGACAGCATTTTTCTCCTCCTCAGTGAAACGTGCACCCAGACTGATCACCAGCAGGAATACGTGTGGTCCTGGGAGAGACAGCTCGATACAGTTCTCTATTTCACGTTTCAGCTCCTCCACCTTGCCGGATGTATCAAAGATGCCAGGGGTGTCGATTACACTCACAGTGCTGTCGTCTAAATAAACAGTTTCTTGTGTGCACGTTTGTGTCACAGAGGTTGGAGACATTTCTGCAGCAAAAGCTTCCCTTCCCAGGATGGTATTCCCTGTTGCACTCTTTCCTGAGCCAGTCTTCCCCAGCAGGACAATCCTTAAGTCCTTTACAACTGGAGAGCAAGTGTCTGCAGACAAAGAGAAATCGCATGTTTAACTTGTAGTCTTGGGTTTTAGGTGCATGTATGTCTCTGTCAAGAGCAGTAATACTTGCCTTCAGCTGAGGTTAATCCCATCTTGCAGAGAGAGAATTGTTGAAAACGGCCTTCAAACCACGGGAATGTGCTCGTGTTCGGCTCCAAATTCCTTCCTTCTCATCTAAATGTGCCTGTTCCTCTCTGCGCTCTTATAGTTGCGCAGTTGTCCCTCCCCCATCCCTCTCTCCAGCTAAGCTGCAGGAGCTTCCAGTGAAATGAAACTCATCCCAGCAGTTTCATAGGAAAGGAAACTTAAAACAGCTTCTGATAGAGGGCTGAAAACAAGGATTAACTACACACACACACACACACATGCAGGAGACATTTAATCTCTAGCAGACATGTTTTTATGTAAGATTTATCATCATACCTACTTTTGCATTGCTACATATTTAAATAGAAGTTAAGTTGTTAAGATTTTCTGTTAAGCTGTTTGTCAATGACTGTTCAAAGTTCAATTTAGTAGGTGCACCATGAAACAGTTATTGATTCAACCTCCAGATGGGAGAGAAGGGAAATATGTTTTTTTCTTGTGTAATATATACACACACAGTTGTCCTCAATATTATATACAGTGGGAATGGAAAGTATTCACCTCTAAACTTTTCACACTTTGTTTCATTGAAGCCATTTGCTAAAATTAAAAAAGTTAATTTCATTTCTCATTAATGTCACTCAGCACCCCATCTTGACAGAAAAAAACAAAAATGTAGAAATTTTTGCAAATTTATTTAAAAAAGAAAAACTGAAATATCACATGGTCATAAGTATTCAGAGCCTTTGCTCACTACTGAGTGGAAGCACCTTTTGGAGCTTGTACAACCATGAGTCTTCTTGGGAATGATGCAAGTTTTTCACACCTGGATTTGGGATCTTCTGCATTCATCCTTACAGATCCTCTCCAGCTCTGTCGAGTTGGATGGTGAACGGTGGTGGATTGAGGTCCAGAGCACTCTGTACTTGACCGCATTCATCTTTCCTTCAACTGCAACTAGTCGTTCTGTCCCTGCAGCTGAAAAACATCCCCAGAGCATGATGCTGCCACCACCATGTTTCACTGTTGGGATTGTATTGAACAGGTGATGAGCAGTGCCTGGTTTTCTCCTCACATATCACTTAGAATTAACTCCAAAAAGTTCAGTCTTGGTCTCATCAGACCAGAGAATCTTATTTCTCACAGTCTGGGAGTCCTTCATGTGTTTTTTGGCAAACTCTATGCGGGCTTTCATATGTCTTGCTCTGAGGAGATGCTTCAGTCAGGCCACTGCCATAAAGCCCCGACTGGTGGAGGCTGCAGTGATAGTTGACTTTGTGGAACTTTCTCTCATCTCCCTATTGCATCTCTGGAGCTCAGCCACAGTGATCTTTGGGTTCTTCTTTACCTCTCTCACCAAGGCTCTTCTCCCACGATTGCTCAGTTTGGCTGGACGGCCGGGTCTAGGAGGAGTTCTGGTCGTCCCAAAGTTCTTTTATGTAAATAACATCTAAACAGATGGGTTATAAAAAAAAAAAATCACCCCCTCACAGTTGACATGAAGGTAAACTTGACCTATTAAACCTAAAATGATTTTTTTTTAACCAGGCGGTAAACATGTTTATTTCTGCTGTGAAGTTGGCCTTTTTAACATGGGAGTCTATGGGGATTTGCTCTGTTTTGGAGCAGATCAAGAAAGAACTACAATTTTAGTGCAACGTGGAAGTGGGCTCAGTGTTCTCCAGCGGAGTTTGCCCCTTGGTTTGCACAAGAGCTTTGTTTGAGCACTTTTTTGGCAGATGCATAGTTATAGTTCTTTCCCATTGGGTAGGGGCTGGGGAGGCAACAGCAGTGCTGCATTTGAAGGTGCTTAAAAAAAATCCGTGATGAATGGAAACTTTTATTTGTGATGCAACACATGATTAGCCCGTGATTTAAAATTCACACATGTATGTGTGAATCAAGATTGCAATTTTTTTAACGATTAATCGTGCAGCCCTAACAAATATACTGTGTATATATATATATATACATATGTGTGTGTGTGTGTATACAGTCATCTCTGTAAAGTTTCATTATTATTAGTATCATTATTATTATTAATATTATCATACCATTTCAATATGTTTCATTCTGTCTCTTTTCTTTGTTTAGTTTACTTATTTTCAGTTTGGTTTGCAGCATAACAACACAGTCATGTCCTGCTGTAAGGAATGACAAATCCACATTTGATGGCTTGTTTAAATCTTAAATATTTAACAAAGGTAACAAAGAAGGAAAAGGATGGATTGTCAGAATAGCTTATTTTACTTTTAGAAAAAAAATCTAAATTGTTGTGGTTTCTTTAAAAAACAAAACAAAAACACATAATTTAATTAAAGAGAAGTTTGTAAAGAAGGAGGAAAAAGAAGTGGTGCAGGAGAGAGAATGTGTACTGAGGAAATATGTAGATGCACCTAAATGCATCATGGCTCCAAACAGCAAATTACTAACTAGTGGCTCTGCATTAAGGAAACCTCAAGCTCCCTCAGAGAAATGTTCAAGCCAACAGTGACATCAGTGGCTTCTACTGCCATCTAGTGGTCACATAGTTTCATACTATCACAACTACTGCTGTATGATTCTCGACCCAAGAGGTCAACACTATGTTTCTTTTAAACCATAACCTTCAGTTTAAGAATCCATTTAAACCGAGCGTGAATCTTGTTAGAATCCATGTTTGCATCACACTGCTCGTCCTCCATATTCTCCATCCTTTCCTTCAGGCTGCCCACTCCTCGTCTATGAGATGACAACATGGAAGAGTCTGTAACAAAGTGTCCTTTCGCTGGCGTGAAATGACGTTTCATTTATTTTCAAAACTGTGCTGCGACTGTGTCCGTGTGTTTAGTATGCAGTACTACATAGCTGTCCTCCCACACCCCCCGTTTGAGATCTGGTGGGACAAGCTGCCCAGTCATACCAGAGAAGACACCACTAACTGGCGTCATATGGCTGCACAGCAACCACAAACACACACGGGAGCATCGGGACGGCGGGGGACTTCTGAATAAAAGGTACGTTTTACAGCAAGTTTGTGTAGAAGTGGAACTGAGGGGTCGTTTTTAAACCAGACAGTTTTAATCGTGCTTCCTTTATCTGAGATCAGAGGTGATTCTAGGAGGAGATGTTTAGGGGTCTCGAAGTGAGCTGCCTGACCAGTTTAACACAATTTCATCCCCACATGTGTTAAAGATCAGCAAAATACTGCCTGAGAAAGGCTGAGACTGATTAACCAGAGAGAAGCTGTGATAGAAGCTGGTTTCCAGCATGTTGCTACCTTGTTCCAACAGTGAGCCAGATTCACCAAAACCCTTTTTTTTTCTCCTTATTTACAAAGTTTCTGATCATTTTCAGCCTCAGATTTAAGTTTTTTATCATCCAGCGTCCAGAAACAAAGTTATTTACTTTTTAAAAATCCACATTCAGATTTAACTGGATGAGAGAAGCTGATTTTGGGTTGCAGGTGTTGTGTCTAAGCGGTGAACCAGATCCATCACAACCCCATTTATCCTTCTTATTTATAGAGATTCTGACAGTTTCCAAACTTGAATTTACAAAATTTATCATGAAAACAAAGTTTGACTGTTACTGCTGCTATCTGGAATATGCCAGGTGGGCGGGGTCATACGATTACTGGGGGGTGGGGGTTGCTGTATATTTGGGCATATATATATATATATATATATATATATATATGTGGATATATATGTGTGTGTGTGTGTATTAGAGGTGTGATGATACACTCAACTCACGACACAAGACGATACACAATATCAATATTAGGTCCACAAGAACGAGATGAGACAATATTTTCACATTACCTTTGAAAAAGCTAAAATGATAAAATGTGGCTTGCAAAAATCTGATGTCTTTATATAACAGTTATAAAACAATTTAGAAATGTTTTATAAGTTGCATTCATGCATGACTAAAGCGTAAACCTTCACAGTTGAACTCCTTTCCACAAATAGAATTAAATATTTCTTATTTTTAAAGTGCAAAACTGCAACCAAAGTACAATTCTGTCAATATACAGTCTGAAAAGTGCAAACAGAGACACTACTTTGGTTTTCAATCAACATGCTACAATTTGGTACAGTAATTTTGAATTTATTTTGTCCCCACTCTTCATTAATAGGCATTCATATCTGAGAGTAAGCCAGGGTGAGACCATCCAGAGGCATATCTGAATGTTTAATTTTCAGTCTGGTTTATACAGTAGAGGTGCATGTTCTGCTGCAGCTGGAAAGAGATGATGCTGCGTGAGGACCTCTGTGTTTCTGAAGAAAAGAGTAAACAATACTTACTTTCACGTTAGTCTCCAAAAGTCTCCAATACCGCCAGAAAAAGTCTCTAGACTTGACGCTAATCGCTCTTTTGGGGAAAAAATGCTAGAGGGATCTGAAAACTCACTAAATATAGCAACAAAGTCGCTAAAAGTTAGCCACAGACTGTTGCTCTTCTGTACGTTTCTGGCAAACTAGACGTTTCAAAGGCACATTACTGACCCCTATAGGTTATTTATATATAGCACCCAACAAATCGGGTTAAAATCGTCTGTCTGAGATTCTGATCAGTCTGTTTTAAAACGTTCTGAGTTTGATTTGCTGAGGATCTTTTTTTTTCTTTACAGTCTGTCCAGATATTAAAGAAAATTCGCAGTGAACTTTCAACTGGACGAGCAAGTTAAACCTCTGTCATCATAAAAGCACCTGGACAAGTATTTAGGAACACAGAGATCCCAACGGCGCATCTCGATGGCATCAACGGGTCTGCAGCTGCTGGGCCTGGTGCTGGCCGTCCTGGGCTGGGCCTGCGGGGCCCTGGTGTGCGCCGCTCCTCTGTGGCGCGTGTCCGCCTTCGTGGGCGGCGAGCTGGTGATCGCCCAGATGTTGTGGGAAGGACTGTGGATGAACTGTCTGTCCCAGACTACCGGCCAGATCCAGTGTAAGACCTACGACTCCACGCTGGCCCTGCCCACGTCCGCCCAGGTGGCCCGGGGCCTCACCGTCCTCTCCCTGCTTCTCTGCGTCCTGGCCCTCCTGCTCGGGGTGGCGGGGGCCAAGTGCACCCACTGCATGGGCGACGGCAACCAGGCCGCCAAGGCTCGGCTGGCGCGGATAGCGGGACTGCTCTTCATCGTGGCGGGCCTGGCCTACTTGACGCCCATCTGTTGGACCGCCTACTCCGTAATCAGAGACTTCTACGATCCCAACGTCGCCGCGCCTTTGAAGAGAGAGCTGGGCCCTGCCTTGTATCTGGGCTGGGGGGCCAGCGTTCTGCTCCTGGTGGGGGGCTCTCTGCTACATGTTGGCTCCTCTGCACCAGGAGGAAGAGCGCTGCCTGTGTATGGGGGGGCAGCGAAGACCAGCCCCCACCCAGGCGCAGCAAGAGAGGCCAAGCAGCAGGAAAAGTCTTTCGTATGAGATTTTATTGAACTTATTAAAGTATGAAAAGACACTGAGGTCACAAGCACAAGTTCCTGGAGGTGACATGAGTCAACATATGCAGCAGTTTTATAAAATGTAATCTGTTTGTTACTTGGAGTTTCGTGTGATCTTCATTAAGTCTTGTCCTTTCAGTCCTTTCATGCTCAAACAGAAGCGTTTAAAGAGGCTCCAACAAACTCCACGTTCAAGGACTTGTGTCAAAATAGGAGCTGAAATGAACTGTGGGAGGATTTTGGATGTTTAGATGCTTACTAATGCATACAACTAACATTTCTCACATGCCACTCTGCCTCTGCTTGTGTGTGTATGTGTGTGTGTGGGCAGTCTGTGTACAGAAGGCCAGTGTGCACAGTGCATCTGTGTACGGTGGAGTTTTCACTGAAAAGATGTGTGGGCAGATGGAGCAGCGAGTGTTTTCTTGCATTTATCTGTCATTTTTGCCTTTTTTCTTCTTAAATGTAATATGAGTACTACAGACTACTGTACTTGCCAGATAAACTGTAGGCTTTTGCCTGATAAGGGTTTGAAAAGTGCATCTAAGTTTTTTTTTATATATAATTGTAAAACTTAATAACTTTTAGGTTTGGTTGTTTTGCTAGTTTTGTAGTTTTGTTTGACCAAATAAAATTAAATTGGCTTTGTTTACTTAGTCTTTATTTTATCAGTTAATATGATTATATACAGTCGCCCACAAAATTATTAGCCTCCAATTAAAGAAAAGACTAAATTCACAATAAAAAACAATAGTAATTCAAATAACAGCAAACAAATAATAAAGAGAAATTTACAAAATTATAAATTAAGGAAATGAAATATTGCTTTTGAATTGTGGTTGGAAATGATAAAAGAAAAAAAAAAAAAAGAAAAACTGTCCCAGACATATTAGAGCACCTTTCCCATGAACATTTGACCAACATTTGACCAGAAGTCTGATTGGATGTTACAGAAAAAACCTGATTGCAGTGAATGCCTCACAGTGTTGCTCAAAAAATGTTTAGCTTCGGAGCTCCATCATGCTTGTGTACTTATATTTTTTGTTGATTTTTAATATTTCTCTCGAACCATAATTCAAAATCAATTTCGGGTTTTTCATAGAATTTTTGTTTATTATTATTTTTGTCAATTTTAACTTATTTCACTGACAGCAGATTTTTTTTTTTCCTTCTTTAATTGGAGGGTGTCAATAATTTTGGGGACATCATATATATATATATATATATATATATATATATATAGTATAAGTATATATCCCTGTAAGACAATATCTCACAACTCATGAAGACTTTTCTGGCTATAAAAGTGAAAACAGTTCACAATTAGGTCAATATTAGCATATCAATATTAATGATGTGATTGTGGTGAAGATTCTCAGCTTTAGCTTTGATTTAAGAAATTGTATTATAATCTTGTAATAATATAATCTTATAATAATAATCCATTTATGAATTATATTAAATTTATACAAAGTCACTCTATTTTCAAACTTAAATGTGGATTTCCTTATAAATCTGATATATAATTCTTATGAACTTGGTCTAATTTGGCTTTTCTGGTGTTAAATGTTAAGACTAGTTTGCTACAGTCATGAAAAATTTCTGTATTTGAATAAATTTAATGTTTAAAGACTGATTCAGACTTTGAAAAGTTGTTTTTACAACGCTTAAACGCAAGAAAAGGTACTTGCAAAAACAAACAAAACAACTATATACATGAATAAAAAAGAAAGGATGGAACACAACTACATATTGTAAAAGCTCTTTGGAAATACAGGATGACTGGATCTCAGCATAAAAACCAGCACGATTAAACCACATTTTAACAGACCACCATCCTTCCCTGTCTGAAGTCAGACCCAATTAACCATTGATGGCAGACTTTCTACACTTGGGGGCAGCAAACAGTTATTATCTTGGTTGCTGTCTGGAGCACTGTCACACAATGAGACATATCACTAAAAATAAAAATGATCATATAAACACTAATAAAGAACTTTTCCACTTGAATTCATATCATATTCACAATAGTTGAACCAAAGTGGAACAAACTCAGTTAAGAGTCAACTACAGCATCAGCCTTTACCCGATTCTGAATTAGTGCATGATATTATCAGCCTGATATTGGTATCAGCCGATATTGGCTTTAAAACTGAATACTGATATCGGCCCGATATGGACCCGATGTCGGTTGATATTTCTTTCAGTTTCATTTGTTCATTTGAACACAGAACATATAAAAACTTCTACATTTGCCAGTTTTAGAAAAAAAAAAGCTCATTTCCATCTGTTGTCTGGAGCCAGATCTTAAAAAGCTCCCTGAAATGAGGAAATAAAAAAGTATCAAATTGTAAATAGAACAGTTATTAATATCATTAACCAGTATATAACAGGTGTAATTTGGTGGCGAACCCACGGAATGCTGTTTTTGTTTGTCTATTTTTATTTTTTTTAAATCCATGGGTCATGGGAACAACATTAGGCCACTCCCACTGTGCAGCAGGAGTATTTTTCTAATTTTGCACATTATTTTCAGCTTCAATATCGGTATCAGTATCGGCCACAAGTAGCATAAAATTATCAGCTGTTGTATCAGCTGACATTTTGCATATCGTGCATCACTACAAATTAATATTTTTATTTTCTGAAATATTTTTAGTTACAGAGTTTCTTTTACTCAGAAAACACTTGTTTGATTGCCAGACTTCAGTCAACACACTTTTATTATTAAGCTGATGTAACATGTATGCAGCTGGGAATATACTGAGCTTTAATTACATCTCAGTTGCTTTCAGTTGAGATTTTATAGTCAAGTAGTGTAAGCATCAAACATGCAAATACATGTTTGCAGCCACTAAATGAGTCAGAGATGTCTTCGGTTGAAGGCAAAAACGTCACCATGCTGAAACTAATTCAGCATAAAGCCAATAAACAGAATATCAATGAAAAAGATGTCTGATTATGTCTCTTTAGGAGTTTCCCTGCCAACATGCAACAGATTTAGACATGGAAGGGGACAGGGCCAGATGATGGCAAAGACCTGCTGCATCCCAGCACTGTCTCCTTCAGTAACAACAAAAGCAAGTTTATTTTTACCCTTATCTGTTTTGTAGTGACTCAACGTGATCATGGCTGTGCACGACCCTCAACTGCAATCTGACACTACCTGTATGTAACAGTTAAGAGAAAAATCTAAATATACCACAAACAGCACCACCTCTGTCTGAGAATGTGCTGCTTCTTAGAATGACACTTGGTGTGTTTTTCCATGTTTTCAGCGTAAACGCAATACATTATTAGCTTAAATCAGTGGCCCTGACAGGACTCTGTCAGGGGAGGCTCAGCCAGGCCTATCATTTTTGTACTTTTAACAAAAAATGGGGACATTCTTTAATGCAGTGCATTTTTTCATATATCTCATGGTAAATGTTTGGGTGAAAGTGGTAACGGTGGTGGGATGGGGGAGCTTGACATTATAATATCCAATGAAAAGGGGGCCCTGCAAAAAAAGTTTGAGAACCACTGACTTAAATGGTACCAAACAGAAACCAAAAAACACTTAGGTTTATGTATGATTTTTAGGGGTGTGATGATACACTCAACTCACGAGATGAGATGATGCACGATATTGGGTCCACGAGAACAAGAACAACATCTGATCTGACACCACAGCAGGAAAAAATGCCCATGTGCATATATATAATAGCTGCTTTATCTTGTAGCTGAAATCCATCAATTGTACTCTGCTCCCAAAAAGAAGTGTATCTCAAAAACTAAATTGGATAAATGGCTGCAATAACCTGTAAAGTGTAAAGAAGTATGTATGTGTGTTTTTTGTTTTTTTTTGTATATTTAGAAATGTTTTGGATCAGTATGTTTTGTTTCTTATTTAGCAAGTTATGATGAAAACAATTCCGATTTGTGTATTATCTTATATTTACACTTCAATAGCTTTGTAAGTTATTATTGTTATAACCTTTTTGCTTAAGTTGTACAGATTATAAAAATATAAAACACTTGAAGATACTCCAAGAAATGACCCCATGCGGAAAAATAACTGAGCATAGACAGAAACATTTCCATTTCAGTTTATAAAGTGTTAAAGCCGCTACATGATTAAACTCCACCTTGACTGGCTGAACAAACACTTTTAGACAATAACAACTTTTTATTACATTTACTAAAAACCATCAACTTGAGAGTACTCCTACTGGCAGGATCACAGAGAAAAATGACATTTTAATGATCAAAGTCGTGATCCTCATCAGGATTACTTTTCTTTCAGAAACAGAAACTCTTGAACTAAACTGATGTTCCAGTTTTCCTGCTGAAGGTGAAAGCTGTTGTTTGTGGTGCCCCGTGATGGGCTGGTTCACCCCGCCTCTCACCTGGTAGCTGGGGTCAGCTCGGGCCCCTCGCGGCCCTGCATCAGAATAAAGGAGTATGGAAAATCTACGGATGGGCTGATGGTGTCTATATTTATCTTCTTATCTAGCTGAGCTGCCAGAGAAGGAGATAAATGCAGTAAATTACAGTCCCTCTTGACAAACAGAGCTATAGTTAACATAGTGGATGCGAGGATCGAAGAGCAAAGGCGTTCTTTAGATTACAGCATGACATGGGCGTCATTGAAGTATTAAACCAATCAACAAAGAACTTTGCTGTCGCAGCTGAATTTGGAGGACAATTGCAACACCTGCCCCATCCTGGCTGCAGCCAAGGCTATACGGCTGTCATGTGACACAATGCCATTGTTTGGATTTCTGACCAGCGTGCTCTGCTTGTAAACCGTCATGCTTAAGGTCAAGCTGGCAACAAATCAAAAGCATTTATTATATAAGTAATAAATAAAAACTCACTCCTGCAGGCTACCAGACATGTTGACCAGCTAGCAGATTCCCTCGTCTACCACAGTAAAGTCAAACATCTACATGTGACATATCTACTGTTTGTACAAATATATGAAAACAGAAAGAAAGGCTATGTTCCATTGCAAATGAAGACAGGAGTTAGCGGTGAAGTGTGTGTGAGTGCATTGTGTTGTCTTGTAATATAACTCTGATGACACCTGAAAGTTTAATTTTGTTGTTTTATTGTATTGAGCATCTTTTCTTCACCTTCCAAGGGTCTATTGATGCAAATTAGCTTGCTAATGCTAATCCAACATGTTTACCTCTGTTACATATGTTCTTTAATATGTACTGTCCCTATCAAATAAACAAAAAGTTTGAAGATAGAATTTTAAGGCTAGTCATAAAGGTAAAAAAGGTAAAATACAGGGCTGCAAATATCTTAAATTAAGAGCCATTTGGGAGTCGAAAGAGACGGCTCTTCTTTGGGAGTTGAATAGCCGAAGAGCCGAAGTTCCCATCACTAGCAGCAGGCTTGCGCCTCGGAACGGCCGCCGGTAAACGTGGTGTGTACTGCGTCATGATGTGTAATGCTACAGGTTAGGAGGAGACCTCATATGTGAAAACACAACTCATTTTTTCATATATTTTTATTCACAACTCCTGATTGTCAGCTACAGTAAGCCTATAGAGGTTAATATAATGTGCGATCTTTCTATAAATTAGATTTTCTTTTCTTTTTTTTGAGGGGGGGGGGGGAATATTTTTATAATGATAAAAAAAATCCCAGGAAATATTAACCGAGGTATTTACCTCGGGTACCTCATAGCTAGTTACGGCCTTGTCTGCCTGCATACACTACAATCTCTCTGCAGTCAAACGTGGCTCATTTCTGTTAAGGTAAAATAGAAGTGGGCAGAAAAAACATGCAAGGACTGTTTATTAGATCAGAACATATATGTTTTGATCTAGTAAACAGTCCTTCCATGTTTATACATTGAACATTAACACCCCACTGACCGGTCGTTAAGACCTAAATAATGTCAAACAAATGCATTTTCTGAGGCAAAAACTCTCTTTTCAAGCGAGACCGCATATTTTCAAGTTTACCGGTCTGGGAGTCTCCGTTGTTTCTAATGGGTAAACACTTCATTTAATGCTTGAAAATCCATGAATATATCCAAAAATTACACTCGTCGCTCTGCTACTGATTCCCTCCCATTGTGCGCAATGAATTGTGGGATAGGCGAGGCCATGAAGGATAGCCTACTGTACATGCATGTATCCTTTGTTTCAGGCCAAACGGACTGCGGGTTTGGAGGATGGATTAGGGCTGGAATATACTTGCTGCTGGCGACGCATACGCATCATGGCGTCCACGTGTTCCCAACATACCTACGGCACGTAGTTCGCTCGCGTTGACGCAAGGAAACGTGCCATGTGTGCAATATTGACTTGAACGCAAGAGGTGCTCATGCAACTTTCTCCGCGATGTCGATTAAGTGGCCGCACGTACCACCTCCGCTGGCGACAAGACTTTTTCTTTCGCAGCAACAAAAGTTAAATGATTGTTTCTTCTTCCTCGAGAGTAATAACGTTGTCCATTATCCACATACAACTGGGTCGTTCACGTATGCCCCGGAAATACAATCTGACCGGCAGATTGACCTTTTGACATTCTTAAGAGTATCCAAGTGCTGTGTACAGCTCCTAGTGGTGGCCTCCGGTATTGAGCGTTTTGGCCGCAACTCGCTGCAGCAAGTATTCAGTGTGTGAACTTTTGCGTCCACAGTATGTCCCAGGCCTAAGAAGGCGCCTTCGGACGATTTTAAAATGGGACAGTAGGCTACTCGTCGCTGTGACGTATGCAGCCAACAAATCCACACTTTGCAGTGTGCAGACTGCAACATGAGACACAAAAAAATTGGGGCAAGTGTTATTCTGTTCATTCCCTGGTACTTCCTGAATTTTAATCACATTTTTTAAAAAACAATGAAGCCATTATCTTGTGGTAAGATAAATGATTCCATCATCTCAAGTAAACGACATTTTAAAAAGTTAATTCACGGCCGCTCTCGGCTTCCATACACATACATATTGGTTAACACTGGTCATAACAGGATTTAACTCTAGAATTTTGACACAGATTTTCCAAATGTAACCCAGACGTGTAAAGTGTGTTAGGTTATTTTAAGGTTGACGCTTTAATCGCTGGACTTCTGGAGCAGCAGAAACACCCCTCCCTCCCTCCTTCCCTCGTCGACAACAAACAACCATTTTTTCTACTTTCTGTTCGCGTGAGAATGTGGACTGTTGTCCTCTTAAAGAGACAGGCTGCACATTTCTGTCCCTCCTGTAGCAGCGAGGATCCTGTCGCTTTAAAAGCAGACTGACAGTTAGTGGTGAAAGAGGAGCACGCGACTTTATTCCGCTTGGAGCTTTTACATTCTCATACCCCGCCGACGACCTTTGGATCGCGTCCCCCGGGGCGGGTAGGCAGCTCCTCCGTGCACGGTAACAATTGGCTCCTCTCCGTGCACCCCCCCTCTACGTCCCAACATCGATCTTTCCCGTGCACGTCATGTGGCGCGAGCGTGCGCGATGCAGCTGGAACCCGAAGTCCCCGGTCCGCAGCGCAGTCCCTTATCTGAACATCTGAGGATAACGAGGTTTTTCCTCGTCCTGTAGACTGCACGCGCTAGTAGCACCTGGATCCCGCAGGCCAGGAAGCCGACGCAGCAAGATAGCGCGCGCCAAGTGGGACAGAGAGAGGCAGGAAGTCGCTGGTGCATCGGACAACGACGGAGCTCCGGGACCATGACCGAGAAACGGATGTCCAGGTGGTACTTCGGCGGGCTGGCGTCCTGCGGAGCCGCGTGCTGCACGCATCCTCTGGATCTCATCAAGGTGAGGGGGCTGAGCAGCAGGGTACCCTCCACTGGAGAGTGCAGGACTGCAGGCCTTGGTGCCAGGATACAGCTGTTTCCAGCAGGACTAGCACGAGACAGAAACATGACAGTTTAGCTTCTCACCACTTATCAACCTGTACTTTTCAGTTTCAGATTTACAACACGCTCTGTGAGGCAGTTAGCTTTAGCTTTTAGTTTACATGTCACCTGTAGCCTCCCTGCGGGGTGTCCTGTCCAAGGCCCGTAAGAATGTAGGGCACAGGTCAGCCCCCAAAATTGCACACCTCTTTAGTTGTAGGATCGTAATGGGAGCTTATGTTCTGCTTTAATTTGAGTTCACATGACCACAGAGCAACGTGCTCCTAGATGAAAGTGTGCATGGGTTCCTGATTTCTCACTGCATCTTCAAAACCTTCTCTAAAGATCTCTGCACATGACCATAATAACACTACTCAGGAAGTCATGTGGTGTCTAATTATATGTGGAAAGTAAGTAATCAGCAGACTTTAGAGTTCCTGTGTCCAGCCTTTCTTTTTTTTTTTGGCTGACGGTGCCACATAGTTGCCTGTTCCTCTCTGCTTATGTGTAACCCAGAGGGAAAGCTATCAGAGGTATAAAGAAAGCAGATGTAGTTACCGCATGTAACCCTCTACCTTACAGTTACCTTCAGATACAGTCAGATCTGAGACAGGATAAGGTTTCCAATGTTATGGGAAAATGAAAAAATGGGGAAATATGTTTTTGTGATTCATAAATCATTGCTTTCTTCCTGGTTACCAACAAATAACCCATTCATAAGGACTTGTAAGTACTGAGCAGCTATTGTAGTGGCACAGTTCAAGGACTAAATGTCCAGGTAGAGGGCAAATAATCCAGATCAATGGGTTATTTTAAACCTGTAAAAACTGCAAGATATTTCTCGTGGGTAACTTTTTGGTGTCTTTATTCATAGGTGACACACAATTTAAACTTTATATGTTGCTTTCTTTTGATCACTTCAGTCATAAGAAATGAGCTCAGCAGAAACTCTGTTTAAATTAAGATTATTTAATTTTAATTAGGAATGTTTTATATTGGCTTTTTCTTCCTTTTTTTTTTTTTTTTTACCGATATCCAATATACCGATATTGTCCAACTCTTAAGTTCTGATATCAACCGATACCGATCTCTGCGGACAACTGTGAGGTTGAGTTAACTTTACAAGTAGAAGATAAACCTTAACTTCTACACACAGCTCAGACTGTGGAGGTTTAAGTCGGTGCTAAAATTTTACTTCCTTTTGCTCGGCTTTCGACTCAAGTAAGATATGACATCTGATTTAGCATTAATTTTTATTATGTCTTTATCTTCAGTTTTAATTAGGGATGTTTGATATTGGCTTTTTTTCCCCGATTTCCAATATGTCGATATTTTCCGACTCTTAATTTCCGATATCAACCGATACTGATCTATGCAGACAGCTGTGAGGTTGCATCTCTCATATTTTGAGAGATGCAACTACACTTTGCTTTGAGAGCAAAGATCCCAAAATATCCTTAACTCAGCCAGAGAGTTAATTTTGAACATCTGGCTGCCAGATGTCAGATACTAGCAGGTATTAGCCAACATGTGGCTAATTATAATGTTTCTGACAACTTGGTAACTTAACCAACAACTTAAAACCAGACATATTATAAGCAGCTTCAAATCAAATCAGTCTGTAGCAGCAGCAACTGAACCAAAGACACATGACTCTGAAAGGAATGCTGGGATATGAAGTTCTTCCACAATAACAGGGACTTTTATACATGATAGACCAGGGCAGCAAGATTTACTTACAAAATCTCGCAAGGTGTTGGTGTTCCGTTTCGAAATTTCGTGAGATTGCGTCAGTAGAAATATCGGTATAAAAAAAAAACAAGAACGTTATTTTCCGATATCACATTTTAATGCTTATATCTGTCTTTAATATCGGACATCTCTAGGGCCAAGGGTAAAACCACATAGTGCACATAAATTGATTGCGTAGTGGAATTTGTAGTAAAAAACAATACCAATATGTTAAGCTGTCGCATTTTAATTCTGATATTGACTGATAATATTGGACATTTTTAATTTTGATGTTTTCATGTTCCAATCTGAACATGTGGATATTCATGTGGTATCAAAGTTCTCTGCTTCTACTTCTCTAGACGGCCTTTTCACTCTAGTGTGACCTTAGATGACCCTAGATCCCTCATTCCACTGATACAACTGCAACTTTTCTTTAATTGCCACTTTGGGAGATAAAACCAGTGAAAGAACTGAAACAGTGAATGTAAAAGGAGGACAGATGGGACACAGCAGAGCTGAAAGGACAGCCTGGCCTGTTCTCTGAGGTGTAGATTATGTAGCAACAGCTTAAAAAGCTGAGATGTTATAATGCTGCAAGATCACCACTCTGCCGTAAAAACTCACAAAGGGACATTAAACGTTGAATGAGGTGGGATTTGGAGGAATGAAAGGAATTCTTTTAGCCTGGAAGTCCACGTTGCCCAAGCGCAGACGTGACGTAGAAAAGACTGCGTGGTCATGTTTTATTGACGTCCTGGTTTGCGTTAAACCAGACATTCAACACGCCATCAGATAAGCTGCGGCTTTGTTTTCCTGACCTTGCCTGACCCCACCTGAAGACACACATCTCCATCAGAGACTTAGAAAGTTGTAAAACATGTTAAAGAGGGTTAAACGTCATCACACTGACTATACAAAGCACTTTCAGGACAAACATTGACGTGCTAAATCTGTAAAAATATTCCAGGAAACAACCTGAAACCTGTTCAGTAACAATGCGGGTGAGCCAGGGAGGCTGAAAACTCTAACAAACGGCTGATTTTGTTAAATTTCTAGGGAAAAAAACCCTCCAGTGAGGATATAAGGCTGTCACAGCGAGCTGTTGTCACCTCTTTGTTGGTATTTTTATTTGCTTTGATGATTGCAAAGATGAGTTAACTGGTAAACGTTCTAAACTCTTTTAGATATAAACAGTAAATGATTACACAGAGTCTGTTATTGGTTTATTGGTCCATTGTGTGTGTGTGTGTGTGTTTGTGTATGTGTGTATACAAAGGCAGTGGCAGAAACCAGGGGTCTTCCATGCTATAACTACCTGCAAAGGTATGAATTTTAGAATATCTGCATATCAGATATCAGCCAAAAATTCCAATATCGTGCATCCCTACTTTTATTGGTTCTCGGGGGAGAGTACTCAAGGTTGGGGGCGGGTCTATGATGGAGGATTCGGTTTCACAGGGGTAGAATTTTTTTTTTTTTTCCCAGACCCATCATGTTATCATGTAAACAGTTATTCTGAAATTTCTCATGTTGCGTTCTTACAGTGCAGCTCTGACTAGACGCGAGTGCGCAACAAGTGAAGTTTCCTCATTTTTGAAGATGGCGACGAACAAACAAATTCACTGGACAGCAGCAGAAAGCTTGTTTTTTAATCCAAACTTTGTCTCTACGGTTTTTCCTCTTGGTTGTCTGCAACAGGTGCGCAGAAAGATCAGCTGCTGCTGGATTAAGGTCCTGCAGAAACCACAACAACCGTGACAGTCTTGTAGACCTTCGTCTTTTTTATTGTTTCACACATGCCAACGTTCACATGAAGCAACACACACGCAAATTCACACCACAATTTCTCAATCACACACTAGGGGTGTGCCAAAATATCGATACACTGAAATATCGCGATATTTTGTGTTGCGATATCATATCGATATTTTAAAAAGCTGTATCGATCTTTTACGAAATCTTGCGGGATTTTGTAAGAGACCAGTGAGATCTCGCGAGATTTCGTTGTTCTTTCTGCAGCAGTTCAGCATGTAGAAAAGTCCCTGCATTAGCACTGATATCTATGTGCAGGCTGCAGGTTCAGGTTAAACTTTAAACATGGTGTAAAGTACAAATTACAATGTGTGTCCAGGTTGTCATAGAACACCCAGTCGTTTGAGATTATGAAGAAATAATGACTGAAATGTTTATTTTTTATATGCTTTCTTAAGAAGAACCACTGTGCACTTTGTTTTACTGTTTTGCTAATTTCATATGAACTGATGTCACTTATGTGCTACTGATTGATAATATTTTGTAATTCATTTCACATGGATTCACTTTGGTCGATAAATTTGGAAAGTCTTCAGGGACAAATACTGTGGTCTATCGTGGATAAATTTATTGCAATATATTGATTTTTGCAGAATTACTGTATCGTGATATTATCGTTATCGTAGGCAAAATATCGTGATAGTATCGTATCGCAAGGTACCTAGTGATTCCCAGCCCTATCACACACACTCAAATGCCCCCCACAAACAAACATACATACACCTCCCTTCACATAAGAGAGCCCACACCTCGCCCCAAATGGACACACCCCCCCACCCGTGGCAGCATCAGCCCCACAGAGGCACGTCCTGCTGACCCAGCCCTGCCAACCCCGAGCACCAGGGCCCAGACCTCCGTCTTTGATAAAGCATGTGATGCTTCTTTCTGCGCATGTCAGACGGGACCATTCTGCTTAGATGTTGGTGCATGTACACACCAGATCAGTTCCCATGGAAACTGCTGCCCTGAGATCTTATGATTTCTAACCAAAAGTCTCCATGGAAACGTGGCTCAGTAGTTTGAGTCAGGGGTGTTGGATCAGGGAAACATTGAAAACTTGCTTGATAGTCCTGATGTAAGCGGTGGTTTATGGTTGGCTGATGTCGTCAACATTATAGTCACTTGAACGTCTCCTCCGGTCGTTTTGCTTCTGATCTGCTTCCTTCACAATGTTTTCCTCCAAGACTGCGAAAGAAGTCGACAGTGACCCGTTTATCCAGATAAGTCCCAGTCCGAAGTCTGCAGCGTTTTTGGAGACAACAGTGAGATCAATGTCTGTCATCAGCTCAGGTTTTAGGTTAGTTACTGCTGGGTCTGACGTCTGCTGTCTGCAAGCCCACAACTTCTGATATGCGAGACCTTCCTGGAGCATTTCTTTTCACACTTTTCCCCGTGTGTGTGTTTGTGTTTGTGCTTGTGATTTATGGTCTGCTGCGTTTCTGAATTGAGATCATGTTCAGGAAACCTAACCCCATGAAAAGCTGAAATTAGTAAACATATTCTGGGAGACTTGGTGGAGTCAGTGTCAGCAGACGGAGATAAAGGATTCATTCACACCAGGATAGTCCAGGACTCGGTCTGATTGGGCGGATTTCTGAAAAATGTCACAACTTTCTTTGCTTCTGTTACGGCCACCTAGTTGTTAACTTGTTCTTTGTTTCATTTCACATGCAAATTCTCCTTCATCTGGGCCCTCTGGACCAGTATTTGAAGCCGGTGGTCACTAACGTGGGTGTCCAAATGGACAGTTTGTTGAACCAGGAGTCATGTCAAGGTTACAGTGAAAAGCATCTCTTTTTCAATGAAGGCGGCTAGCTAAGGTCAAGCATTATCTTTCTAAATATGATTTTGAAATATTAATACATGTGTTTATCACCTCACGCCTTGATCATTGTAATGCTCGTTTAACCGGGTCCTCAAAAAAGCACTTATCCCAGCTGCACCTGGTCCAAAATGCAGCAGCGAGGTTACTGACCGGCACCCGTAAGCGTGAACACATCACTCCTGTCCTTGTTTCACTGCACTGGCTACCCGTTGCTTTTAGGATTCAGTTTCAAATTCTTTTATTTGTTTTTAAGGCATTAAATGCCCTTACCCCTCCCTACCTCTCAGAGCTTGTGCATACTCGTGCTCCAGCCATGTCCCTCAGGTCGGCCGACCGGCTTCTCCTGACTGTTCCGAGGACTCGGAGAAAGCATAGAGGTGACAGAGCCTTTGCAGTGGTCGCCCGAGGTTGTGGAATTCACTCCCATTGCTGGTTAGGCAGGCTTCCTCACCGTCAGGTTTTTCAGAGCCTCCTAAAAACCCATCTCTTTTCCCTGGCATTCCACACCTCTTAAAGTTTTTATGTTTTATCTTTGATCTTATTGTTTTTATTGTTTAAATGATTTGTTCTTATTTTTTCTTCTGCCTTTTACTGTGATTCTATGTTGAAGTATTATGTGTATTCTGTTGTACAGCAGTTTCTATGTAGTACTTTGGTGAAAGTGCTCTAGAAATAAAGTTGGATTGGTTAAAACAATGGCTCATTCGGGGGGTGATGCTCCCCAGTGCAGCCACTGATCCATGAGGGTCAGTAGCTGTATCTGTTGGTGTGCCTGCCGCTTCTGCTGGAAAACCAGAGTAAGCCTATAGCAGCATGACTAAGGGATGGTTAACCACCCTTAACTATGAGATTTATCACAAAGGAAGGTTTTAAGCCTGGTCTTTGAGGTAGAGAGGAGGTCTGTAAGGGTAAGTGTGTTCATGTGTTTATCATTGACATATTTTTCTCCAGCTTTCATCAGATGGTTAGCTTTTACCAAGGTATTGTTTCAAAATCGGTTTGACCGGAACGAAACATAAATTGTCGCTGAATGGAAGTCCCATCTGGACTCATTATTGTCACTAGCTGCACTTCTATTACAGTTTTTTACAAAATAAAAGCGATGGTTCTTAAATTTTGAATAAAGTACAAATGGTGTTCAGCACAAACAAATTCTCACAAATTCCTGTCCCACGAGACTGCTCTTTGAGGCGGATGAAGATGCAAAACATTTTGTGTTGTAGAGCTGCCTGCTGCTCCTCATCAGGAGGTGAAGGCAGCAGATAATAGTTCAGAGGCAAAGCCTGTATGTACAAAACCCTCTGATCACATCGGCAGAGAAATGATAAATAACTTGTGCCAATGCGTTACTAAGACGTTATCCCGAGTAGGAATCGATTGATACAGATATGTGATACCAATATATTCTCATCATCCTCAGCCAATGGCAGATACAACCTGCTGATATTTGGGGCCGATACTGCATTTGACCCCAAAATATATATCATAAAGACAAATATATGATATATATATATATATATATATATATATATATATATATATATATATATATATATATATATATATATATATAAAATGAAGGACTGAATGAAAACTATCTTTGAAAACTCTTATAATATTAAAAAAAGAAACAAAGCACTTTAAATTATTATACATAAAAAAACAGTGCACTTGTAATATCATATATATAATATATATACAGCTGTGTGAAAAAGTTTATCACCCCTTCCTGATTTCTTACTTTTTTTGCATGTTTGTCACACTTAAATCTTTCAGATCATCAAACAAATTTTAATGTGTGTCAAAGATAACGCAAGTAAACAGAAACTGCAGTTTTTGAATGAAGATTTTTATTAGTGGGGGGAATCCAAACCTCCATGGTCCTGTGTGAAAAAGTGAAAAAGTATAAATTAATAAATGTGTAAATAAATAAATGTAGAAATAAATGAATAAATACATAAATGTATAAATGCACAAAATGGAGAAAATGCATGAATAAATACATAAATAGACAAATACAAGTAAAAAATAAATAAAATTGGCATTTTTTATGACAAATATATTTATTTATTGATTGATTTTATGTATTTCTACATTTATTTGTGTATTTATTTATTTTTATATTTATTCATTTATTTATTTATACATTTATATGTGCATTTATTTATTTATAATGTATTTATTTATTTATATATTTATTTTTTGTTTTGTCATTTTTTGTCCCTTATAGACCCTGTGTAACAAATGCGATAAGAATCAGCACAGCTGCATTTTCATTTAGAGCATGCTGACTTTGGCACGAAATTCTGAGCATCATTGAGTCCAACAACAATCAGCGTGACAGGAGTGTCGTTGTTTTCATTTGTTTTTTTAAAGTTAAGCCACGACAACAATGGCTACTTTCAGATTGCAAACATGTTTGCGGAAAGTTTGTCGTAGTGAATGCCACCGTCAGGTCTTCCCAACACAGCAGCACGGTTTTCAAATGAGGTTTGACAAGAAAATAACTTTGTTTAAAGTCATACTTGTTACAAATATCCTCTTGTGTGTAACTTTTCTCATCGTAACAAAGTCAATACTTTGTCTTTAAAGTAACTTTTGGGCAACTTAAACTGCTGTGGAAGGAATTTGCTAATCAGTGAAGGTCTAAACAAACTTGAGCTGAATATTTGACTCTGGTTGCAGCATTAAACGGGACAGAAATCTTCGCGTTGGCACTGATTAAACAGAAACTAGGGGCTGAAAAGCTGAGCTGAAGCCTCTTAATCCGGATTAGTGATGGGAGGAAAAATGTGCTCTGATGCTTTTAGTGGCCTTCAGCTGAGATCTTAATCAGAACTCAGTGCAAAGGCCATATTGTAGAGTCGCTGACCCCCGTTGAAGAGGACAGCATGTGCACATGTTGCATTTAAAGCACCTGTTCATGGTGTCATGGCAGCCTCAAACCATTTTCTAATGTTTGACTCTGTCTTCTTTGTTTGGACGTTTCTGCTTCGTTCAGATCGAATAGTTTTTGAACGTGATGTAAATGTCTCTCCAGGTCCACCTGCAGACACAGCAGGAGGTGAAGAAGAGGATGGTGGGGATGGCCATCCATGTGGTGAAAAATGACGGGGTGCTGGCTCTTTACAACGGCCTCTCTGCTTCTCTCTGCAGACAGGTATGTGTGTTATTTATTTAGATTTTTTTTATGTATATCAGGGTTACCCAAGTCCGGTCCTCGAGAGCTACTATCCTGCAACTTTTAGATCCTTAATACCGGTGGTCACCGACCTTTTATGGCCAAATATCACCGAGCTTTGTCTGAGAGAAAGCCAAAATCTGCCAACTCATATATACAGTCATCCTCAAAATTATTTATACCCTCCCATTTAAGAAAAGACTGAATTCACAAGAGCAATTGTAAAAAAACGAAAAACTAATAATAAACAAAAATGACAAAATTGTAATTTAGTCAAATAGAATATTGCTTTTGAATTGTGGTTGAAAATATACGCATATATATATATATATATATATATATATATATATATATATATATATATATATACTGTCCCAGACCAGTAGACCAAACAGGTGCAGTCGTCTGATTGGATGTTACAGAAAACACCTGAATGCCTCAAAATAGTGTTCAACAAAATTTTAGTCTAGGAGGGGCCATTATGATTGTTTGCTTGTTTTAATTTTTGTTTGTTTTTAATATTTCTGTTGAAACACAATACAAAATCAATGCTATGATATTCTTAAAATTTTTATTTATCATTAGTTTTGTCAATTTCAACTTATTTCACTGACAACTGAGTTTTTTCAAAAGAAAAAAAAGGACCGGCTCCAGCACTTTGCTCTGACCCTGCAGCTTGGGTGTCTAGAGTGTTTTTGTCTCTGGATGTCAAGCATCGGGGCCAGAGTCTAACTTTGGTTCATTAAGCGTGTTTTTGACGGCGAAATCATGTGTTGTCTGAATGTGCAAACAGTAGGAAGAGAAAACTTTTCCCTGTTAACTAGTCTGTCCAAGAATCTGGCTTCATCTGCCTGAAGTTCAGTGTCATTTAGCAGCTAAATTTTTTCCATATCGGCGCCACTTGGCAGAGAAAACATGCTGAAATTTGACTGCTGGATGTAAGTGTAAGTGTAATATACATGCAGCGATATCTTCCATCATGTTTAACTCAGCAAACGCTGGTTTCTCCAGGTGAGAACAGTTCTGCTCTGGACAGGCAGCACCCTGGTCTTAGTGGCTTCAGGGCTGAGACATTTTTATCGAGGTTGGGAAACTGAATCGAAATCCTGAAGTTTCTTTTTTTGCCCAAACACCATCTTGGCTTTGAATTTACGGAGCTTTCCACCTGAAGCGGAGTTCTGACTTTCCCCTGGAGCCTGAGAAGCAGCGTGTTCAGTTCGATCTGTGAGGAAGTTCCCAGGTTTACTAGCCGCACATCATCAGACAGTTTCGTTTCTTGTGGACATGAAAATGTTAATCTCATGCAGCAAGTCTGCACAAGTGTCATCCTGTGGTGTTTTAACTTTATTATTGCAGCTGCATCGCTGACTGAGCTCTGCAAAGGCAAATATAAACATGCAGGTTTATCATGAAGCACTTTAATGTTGGCAGATTCAAACTAATTTGGTAATATGAGAAAATCAAGAGTTATTTATACATTTTTATATCCATGAATAGTTGGGCTGCAACTGTCTGATGTGTGGACTGCACCCCCCGAGTGTGCGCAGTAGGGAAATGCATTTTATTACTGCTGCAATCTAAAAGTTTAAGTTTGGAGTACTTGGATGAAAGTACTGCGAACACACAAGAGTAGTAATATGATAAGTTAAAGGAGATTTGTCTTCTTAATAGTCATTTTTGTAAAAGTAATTATTCAAAGGTTACCATAGTGACAAACCTTGCTGAGAACTGAATTTCCCTCATATACAGGCTTTGCGGGGTATTGTTCGTCTTATATATGCAGTGCATGCATATGTCGGCTAATATTTGTCTTCGTTCTGCCACAGTTTCATTCTAGTGGCTACGAAAAGTAAATGTTAAGTCATAAATAAAATATAGAATTCAATCACTGTTGGATTCCCTCTCCTCTTTTCCAAAGAAGTGCTTCTACTCTGTGTCTGTAAAAGGACTTTTTGGCTGGGGTTGTTGACATCTCGGTCATCTCCCAGAGGCAGCGGGGGCTCCTGGTACAAGTTTCCCATAGTGATGCTGCTTAAATTCGGTGTAACTAAAAGAGTTTGTTACATTCTTCTCTAAATCAAACAGTCCCGGTGTGGAGCCTGATGTCTACGTGTCAAAGAATACAAGTTGTACCAGAATATTTTATTTTATTCTATTTACTTGCACAGTATAAAAACAATGTATAAACATCAAAAACATAAAAAAACAGATTGTCCAGGGGAAATAAACTCCCAAAAAAGTTATAGAAAATCTCACCTAAATGTTGAATAAAAAATCAACTGACAAAGTGAAACTATTTCATCATTAAAATAAAGTACCAAAGTAGAAATAAAAATAGTAGACAAAACAACGAGGACACAATGTGACCAAATAAGATTCACTCATTAGTGTGTGTGTGTGTGTGTGTGTACTTGTTCAGCCATCAACATAAGGACTGTTTTGCATGTTTAACCAACAAAGTGAGGACATTTTTGCAAAGTGAGTACATTCTGGCCGGTCCTCACAAAAAAGCCTAAGAAAAACCCATTTTTGAGGGTCAAGATTAGGTTTTAGAGTTTAGGTCACAATTAGGTTTGGGTTAGGATTAGGGCAAGGGTTAGGTTTAGGTTTAGGCAATCCGTTACAGGTGTTGGGTTTAGGGTAAGGGGCTAGGGAATGCATTATGTCAATGGATGTACCCCACGTGGATAGAAAGAAAACCAGACTGTGTGTGTGTCTGTGTGTATATGAATGTGCACATGTGTATACGGAAGAGTATAGCCCCGTTTCCATGAGCGGGTCTGGGTGGGTCGGGCCGGATCGGTCCACGTTTGCGTCCCACAGATAAAAACTGGGACGGGTCCCTTATTCCGCCCGACCCGGCCTCTTTTTTGGCACCCTTCGGTAGGGGTACTGATCTAACCGATCCGGACCAAAGAGGTGGAGCTAACACAAAGCAGTACATTGATTTGTTGAAAAATCTCACTTCCCGCGTGACGCGTAAAACAAGCCGGGGTGCTCTTTTTGTTTCTGTCATGTGTGGCGCGCTGTTTTGGTTAAACGACGTTGCACAGCGATGATGTCACGCGATCACGTAGCAGCGCTGTCCAGCGCCTCCAGAGTAAGGGTACAGGTTGCTGTGGGGACGCAGCCTGAAATCAACACATCCGTACCAAAACCCACCCGATCCGGCCTGACCCGACCCAGACCCGCGCGTGGAAACGGGGCTTATGTGTGCTATGCATATTTATGAAAAACAAAATTAAGAAAAAAATAATTGTCAAATATACCAGAGTAAATATGACAACTCATCAAAATCCAATAAAAAGAAATGTCTCCCAAATCTAGGCAATTTTATCTTTTAAATAAAGGGAAACCAAAAATTCTTTCAACTTAGCTTTGAATATTGCCAGAGATGGAGATATATTTACCACATGAAGATGATAATTCCACAGTTCTGCACCACCATATTTCAAAAACTTGACCTCTGGTGGTGAGATTCTTTGGGAGATGGGCATGATTAGCTCGCCCAGTGCTATAATTATGGAAATCAGAATTCAAAACAAAAAAGTTCTTAAAACACTCAGGAAAAAAGATCTGACCTTAGTCTGGTTTTACATACAAAGAACAAATCTGAACTGTATGTATGTCATAAATATTTAAAAGATTGACTTTATGAAAGAGTGGTGAAGACTGAACAAATGCATTTGGAAATGTGGCAATTCTAACAAATCTTTTTTGTAACCAGCAGATCTTCTTGAGAGTTGTGTAATAGTTTGACCCCCAGACAATATTACAGCAATGAAAATACAGAAGAATAAGACTAACACAAAATCAACAAACAAGATTTATTTGAAAAAATAATGAATTTTCTTGATTATACCAAGAGATTTCATAGCCTTTCTGTAAATGGAGTTAATATGCATTTCTTAATGTGGCCCTGATACTCTGTTGTGACTTTATTTGCACTGTTTGAAAAATGATTTGCTTTTAAGGACCATAAAAGTTCAAATCAGGGATAATATGATGCTATTTAGTAAATGGTTGGTGAAAGACTCCTCTCCTCTCCTCTCCTCTCCTCTCCTCTCCTCTCCTCTCCTCTCCTCTCCTCTCCTCTCCTCCTCAGATGTCCTATTCCCTAACCAGATTTGCCATCTACGAGACTGTTCGGGACATGATGGGCAGCACAAGCAAGGGCCCGATGCCCTTTTACCAGAAGGTTCTGCTGGGAGCCTTCGGAGGTAAGAACAAACACACCCCACATCTAAAAGTGTCGCTACCCAAACACGATGCTTCAGTCAGCTTCCTCTGCCGGCAGGGTTCACTGGGGGGTTCGTCGGCACGCCGGCAGACATGGTGAACGTCAGGTAACCTTTTTTTTTATTTATATATATATATATATATATATATATATATATATATATATGAATGAAGTTCAGCATTGATTGGACAGGTGAAAGAAATCAAAGATATTTTTCCTTCTAGGATGCAGAATGACATGAAGCTGCCACCAGAGCTGAGGAGAAAGTGAGTGTTGTGATTTCTAAATGCTCCACCTAGAAGCTTCCAGTTTCCTGGGACTTTAACACCGGATTTGTACCTTTCTTGCAGCTACAAACACGCCATCGATGGGCTCTACAGAGTCTTCAGAGAAGGTAAAAGCAGGTCTCTGACTCAGTCTTCAGCTGAAGCTGCCGTCATGTCTGAGCTCTGATCTCTTATGTGGTCATGCAGAGGGTCTCCGGAAACTGTTCTCAGGAGCCTCCATGGCCTCCAGCAGAGGAGCGCTGGTCACTGTTGGACAGGCAAGTCACATGACTGAACATCACGTTATTGGTTAATATTTATGGCCAGGAGTAGAGATGGATACTGAAACCCAAAATGGCCCCGGGGCTGAGTCTGACGGTCCACTTGGAGCAATAAACTTCTTAACGGTACCTTAAGTTAAGGTGGTATTCATCTGTTACGGGGGACTTATTAACTTTGAGGCAAACATTGTATTGCCAGCCCCCTCCTCCTTAAAAATACACTCTGTGGGGAGTGATGGGAGGGTGGCTGTTGTGCTCTCACATGTTCACCTCGCTTTCTTTCAGAAGCTCCGCCCACCAGCAGTAACACAGCTACGATAGCACAGCTAGCATAAAGGTCTAAAGTTTGGCTTTCCTTAAAAAGATGGCAGCCTGCGTTTTGACAGAAGCTCAGATATCAGAAACTTCATAAATAAGGCGGAAAAAGGGACTTCAGTGGACAGTTCTCCATTGATTCAAACAGCTACAATCAGCTTCTCTCAGTGAGAAAATGCCAAATGCAGATTTTTCAAAAAGACATGAATAATAGTTCTTCAGAAAATTCACGAGAAAACTTCACGGATTATTCTTCCTGTATTAGGACGTTAATATCAACATGCCTAATATTTATTGTATGTGTTTTACTGTGATCTGACAACCCCCTGAAATGATCTTGGCCCCCCAGTTTAGGAAAGGCTGTGAGCTGTCATCTACGTACAGTGTGTTGATATCACCCCCTCCTTCTGAACCACAGCATAATTTTTATTTAAAGGAGCTAGAGGCAGGAATTGTGAAAGAACACACGTGCATGTCCAGTTTTTGAATGCTAATGTGTGATGAAGCGTTAAAAACCCTAAAAAACGAGTCCTTCCACGTCTCTCTCCGTTGACTTGAATAAGATGTGCCCAGCCGATGGAAGAAGAAAAAAAGCCAAATTCCAATATCAGCTGATATATATCAGCCAGGATATTAAAAAATGAACATGGACATACAGGATATGTACTCTCCAACTGTAGTCCAACTTAAAATCTTATGATTCAAGACTCAGAATCAGAACACTCCAGAATTTGTGATGATGTTTTGGGTGTTGCACAAATTTGTAGAGTTTATGCTTTACTGGCTAATGCTCACACCACACCACTTGTAAAAAAATCTTTTGTTACTTGTGATAAGGAGAGGAAGATGCCCAGCGGCTTAAATGCAGGATCTGATGTGCATGAAAACGCTGCAGGCTGCCGATAGTTGAGGTGAAACTGCGTCGACCTCGGATCAGAGGTCACGCTAGTCCCAGCGGTGTTGGGTATGCGTGCAGCTCAGAGCAGACACACGTGGTTCCCTGAACAAACCGAACTCGTGAACTTTATGTGAAATGTCAGAGCAGCATCTGAACTCTGGGTCATGAAGTCAGTTTCAGAGGGCAAAGTGCAGCGAGGCTGAAGGCAAACGCGCTCTTTTATCTCCGGTTTTTCTAAATACTGATATCAGTGAAGGCAGAAAAACTCAAACCTTGGTCATAAGTAAAACAATAAATGACTCTGTGATGAAAGTTCCTGCACTCAGCTGTTGAACAGAATCGTGACTTGGAGGTTACGTCATCTCTCGCTTTCATCTGTTCTAGGTCTACTTTTTAATCTTGTGAATACTTCCAATGTCATATCGGATACCTTAGTGGAAAGCAAAAACAAAACGCAAGAGCACCATTGAAGCGCCATGTGAATAAGTTACATGTCAGGTGTTGCACAATCACGTATGAATACGTCGGGAATAATTAATGGACTCAATGTGAAGCACTTTGGGTGCCTTATATAAACCTAATCCATTAGTTTTTACACAAATTCAGTATTTTCTTTTTCCATTTGAGATATTCACTCATTCATTACGATTTGTTATTGAAAAAAACAAACAGTAACTTAGCTCCCAGAAAAAAAATCATTTCTTAAAATGATTCCATTTCAACTTGTAATAGCTTTTATGAAGTTATGTCAGCTTTTAATTTAGTAAAAGGTTAATTATGCAAACATGTTTACTTCAGACTGTTATAAAGAGACAGCTGTCCACATTCAGTTTGTCCAAAATGTCTCTAACTATTCTTTCTGTGTATCAGACAGAGAGCATGTACAGCATTAATCATAGAGGAAAACGTGCTTCTTAGTAGATTGTAGCTCTCAGCTAATTTCCATTTGCTGCCCTTAAGGGACAGAAATACATTAGCCCAACAAAACAATAGAGTACATGTGCAGATAATGTTGAATTTTTACATAGTAAAAATATGGTGAAATAGTAGAGCTGTATTGGATAATAGAATGTGGAATGACGGAAGGTCACACGGTAAGTCAGACAATAGCGTACGTTTGCTAGGTTTGCTACCTGGAGATTCAGGTTTCTCTGCATAAATGAGTCGGCAGGATTTCTGTTGCCATGAAACATATTTCAGAGTATTAGGAGGAAAATGAAATGAGTATTGAAGTATTGACTCCAGGGTATCGGTATGCCCATCCTTACATGGACACCCCTGTTTTAGCGCCTCCGTCTGCTGATGTTTTCTACTTACACCACCAGGGGGCAGAAAAAGAATTCTCAAATTTACATTGATGGCTCCATAAAGTTGATTTACCCAATACTTCTCAGTATAAAATATCACTTCCATGTGCACAACAAATTATTTACAAGCACTCTAAGAATAAAATTGGTGTCAGTTCAACCTCATCAGCACCAGCATAGAGACAGTGAAGGATTTCTGGATGCTGACTCTTGACTTTCATCTTTTCTTTTGCAGTTGGCGTGTTATGACCAGGCCAAGCAGCTGGTATTGGGGACGGGCATGATGGGAGATAACATGCTCACTCACTTTGTTTCCAGCTTCATTGCTGTAAGTATCAGTTTTATTTGCTTGCTTCAGAAGTTACTGACAAGTTTCCAGCACTACTTCTGTCTGTTGACCACAGCTTGTTTGATCCCTGCAGGGAGGCTGTGCTACATTCCTGTGCCAACCTCTGGATGTGATGAAAACCAGACTGATGAACTCAAAAGGAGAGTACACAGTAAGTGGATCAATCCATTTTATTTGTCTCATGTCATTCTTTATTCTTTTTTGTTTTCTTCTTTAAAACACGGCTGACTTCTGTCCTCAGGGGGTGGCGCATTGCTTACGGGAAACCGCCAGACTGGGCCCACTGGCATTTTACAAGGTAAAAAGTAGACTTGTAAAGGGTAAATATTTTCTTCAATATCCCTTTGAAGGGTAGATTTTACCCTTAAAAGTAGAGCACCACTTTTATTTGTTGTCACTAAGCATAGATGTACAGACGTGGAAAAAATTGTTGGTACCCCTCGGTTAATGAAAGAAAACCCACAATGGTCCCAGAAATAACTTAAATCTGACAAAAGTAATAATAAATAAAAATGAAAATAAACCTACTTTTCAACCACACTTCAACAGAATAATTTAAAACAAAAAACTCTTGAAACAGGCCTGGACAAAAATGATGGTACCCAGATTTTGTTGCAACCTTTTGAAGCAATCACTGCAATCAAATGATCCCTGTAACTGTTCATGAGACTTCTGCACCTCTCAGCAGGTATTCAAGTCCACTCCTCATGAGCAAACTGCTCCAGGTGTCTCAGGTTTGAAGGCTGCCTTTTCCAGATGGCATGTTTCAGCTCCTTCCAAAGATGCCCAATAGGGTTTAGGTCAGGGCTCATAGAAGGCCACTTCAGAATAGTCCAGTGTTTCCCCCTCAGCCATTTTTGGCTGTTTTTATGTGTTTTGGGTCATTATCCTGTTGCAGACCCACGACCTACGACTGGACCGAGCTTTCTGACAGCACATTTCTCTCTAGAATCCTTGATAGTCTTGAGATTTCATTGTACCTGCCCAGATTCAAGACACCCTGTACCAGATGCAGCAAAACAGCCCAGAACATAACACACCTCCTCCGTGTTCCACAGTCTTCTTTTCTTCATGTGCTTCGTTTTTCCATCTGTGAACATAGATCTGGGGCCTATACTTCGAAGCTGGATTAACATACCCGGGATTTCTCTCTGTTACCTGGATTGACTTAACCAGACATCCGCAATCTTGATAAACGGCACTACGAAGCTGGTTATCAACTCAGTAAATCAACCCAGGGTTTTCCCATCTTGGTCAGGGGCGGCGTTTGAAGCTGCTGACCAATCGCAGACATGAAGAAACAGAGAGCGACATATTTCACCATGGAGGAGCAGAAGATGATACTTCAGAAATATGAAGGATTCAGGAACTTCGTCCAGGACAGAAGCAACACAGTCGCTGCAGCAACAGCAGGAAAATTGCGACTCTGATAATGCATAAGTCCGTGCGACTGTACAATCATGGAACAGTATCGGACTCTGATCACTTACTGTTACCTCATCACACTACAGCGCTACCTCGGAGTATTTCCTTCTCATAAGGTCCATGTAGATATTTTCAGGCTCATGTAGTGCCCGTGTTGTAACTCTTCACCGTGACGGCATGGGTGGGTGTGTGCTCCATAAATTCATGTTTTTTGCGTGTGTGACCTCTAAACCACATTTCAGATGCAACCCCAGTGTCGCGAGGTGATCATGGGAACAAGTAAAGAACAAATATAAAAATATAATCCAAAGCAGTCAGTGACGAGGTTCTAATTCGCCACACTCTTTAGTACGACTGGAATTTCATTAATATTTGTGCAGCCCACAGGAAAGAAGCGAGTATTACAAAGACAGGGGGAGGGCCTCCTTCTCAGTTTTCTCCTGCAGACAATGAAGACAATGAACACAGCCAGGCACTGATTCAGGGCCCCTGCCACTATGGATAGCTGCGCAACGTGTTTTTGCCTACGTTTTCAGCGTTGCCAACAGTGTGTATGAAACTACCTGTGAATGAATGAATGAATGAATGACAGTTTTACTGAGTGGGATTTGAACACTATGAGCATTATTCGGCTACAAAAATCAAGCTTTTCAGCTACATCAGTACAGTCTATATCAAAATTGATTTAATTAGTGCATTAGCATTAATAAAACCTCAGTGTGATGCAGAACATCTGTGATGTAGTTAGTGCCCGCCTGGGATGCGTTACATTTGTGATGTCCGGTTCCAACAGCTGACAGATGTAACTGAGTCCAGCCGAGGAAAACCTTCAACTTTCATATAAAGTGTCATCTGGCAAATCAAAAGGGTTGCACCATCGCTGAATAATCTCTCATGATCTGCGCACCAGCATCGACAGGATCCTCTAAAAATGGGCAGGCCATTTTCCAAGAGTGCTAATTGGTCAGGGGGTGGTGCTTTTATACTTGGTGATCTCTTATCCAGATCTTAACCTGGTCCGGGCCAGGTTAGGCGTTCAGCATAAGTTACTGGGGAGATATAACCCGATCAGAAGTCAACCAGCATCGTAGGACCAAAAAGCCAGGGTTAACCCTGAAATGACCTTGATAAGAGAAAATCTGGCTTCGTAGTACAGGCCCCAGATGTGTTTTGATAAAAAGCTCCATTTTTGTCTCATCTGTCCACAGGACATTGTCCCAGAAGCTTTGTGGTTGTCAGCATGTAGTTTGGCAAATTCCAGTCTGGCTTTTTTTATGATTTGTTGTGTCCTCCTGGGTCGTCTCCCATTAAGTCCACTTTGGCTCAAACAAGGGCGGATGGTGGATCTGACACTGATGTTCCTTCAGCTTGAAGTTAAATTTTAATCTCTTTAGAAGTTTTTCTGGGCTCTTTTGTTACCATTCGTATTATCCGTCTCTTTGATTTACCATCAGTTTTCCTCCTGCGGCCATGTCCAGGGATGTTGGCTACAGTCCCATGGATCGTACTGTAGGTTTCTGAATAATATGTGCAGCTGTAGTCACAGGAATATCAAGCAGCTTGGAGATGCTCTTCTCGCCTTTACCTTTAACATGCTCGTCGAGAGTTTTCTTTCTGATCTCCTGAGACGACTCTTTCCTTGGCTTCCTCTGGTCCATGCTGAGTGTGGAACACACCATGACCCCAAACAGCACAGTGACTACCTGTAGCCCTGTATGTACAGGCCCACTGACTGGTTACAGGACTGTACACACCTATGATGCTGATTAGTCGACACACCTGGATGTAACATGTCCCTTTGGTCACATTATTTTCACTCTTTTCTAGGGGTACCATCATTTTTGTTCAGGCCTGTTTCATAATTTATTTTTTAAACAATTCTGCTGAAGCGTGGTTGAAAAGCAACTTTCATTGCTTCATTGTCATAGAATTTTTATTTATTATTTTGATAGATTCAAGTTATTTCTGTGACCACTGTGGGTTTTTCTTTCATTAACCAAGGAGTACCAACACTTTTTTCCACATGAGTACACTATGTTGGACGTTACCTCTGATGTGCTCTCTGCTCCGGGTCTTGCAGTCAGTGTTTTTAACCGTGCAAACATTGGGATCGGAGCCCAGGCGGCTCTTGGGTGAATAAAACGATAAATGAAAACGCGATGCTGTGTTTTCTTCCAGGGCCTCGTCCCCGCAGGGATCCGCTTGGTTCCCCACACAGTGCTCACCTTTATTTTCCTGGAGCAGCTCAAGAAATACTTCGGCATCCGCATCATCTCCTGATCTGCTGGCTGACGCCGTGCTCCGCCATCGTCCGGCTCCACATCATTTCCAAGACAAGAAGGGAAGGAAGGAAGCAGGAACGGGTCACGGTCGGCCCGCGCCCGCTTTCCTTCTCCTTTTCCTCCTACCTCGACATCACAAGTCCAAGTTAAATAGTTTTAATCCAAACGCACACATGTATGCAATCGTTGGCCACTGTCAGTATGAAAAGATGAAACAAGTGACTTACTTACGAAGGTACTGGAAGTAGATTGTCACAGTGTTGAGTATGGAATAAATTTTGACTTTAATTCCAGACCAAATGTTGCGTTCTCATAATACACAAAGCCAAATTTATCAGTGATGTGTGGAGCCTTGCAGCCCATACCAGTTCATGAGTGATAGCAGATTATAGCAGAAATGTCCATTAAAACGTTTGTGACCATGTATGTGTCCATCATATAGTATAAGTACACAATGTACTGATAAAGTTGTAAACAAACACTCTTCTAACCAGTCTAACACGTACCCCCAAAACAATCACATAAACATGACTGAATAGTCTCTCACACACACACATCCTTGTACTTTTATCTTTGTGGGGACATTCATTGACATAATTCATTCCCTAGCCCCTTACCGATTGCCTAAACCAGGGGTCTGCAACCTGCAGCTCCAGAGCCACAAGTAGCTCTGTGGACCTACCGCAATGGCTCCTGGGAACTTGGACCAAAAATAATGAACTAGCTAATATTGTGAAATACTGATGTATACACAGTAACATTTGTAGGCTTTAGCACTTTTTTTTTTCATGGCATAATTGTGAATTTCCACAACATAATAAAACTAAAAGTACCAGGACAATAACATTTTTTCTTTCATCTATTTCTTTTGTCCATTAGTTTGGAAATTAGGGTTTTTTTCCCCATATATTTTCCCACAAATACTTTATTTAACCTTTTTCATAGTTATCAATGAGAAGTAGAAAGAAAAAGTATTCTTTTTGCAACTTTTTTTTAAAATGTCAAAATCTAAAAGTAGAAATAAAACTGATTCCTTTTAAAAGACGGCAAATTTTTGATGGCGAGTTTAATCGAAAATGATAATTTTCCTTTTTTCAAAATATCATGGAACATTTGCGGCTCTAAATGAGTTTTATTTAGCTGGCCGAGGTGAAAAATGGCTCTTTGGATTGTAAAGGTTGCAGACCCCAGGCCTAAACCTAACCAAAACCTCAACTCTAAAAACAAATCTTGACCCTCAAAATGGATTTTTCTTTGCGTTTTTTTTTTTTTTTTTTTTTTTAGTTAGGACCGACCAAAATGTCCTCACTTTGGTGGTTAAACACACAAAATGCTCCTCACAATGTAGCAAGTACAGGAACACACACAGCACTGATCAAATGTGTCAGTAATGATGTCATACTTGCTTTCTTATCATCTGACTGAAATTTAAAGGGGTAGAAACTGGACACTAACCGGTTAAACGTCTCAAACTTTTAGCGAATGCGCCTTGATTTTATCCCACCGTCTTCCTCTGGTGTGAAAACTGGAAACGACGTGGACCAAGCTCGTCAATGTCGGGCTTTCTTGAGCCCGGAGGGAGTTGGAGCGAAAACTGTGAAATAGAAAATGCAGATTGTTTAAATCCTGGAAATAAACAGCCTCTTTCTTGTTTCCTATCTTGGTGAAATTCTATACGATGCCTGTTGAATAATCCTGCAGAAATGTTACGTTGTGATCTAGCTGCCTGTCAGATTTAGGACTCAGGATTGTACCCTGTCTTATAAGGCACTTTATTCTAAAACTAAAGAACCTTAACTCGAACTGGAGAACCTGCTGCATAGAAACATGCTGTATAATAGTATTCGTCCTAAATTAGAAGTTTATGATTTTAAATATTAATTGTTCCTGTTGTCCTGCTGTTGACGGATCTTGTCCTGTGATGTTTAATCTGGATTTGTGCCCCTTGGCTTGTGCCTGCTCTGTGAACAGTCCCATAAATCCTGTTGCCTTACAGCGTGTGTCCTGCAGGGGGCAGTGTTAGAACATGTGAATGAACCTGTTCTGAGTGAAAAGAGCCCTTCAGATGATGCTATAATGTCTCGTCTGCATGTTCACATGTTCCTCATCACTGTTGGGGACTGCTCTGTAACTCAGCCATAATGTTGCTAATGATTTTAATTACATGCACAGAAAATAAATTATAGGTTACCGAATTACATTTTGTAGATCTTTAACTGATGATTTTTGGAATTAAAGCACTAATTAAAACTAATTTGTTGCCTTTTTTTTAAATATTCATTTTAATTTCTTTAATGTTAGAAGCAAATAAGGTTGTTCATAAATCATTTTAATTGTTTTTCTGAGTTCATAAATCAGCTGCAAAACCTCTGAGATGTTCAATCTTTGTCTTAATTGAACAAAGGGATCGTTATGTTTCTGCTTTTTGCTGCCAGAGTCTTGGACAGCGCTCTGACGCTGTGATTGTGAATCAGGCTTCACCTTCAGGGTCTGCTGTCATTACAAGGACACGGTTTAATGTTTTCAAAGCTACAGTACTGACTCCAGATCAGTATCGTGCAGGATTGCGCTCCCTCTGCAGTCACAGTGCAGTTAATTGTCAGTATTCGGGCATGGTGATGAATGGAAGCAGTTTAACTCGGTTTCGCCGCTCAGATGAAGATATCTTCCGTTCCTTTATTATTATCCATCATATTAGTGGCTGTGACCCCTCACCTCTATTACATATGTGTGAGAGTTTGCCTCGCTATGCACCCAGCTCATGTTCATAGTGGTCCCGGCTTCTATTTTTACAGAACTGTAATATACACACACACAACAGCCGCTTTATTAGATACACCTGTTTAATTACTTGGTAATACTGGTAACTAATCAGCCAATCACATGGCAGCATCTCAAAGAATTTAGGCCTGTAGACATGGTCTAGATCAGTGACCCCCCCCCCATCTAACGGGTCATTCTGTGTCTATCTTCTTCATGTGAGGCTGGAAACGGTCCAAATCTTCATAAATGAGGATAAAGTGGATTTTGGTGGATTATGTTAACAGCAGTGGAAAAAGCACCCAAATGCCAAAATTCAGCTTTTCCCACCAAAATAGGAGCAAATGTGGATTTTTAGAATTCACCTTATTTTGCCCCGCCCACTTCTAAACTAAACACCTTCATCCTCAGGAGTTGTGTTGACATTTCTGGTCGCAAGCTGTGACTCATCAGTTACATCTGAAAATCATGGTCATCTACGTGGCGAGATGCAGCAACTTAGCTGGGAAGAAACTAAACTCTTGAAAATTCATATGGAGGTCAATAAAGTCCACCGAGTGGGTGGATGGATGTGGATTTGGAATATTGAGCATGAAAAACATGATTTTCTGCTGTAAACTCGATTAGCCTGTGGTGCGCTCTGTAGTGAACGTCACACACAGATCAGAAGAGAGATGTGGTGTGATCGGTACTTTATTACTGTCAAGTGTGTGGCAGGTTAGAAGAGCCCAGTAATGTGTCAGTATTAAAGACATCACCCCCTGTAGTTTATGTTTCCTGTTGTAGCATAATAATAAATAATTCCCCTGATGCTAAAATGTACTGAACATGATAGCTTAACTGGTAATTGACTGCCAAATTCAGATTTGGGGGAAGATAAACATGATAAAACAAATAAATGCTTCAGTATAAATGTGCATAAGTTTGGCTTGGAGATATGAGTTAGAATAAACATGATAATATGTCGCTGAGACCAGTTGACATCATTTCAACAGGCTGTGCGTTCCATTTACCTCGGAACTGGAAAGTGGGAACTGGGGGTGACGTCGTACGTGGGGGGTGGGGGGGGGGGGGGTGGGGGGGGTGTGGGGGGTTTTTGTGGGGGGGGGGGGGGCGGGGGAGGCTGGTGGGTGGTAGGGGGGGTGGCGGGGGGCTTGGGGGGGGTGGTAATGTTGGTGTGGGGGGTGTGCGGGGTTGGGGGGGGGGGGAAGTGGGGGGGGGGGGGGGGGGGGGTGGGGGTGTAAGGGGGGTGTGTGTGTGGGTGTGGGGTATGGGGTAGAGATGGGGGGGAGGGAGGGGGGGGGGGGGAGGGGTGGGGTGTGTTGGAGGGCGTGGTGTGTGGTCCGTGGTGGGGTTTGTGCGCGCGTTGGTCGTGGGGGGTGCCGTGGCGGCCCCCCCCCCCCCCCCCCCCCCTCATGCCCAAAATCTTCTCTCACTGAGATAATGCCAAATTGGGATTTTTATATTTTGGTATTAGTGATAGCTTTGTTATTTCTGCAGTAATTTTAACAATTTTTCCATTTTCACAATGATCTGGTGACCCCTTGAAATTGTTGTGCGACCCACATCCTGAGCCGGGGGGGGGGGGGGGAAGGGCGGGGGCGGCACGGGGCGGTGGGCTCGCGCAGAAGGCACACCAGGCGCCACTCCTGTCAGCTAAGAACAGGAAACAGAGGCTGCAACAGGTGAAGCAAAAAAAAAAAAAAAAAAAAAGGTTGGAAGTATAAAAATACTAAATCGTGTTCAAGTAAAAGTAGACAAATGCTCAATGAATTACTGATAAGTGATGCATGCATTTAGCATGGATGGGTGGATGGATAGAGAAACTGTTTCTTTTTTCAAAAGCCTTGTTTTAATCATAGAGACGATTTTACACTGAAACTGGGAGCTGCTTCTGCAGGAAAAGAGCTTAAAGAGCAGAATAATTATCACTCCACGTTTCTTGTAACATTTATAAGCATCTTTGCTTTGTCATTTACTTCATTAAAATTACACACCAAATCATCAGGATGAGGGTAAAAGGACAGCTGGTTGTCCTCTAATAGTCCATGAAGATAAGAAGAAATTCAATCATTTCTAAAATTTACTGGGAGGAAAAGTCAAAACAACAAAGAATCAAATGTTGCATTTTAACTTAATTTTCTCCTCCCAGACGAACCAGTGAAAGTCATTTTCTCATCATAAAAAGGACTTTCTTTTAGTCTGCTTTTTACTGGCCACTGAGCTGCTTTCATTTTCACACTTGTAGTTCACTCGCTTGTCTACTGAATCATGTCTCAGATAAAACTGCTGTATAAATATAACAGGGGTCGTAAATTTATTCAGTCAACATATTTTAATGTAAGTGTGTGATATTCAGATGAGTAGATTATGAGTAGATTAAATTCAGTGTCTGTAAGAGAGCTTGGAAACGAAGTCCTCTTTTTCAGGTCAGGGCTAATGGAAAAATAAGTACAAAGAAAATTACTTTCTTTTCTTTCTTTCTTTCTTTCTTTCTTTCTTTCTTTCTAACAGGTAAATAAATTCTATTTTGAAAACACTGTTTTACTTCATCGGTTCTCTACTATTTGCTGTCATCTCCATTATAACACGAGCTGTGAAGCACATCATCTGGAACTGAAGAGAATTGAAAATTCAAAGAGAGAAAAAGTACTAAGAAAGTGGCCTTGATAATAAAAGACCTCGGCAGAGAAATAAACGTGTAACACAAAGACTGAAAAGCAGAGGGAAAGTTGTGGTTCTGACTTTTTATGCTAAAACAGAAAGCGTAGGATTGGAAGTCAGTGTGTGTTTGATGAAATATTTATAGCTGTGCTTGTAAGTTTATGTCCCATTAATGAAAAAGGTAAATTCACAATAGTAATTTAAATAAAAAGAAAGGGAAAAAAGTAATAATAAATACAATTTAGTAAAATAAAATACTGATTTTGAATTGTGGTTTAAAATAATAGTAATAATAATAGTGATAAAATAAATAAACAAAACTGTCCCAGACACATCAGAGCACTTTGCTCCATTGGATAAACATACCTGTCAACAGGTGCAGACATCTGATTGGACGTTACAGAAAACACCTGACTGCAGTAAGTGTTGCTCAACAAAATTTTAGTTCAGGAGGCCCATCATACTTGTTTGCTAATTTTATTTATTTATTTCAATATTTCTGTTGAGCCAAAATATAAAATCAATGTCATGATTTCCATAAAAAAAAAATTTTATGAACGGTGGGGGGGGGGGGGGGGGAGGATGGATGGATGGATGGATGGACATCACATACAGTATATTGTGACGGCTCGAGAATGCACATAATGAATGTTGGTGGTGCCATCAAAACAAGTCAGAAATGCATATGTTTAAGGTCTAAAAGTTACGTTGTGTGTCTTTAAAATGGGACATGGAAAATATCGGTATCTTTTTTTTGGAACAATATTTTTACCAACGAAATCTTGGGAGATCTCCTTTGTCTTTCCCGATATCTTGTCAGACTTTGTTCCATTAATAGCAATCCAGCATGTAGAATAGTCCCTGTTATAGTCCCCTGGAAGAACTTTTTATCCCAGCATTCCTTTAAAACTAGAAATGTACAACATTATCAACCTATTGAGATTACAAGCCTATATTGCCATTAAAATGTGATATTGAAGAGTTTCGGTATCCGTTTTATTGAACCGATATTTTTACTAACTAAATCTCAGGAGGTCTCGTTCTGTTATGAAATCTCACAAGATCTCGTTCCATTAGCACTAGTCCAGCATGTATAAAGGTCCCTGTTATCCTGGAAGAACTTCATATCCCAGCATTCCTTTCAGAATATGTAAGGGGGCCAAAAAAATTTTTAAGGGGGGAAGGGGGGAAAAAAAAATAGAGGGGGGAAGGGGAAAAAAAGGATAAGTTTTGTTTCTTCCAACCTGGACTTTATTTCTGGAATCTATAAGAGAGCTAGTGATTTACTAATCAGAAAAATTTTAGTCTTTTTAAACTTTTAAAAAATTAATAATGTATATGATAAATAAAAGGGGAGGGAGAAGAGGGAAGGAAATGGGTGTATAACTCAAAAATCTTAAAAATTTAAAAAAAACAATAAAAAAAAAAAAATTATATAATATATATTTTTATATTTTATAAATATAATATCACACAATAAAAAAAAAAAAAAAAAAAAGAAAAAAAAAAAAAAAAATAGATATAGGAAATTGATAAAGAAAAATAATCAAATTAAAAAAAAAAAAAAAAAAAAATTAAAACTTTTCTAGTAGTATTATTTTTTTTTTTTTTAAAAAAAAAAAAAAAATGTATTTTTTTTTTTTTTTTTTTTTTACTTATTTTAAGATTTAAAAATTTTTCGAAAAAAATATGGTGAAAAAAAAATACAAAAAAAACTATAAACCCCTCACAAAAAAAACAAAAAAGAAACAAAAAAAAAAAAAAAAAAAAAAGGGGGGAAAAGGGGGGGAAGGGAGGAAAGGGGGTGAGGGAAAGGGGGATAAAAAGGGGGGGAGAGGGGGGGTTAATGGAAAATAAAAAAGAAAGAATTAATAAAAGGAAAGGGAGGGGAGAAAAAAAAAAAGAAAAGAAAAAGAATGGATAATATATAATTTTTTTTATTTTTATTTTATTAATATATAATAAATAAAATAAAAACACAAAAATAAGAAATAAAAAAAAAAAAAAAAATAATAAAAAAATAATTAGGGTGAATGGGGCAGCTGTGGGGGGCACTGGCCACCTGCCATGTGACTAAAAATGGTGCAACTGTTGCTGCTACAGATTGACTTGCTTTAAAGCTGCTTATGTCTGGTTTTAAGTTGTTGGTTAAGTTACCAAGTTGTCAGAAACACATTTATAAATACTTAAAACAATATCTAACTCCCTTCAGTTCTGGCTGAGTTAAGGATATTTTGGGATCTTTGCACTTGGAGCAGAACATAATTGTATCTCTCAGAATATGAGAGTTACAACTTCACAATTGTCTGCATATATTCATATCAATTGATATCAGATACTAAGAGTTGGACAATATCGGTAAATTGGGTATCGGTAAAAAAAAAAAAAAAAAAAAAAAATCCAATATTGAACATCCCTAATGATAATATCAATTTAATTATTTTGGCAGTGACAAGAACTCATGATGCTTTCTGCATTTATTCAAATTGTAAAGCATTACATGGCACTGGTTATTACTGAAGTTTATTATATGATTTTCAAACTCTTTGTATTGGGTTTTATAATTACCTGTAGTTTGTGGCGGAAATAGAAGAAATGTGATCCAGACATCAGCCTTTAGCTGCCAGAAATGTTCTACCAAAGGCGTCAGATTTAAGCTGAAATACGTTTTAGTGGTGACTCATGTCGACTGAAGCTTCAAATTGATCTGCAAGCATGATGCAGACTGTCCCTGAGATTCCAGCTCCGACATTTAACTTTTTCATTAACCTTCCTCCAAACTTAGAAGCTATTTGGACGTGGAGGCCACATTTAAGTGTAGCAGAGCAGTTCAATAAATTCCAGATAAAGCACAATGATCTAAAGCAGCTGACAGAGGAGGCACAGCAATGATGGAGCAAAGAGGTGATCACAGAGAAAAGACTAAAACATGGGATTGATTAACAATTAACACCAATTAACACGATTAATAAAAACCAAAAGACAAATTATCAGTTTAAAAGCATCATCGAGCCCTGGTTTAACATATTCTCATGTAGAATATATGCCGCGAGGAATAATTCCTCTATGCACGACCAGTGTGTGACAGTAAAGGCCACATACTTTCGACAGTTAATATGGTCGCCGGCTTGGTTAGAAGAGATTGTGCTCTGAACAGCGGCTGAATAAGAAAACAGCAGGAAAAGTTATTAACTGAAAGGTCACGAGAAACTCTGGTTGCAGTGAAAGTGAAGAATAAGTAAAAGGGTTGACCCTCTCTGTGTTCATCACAAGTCCGCCAACATGCAGTCGGGGAGCCGTGCTTCAGCATTATCACCGTTAAAGCAAAAGTACGGACATTATGGCAGCTTCAGCTGTATTATGAGTCAGATTACATGAACAGGGAAGTCTGGGGGGATGTGTGAACCCCGAGTGCATGTAAATTTCAAGGGTAATTCATCAGATACACATCAAACAACATCATCGTGTTTGATACTGGGTGGGAAATCCTTTGAAGCCAGTGATCTCATGCAGACTTCCACCTGAGTTTGTAGCCATGAGTTACTTTTTCTTCTGCTGATGTCACCGGCTCCACACACTCAAAAATAGAGGTACCAATTTGTACTTAATAGGGTACAAAGCTTTTCGCTGGGGCCTGGGGGTGTTCCTTTTTGAAAGAGATTTCTGTACCCTTTGGTCCTGATCCATTTTTGTACCTTATCAAGCTGTATGAGTTAAGAAAGTACAATTAAACCAGTTAAAAATGATGAATAAAAGTCAATAAAATAGAGATTATGACAAGAATCAAAGATGCTAATAATAAATGAATAATTATTTTATAAATTTTAGGCCAAACACATAATATAATCATACATATAATTATTACTATGATTATTATGAAAATCATAATATAATAACTATAATTATACTACTGTTTGGAAGGACTGCTTTTTATAGTTATTGTACAAGCTACGCACATTTTTCAATGCTGCAGGTACCCTTAGGGTTGAAATGGTACAAATTTGTACTTTATATTACTTTGGACCCTTTTTCATAGTTTAAAGGTACACTTCCGACCTCATAAAGACCAATATTGTACTTTTGGGAGAACATTTGTAAAAAATGTACCTCCAGGTACAGAAATGTTCCTGTCCTGTACTTCTGTTTTTGAGTGTGCATACAAAGCCTATTTTCCTCCCTGATTAATGCTGCACATGGTCCCCATTAAATAAGCTAAATAAACTAAACAAGGATGCTTTCTTCAGCCCTAATGTGGTCACAGCTAGGTTGTTTCTTGTTGCTTGTTGCTTTTTACTTCATGAATCTACTTTTACTTTCCACTTTTTGTGTGAAAAACTACACAAATGAAGTCTGGTTGTTGGGATTTTCTCAACATTTTAGGTGAAAACAGTCATCACTAACAGTGTTAGTCATCTCAAATCATCTTAAACATGATTTTGATCAATGCTTTTATCACAAAACAAAGAGTGTTTTGTCAGATAAAAGGCAGGATGAAAGATGCTGCTGTGTGTTTGAGTAAAATAAAAAAAAATATATCTTAAAGCCCAAAATCTCCTTAACTCAGCCAGAGGAGTTCATTTTGGACATCTGGCTGCCAGATATCAGATACTAGCAGGTATTAGCCAACATGTGGCTAATTCTAATATTTCTGACAACTTGGTAACTTAACCAACAACTTAAAACCAGACATATTAGACAAATTTCACGGACATTTACGTTTTACTTTTGCAGTCGACCAGGTACTTATGGTCGAGTAATATCTGTGTTAGTTTACAAAAGAACGTGTTTTATTACTTCCTCACCTGCTATGACACTGAACTGGGAGGAAAATATGATGAAATGACCTGATGTTTCCACTAGCAATATATTTTTGTACTTTGTTGAGTCCATGGTGATAATAGGAACGCCATAGTGACACAGTCGGCTGTGTGTTGATAGCGACACAAACATGGCAGCTTAGTGTCCACAAAGACAAATGTTTAACCGAGTCAGTGTCTCAATGATTCCTGTCAGAAGGCTTAAACAGTGGTTATAGAAGATTTTTTGTTTATTTATTTATTTATTTTAGCTACAGAGGATGGAGAGGTGGGGACTGTGGGCTGCACCTGGCGGTCAATCATGGAGCTGCCATCCTGTGGTAAATTCACTCAGTTTACAACGTTCATATTGAATCGTTTTCACAAGCTGCTGCAGCCACGTACGGCACAGAATGCTTTTTGGGTTTAAAATATCCACTTTTCAATCATAGAGTTCGGGAGCTCTTCATATGTGAGTTGTTCATTTGCGTATGTCCTCAGTGTAAAATACCCTGTAACCGTGGGATCCGGAGGCCCTTAGCAGAAACTTGCAGACATGGCGGCTCCCATGGCTTTGGCCGTGAACTTGTCTATAAGCAGCTTCAAAGTAGGGATGGGCATATCGATACCCTGGAGCTGATACTTTGATACCAGCCAGACAAAATATTGGAGTCGATACTTTTTGAGTATTGCAACCCCACTGTACAGATACAAAATACGCAATTTGTTTCCATTTCTTCTTCTTTTTTTTGTCTTGTAGAATGATGCTCTGTGTTGGACAGATTTGCTTTGCAAAAGGGAGCTTTATGAATATAAGCTTTACGATATCCTGAGTTTATTCACTTTATTTCTTTAATTTAGTATTTGTTTATAACTGCATTTTACATCGTATTGCTGGGCTTGACAAGAGGAAAATGAAAGGTGAGAGAGGAAATGATAAGAAGTGAAACAGAGAGAGAAAAGTGAAGAAAAGAGAGAGAGAAAAAAGGATGAACTTGCACAGTCAACTTTTGCTTCTGTACAGAAACCCATAAGCAACATTCCATGGTCTTTGCTTTGCTTTGTTTCCACATCTGAGAGTTTTAGGCAATGAAATGATGTGAAAGCAGCCAGATTCTAGCTTCTGAGTCACATGATGGTGGTAGCCTATCAGATGTCATGATGGTGCTGCTACTGTTAGTGATGGTGATGATGTTTTGGTATCTTTCAGTACTTTAATGCAGGTTATTGCATATTATCTTTTGGTAACTTTATAATATTACTATTACATTTTATATTTGAACATTTTCCAATGAATAGATGTAAACAATCTTAACCTGTACTTAAGTTATCTGATAATTTAAAGAAGTTTTAAATATTATATTTGTTTAATTTACTCATCAATATAATTTATTATTGTTTTTAAAGCATTTCCTTCCAGTATTTCTGGTTTCAAATTTTACTTGAATCCAATATTGCCCTCGCATTCAAGATATTAATGTAAACTGGACAATCATGTGATTTTCTTTTAAGGGATCAAAGTGACGATATCGATATCGGAATCAATGAAAAAGTACCATAATGTCTCTCTCTTGCCAGCACGGAGGGCTGATGTGCTTTTATTTCCAGTAGAATAGACTACTGTAATGCCCTGCTCTCTGGTCTTCCTAAAAGTCTGTTTCCAGCTTACAGTTATTGCAGAACTCGGCAGCACGAGTTCTGACGAGGACCAGAGGGCGGGAACACATAACACCAGTTTTAAAATCGCTGCATTGGCTCCCCGTGCGTTTCAGGATCGACTTTAAGGTTCTCTTAGTGGTTTATAAATGTCTTAATGGTCTTGGGCCTTCTTATTTATCTGACCTGCTTTTAAACTATGAACCCTCGCGGACCCTGAGGTCCTCTGGTACCGGCCTTTTAATTGTTCCCCAGGTGAGAACTAAAACTCACGGCGAGGCCTCATTCCACCATTATGGTCCTCGTCTGTGGAACAGCCTGCCAGAGAACCTCAGGGCTGCAGAGACTGTTGATGTTTTTAAGAAGAGGCTCAAGACCTACCTTTTTAACTTAGCTTTTTGATTTTATTTCATTTTACTTATTTTACTTTATTATTTATTTATTTTTTATGTTATCTTTAAGTTATTTTAGATTTTATTGACTTGTTTAGACATGATTTTATGAATACCTTTTATTTTTCTATGTTGCTCTTATCTGTTCTCTTGTTTTATCTGTTTTAACATTTTAACACCAGTGTTTCCTCATGGGGTCCTTCCTCTGGGAGCTTTGCATACATGGTCTGGAGGGAGCTGGTGGGGGGCTGCCCTTGTCCTGGTGGCTGGGGCCCCGCACTGCAGCCCTATCACTGTGGTGTGGACCCCGGCCTGCCCTGATCTGGTTGGCTCCTGCAGGAGCGCCCTCTAGGACCGTGTCTGGCTCCTGGAGTGAACGGATCCCAAGATATCGCTTCCTCACAGTAGGTAAGCAGATGTTTATTAGTCTTAGTGTGGGTGGGTGTGGAGTGTGTGTGTGTGTGCAAATGTTTATAGTTTTGTGTGCTGTGTTTTGTGTTGGGTGTGTGAAGGGCTGTTTTTATTTTAAAAATGTGTTTGTTTTTATTTTCTCGAAAAGCACTTTGGGTTGCCTTTGGCAGGAAAAGCGCTTTATAAATAAAGTTTGATTTGATTTGATTTGATAAACTCCTGGTATCATATTGACAGGACAAATTTGGGTATCACGCATCCTTACTTCAAAGCAAGTCAGACTGTAGCAGCAGCACCGAAGTCACATGACTCTAAAAGGAATGCTGGGATATGAAGTTCACAGAATTACAGTGATTTTTCAAGATGATGGACCAATGGAACAAGATCTTGTGAGATTTCATAACAGAACAACGAGATCTCATGAGATTTCAGTCCGAAAACAACCGATACCGATATTGTCTGATGTCACATTTTAATGCCAGTATTGGCTGATGACCGATTGGCCGGACATCTCCAATTTTTATGTTTTTTTGTTTCTTTTTGTCTTTTCATAGTGTTTGAAATTTGATGTTTTTGTTTACCTAAAAACGACCTCCATGATTATAACATACAGGCAGAAATTCTCCTGCTTAACACTTTTACATGACTTATATTTTGCACAGTTCTATGACACACCCAATGATTTTAGGCACCATCACACAAAACACACAAGACAAAAAAAAAAAAGAAAAGAAAAGAAAAGAAAAGAAAAGAAAAGAAAAGAAAGGAGACTCACACACTGCTGCTGTCAAGGTCATGGCTGCACCTCCACAGAGACGCTGCAGGAAAAACTAATCAATAGACCACATGACAGAGTTGTTACAGCTCCTTTGGTCAGATTTCATGTCACATTAACAAGACAGAGGGTGGGCTCCTCTGCTCATGGGGGTGAGTAGGTCCTGCAGTATCAGACACCATTAAATGTTTTATGGTCAGATGGAGGCAAACAAGTCACTGCAACGTCAAGCAAGGTCCACTGAAAGCTCTCATCTCATTAGCTGAAAAGCAAAGTGCATACAAGAAGATTTTTAATTTCCACTGTTTCATACTTTTACTTCATCCAGGTATCTGAGGAGGCCTCACACCATTAGGACCATTCTTTAACCGTACACAGGTAGTTATTTATAATGTTAAAATCTAATAGCAGCTGGATTTCTGGTTGCACAAAACCAGTTTGTAAATGGGACCGTCAGCATCTTCTCTGTGCTGTGTACACAAGGGATTAGTAAACATGTTACTGGGAAAAAAGTGTTTGTAATGTAAACAATTCTCATTTCAACAGTGTGAATTTTGTTTGTCATCTTTAACTGGGGTGACATTACCCTCGGCAGATTTTTTCTGTTTCTGCTGCCAAATCTAAATGTTGAGATATCAATAATGACGCGTCATTGTAGCACTGAGTGGGAAACATAAGCCATTAATGCCAGATAGATAGCTGCTGGTTGTTGCCAAACATCATTAACCTAATGCTGGGACTCATTAGCTTAAAGTGTGACATGGATAGTGATGAGGAAGGTGGAAAGGGAGGGAACAACTGCAAAAAAGATGTGAGTGGGATTTATTATTAGGGTGTGATTTGCTGTGGGGATGGCCCCCCCCCCCCCCCCCCTCTTTTTTACAGACTGTAAAAAAAATGGACGTAGTATCCGGTTGCGCCTGAAGAGGGGAAAGTGAAGCCAGTTGGGCATTTCCCACTGTTACCATCTTGCCGTGTCATGTGTGTCGTCACTCGCGGAAATACTAACATGGGCAAAGACAGGGTCGCTCCGAGCCACATGACAAATGCCTTACAGCCAAGCTAATGCTAACTGAGCTAATACAAAGTGAATAGGAATGAATGAAGATAGACAGTTTAAAGGAAAGGCATGCTTGCTGTTAACCAGCTAAAACCGCCGTTGTGCAACTCTGCTACAGGCAAGCAGGAAGCTAACTATTAGCTTCCACAGCTAAAACCGGCACCCAGTCTGCCACCTGTCAATCCAAAGGACACGCCCCGTAATTATGAGTAATTTCAAGATTAAATAACATCTAAACGGATGAATTTTTAAAAAAAAATTCACCCCCTCACAATTGACATGATGCTCCTGATGACGGAAATGAGGAGAGGAACCACCTGATCCTCCTCATTTATGATGTATGAGCATTTTTATTTTCCACCCCAAGTTCAAAACAAAAAAGATGTTAGAATAAAAACCTTACATAAGTCATAACAGCACAAAACAGAATGATGAGGTGGTGAAAAATGTTTCTAATGTAAACAGAATAATGAATTAGCACAAAGATACTATCATCACTACAGATTTGAACTGAAGGCAAAGTCAGGTACATCTTACACTTTTGATTTTCATTATTTACTGCCCACAAATAAAGTTAAACCACTTTAATCTGAAAAATCTGAATGTTCAGCTCAGTTCAGTTGAGATTTATTCAGTCACATATGCAAAATATAAATTCTGTATTTCAATACAAAATAACATATAAGGTGACTGAAAAGGCACAGGCTGAAGCATAATGCTTATATTTAAGCCTGTCCTAATTAACATTATAAGCTACCTATGACCATCCATATTTTACAAAGAAAAAAACATTCAGTGCATTCAGAGTTGTTTTAGTCATCAATCTCCAAATTTCCACACAATATGATATGTAAGGAAGTATGAGTGTACAGTAAATAATATGTAAAACTTTATTATTTAAAATGTTTCTTGAGTTATACACGATTGCTATTATCTTATAAATCTTTCCCTTAATATCATAAACATGTGGTTTCCATGTTAATCTATGGTCAATAACCACACCCAAAAAATTAATCTCTTTTACCCTTTCAATGGCGACATTGCACAGTTTTAATTCAGTTTCCCTGTCAATTTTGTTTCAGCGTCCAAAAACCATAAACCCTAAAAAAAAAGTGAGCATAACTCAGGAAGAGAACACTGATATGGAAGAAAAGCTTCAGTGTGGAAGGATGAACAGGAAGCAGCATGTAGGTTACCTGATCTGGAACAGTTTTCAAAGCCTGTGGTCATTTTTCTGAAAGTAATACTTTTATTTCTTAAAATCCCCCCCCCCCTCCTTTTTTTATATACTTTATTATGTAAGTTGTGTGTAGTATGTTGTCAGGCATTATTGTATGTGGCTATGCTGTTTCCCTGGTGTGTCACATACATCCTCAGCAGAACATACACCTCACCTTCCTCTTTATGACTCTTCATCAGTCGGTAAGACTGATGCCTTTGCCTACAACAATGTTATAAATTTTCTGTAGAGCATGACACACATATCATTCTCCTGCTCGGAGGAATATGTGAATGGTAATAAGTCTCCTCCTGACTGGCCGTGTTGCAGAGGACAGTGTGTGTGTGTGTGTGGGGGTGTGTGTGCGTTCATGTGGATCAGAGTGAGTTTACCACTAATCAGAGTTGTTAAAGAAAACATTGTGTTTGGTGCTTTATGACCTGCGACATCATCCCTTCTGACCCGGAGCCTCATCGCACGCTTGTCGCCTCATCAGAACCTGACAAGAGTTTGGAGACGAACTCTTCTGCGTGGCGACCCTGCGTGTGTGTGCATCGCCGTTACCGTGATGGAGATGGGGTGAGTGGTGGCAGAGTGAAGGTTTGAAATGATAGAAAAGACAAAAGAACCTCATTTATCTCTTTGTGGGTGTAATTTGTAATATACTGTATGCAAAGATGCTGCTGTTCAGAAAGCTATTAAGACCTGATGTAGTCTGACAGTTTTCAGATTTAAGAGTAAACTGTGTGTAAAGAACATCCATCTGTAACGTCATGATGGTGTTTCTCTGCTTGGCTTCATCTTCCTCTGCACATTACCATTTCCTCTACATTTCCTACCCACATCATTTATTGTAAAGTAATGTGAAGTGTGTTATCTGGGATTTGTGGGGCTGGAGATTATAGTGGAGCTTTTTCACAAGGCCATAAAACAATAAAGCACATTTGCTAGAATGTTTGGTGTTATAAATAAACATGCTGGAAAAGAGGAGCAGATTATTTGCATATAATGAGTGTCCTTTATTTTCTTTGTTTCAGATTCAGTTGGTTTACAGTGGAGGGGTGGGTTTAGTTTCCATGCATCATAGTAGACTGTAACAGCTTGAAATATGAATCCAGAATGCAATTATTGTTGAATGAGGAGGACTCCAGTGTATCAGGATGAGTGTTTATAAAGTTTCTATATTCTGTCAGGAAAACTGCTCATCACCTCAGATTGATTCATCAGTTTATTAGAGCAAACATCATTTTAAATCCCTTATTATCAAGCAACTCTACACAAGTTGGTGACCTTGTTATACACACTAACCAGGCCAAGTAGCCGGGGTGGATGATCAGTTGGAGGCATCATGACAGAACCCCACACTGTCACATCTCTCCCCCCTCTTTTCACAAGCATATCCTCGTACTCTGCACAGGCTGCTGCCAATTAATCCATGGACCCACCACTAGTGCCACGTGGATCCATGGATGCCAGAATGTGATTGTTAGGACTCCTCAATGAAAAAACAAAAAAACATACCATCAGGGTAAAACCCAGGTCTCTGAAAAGCCCCAAAAGCTTTAAGTCAAGTCAACTTAATTGATAAGCACATTAAAAAACAATAAATGTTGACCAAAGTGCTGTACAACCAAGACAATAAAAATACAAAAGAAATAAAAGTGGAAATAAAATTAATTGAAAAGAAAAGAAAAGAAAAGAAAAGAAAAAAAAAAAAAGAAAAGAAAAGAAAAGAAAAGAAAAGAAAAAAAAAAAAAAAAAAAAAAAAAAAAAGAAATAAGAAAAAAGCTGAATAAAACCTAAATCCAACACAAAATGCCAAAACTCAGCCAGGTTTAAAAGCAAGAAAGTAAAAATGAGCCTTTAGATGAGATTTTAAAATGTCAACTGAGGGAAAGGACTTCATGTGGAGGGGGAGGCTGTTCCACAGTTTGGGGGCGACAACACAAAACGCTCTGTCCCCTCGTAGTTTCAGCCTGGACCTCGGGACAACAAGGCGCAACTGGTCAGAGGATCTCTGAGCAGCTGCGTCTCTCTGACCAGAACTTCTGAGGAGAGATGTCTGCCAACTTGGCCATTATTAAATTTGCTAAATTAAATTTGGAGTTTGCTATGATTTGAGATTTAATTCATAGAGCTGCTTCAAAAACAATGGAGCAAAGATTGTTTTTATTTGTCACATTTATTTAAAAGCAAACTTAAATAAAAAAGTTCTTCTTTTTGTTCTGATTTTCCTTTTGATATACACTCACCGGCCACTTTATTAGGTACACCTTGCTAGTACCGGGTTGGACCCATTTTGCCTTAAGAACTTCCTTAATCCTTCGTGGCATAGATTCAACAAGGTACTGGAAACATTCCTCAGAGATTTTGCTCCACATTGACATGACAGCATCACGCAGTTGCTGCAGATTTGTTGGCTGCACATCCATGATGTGAACCTCCCGTTCCACCACATCCCAAAGCTGCTCTGTTGAATTGAGATCTGGTGACTGTGGAGGCCGTTTGAGTACAATGAACTCATTGTCATGTTCAAAAAACCAGTCTGAGATGATTCATACTTTATGACATGGTGCGTTATCCTGCTGGAAGTAGCCATTAGAGGATGCTACACTGTGGTCATAAAGGGATGGACATGGTCAGTAACAATAGTCAGGTAGGCTGTGGTGGTTAAACCGCCACATTGGTTCTAAGGGGCCCAAAGTGTGCCAAGAAAATCTCTCCCACACCATTACACCACCACCACCAGCCTGAACCGTTGATACAAGGCAGGATGGATCCATGCTTTCATGTTGTTGACACCAAATTCTGAGCCTATCATCCGAATTTCGTAGCAGAAATCGAGACTCATCAGACAAAGTAACATTTCTCCATCTTCTATTGTCCAATGTCGGTGAGTCTGTGAATTGTAGCCTCAGTTTCCTGTTCTTAGCTGACAGTAGTGGCACCCGGTGTGGTCTTCTGCTGCTGTAGCCCATCTGCTTCCAGGTTGGATGTGTTGTGCATTCAGAGATGCTCTTTTGCATACTTCGGTTGTAACACGCAATTATTTGAATTACTGTTGCCTTTCTATCAGCTCAAACCAGTCTGGCCAGTCTCCTCTGACCTCTGGCATCAACAAAGCATTTGTGCCCACAGAGCTGCTGTTCACTGGATATTTTCTCTTTTTCAGACCATTCTCTGTAAACCCTAGAGATGTTTGTGCTGGAAAATCCCAGTGGATCAGCAGTTTCTGAAATGCTCAGACCAGCCTGTCTGGCACCAACAACCATGCCAGGTTCAAAGTCACTTAAATCCCCTTTCTTCCCCATTCTGATGCTCGGTTTGAACTGCAGCAGATCGTCTGGACCATGTCTACATGCCTAAATGCAATGAGTTGCTGCCATGTGATTGGCTGATTAGAAATTTTGCATTAACGAGCAGTTGGACAGGTGAACCTAATAAAGTGGCCGGTGTGTGTATGATCTTGGTCTTGTCTCGGTCTCAATCTGTACAAGTCTTGGTCTTGTCCTGGCCTTGGTACTCTCTGGTCTCGATGATGTCTTGGTCTCGGTTGGTGCAGTCATGACTTGAGCAACTAACTTGAAACAAGTTTGACACCCAGATACACATATTGGCCCTCATTTATCAAACGATCGTCGAAATGGTCGCACATCTGATCGTAAAAATGGTCGTACGATTGGACCCACGTGTGATTTATTAAAACGTTCGTATCGGTCCAATCTCGTCGTACGAACAAAAGAGTCTTGATAAATTCCACAGCTGAAGTCCATCTTCATTTGAATGTCACGCCCACGGTTACGCCCTTAAACATGCATAATGATGAGGCTTCACCCGGCGAGGTTGAACCATGGAGAGGAGAGATTCTGCCAAAGAAGAAACTTTTGGGGGGATCAAGACAGAATTCCTCATTTGTGAGGTGACAAAGATGAAAGAGGTGTTTGGCAGCTTAAAAACCGGAGTCAGAGACGTGCACAAAAACGCGGCACGGAAGAGGATCAGTCAGCCTCACCGGTGTGAACGACTCCGGCTGAGATATTAATAAAAGTCTCAATCTAGGCCTGGCTGATATGGTTTATGCGTTTTGTTAGTTATGAAATTTAATAATAGCCCACATCCGATAGCAACGTCACAATTCTTTAGTGAATGGGTCAACAAAAAGTGGTCCAATATGAAACTTGCCACCACCAAAAGACGTTTCCCCCCCCCCCCCCCATGCGCTCTAACAGGTGACAGGTGGAGGCCGGTCAGATCCAAGCCTGACCCAGACAGGGACGGAAAAAAGATAACTTGCAAAGATAAGGGACAGTCTACTGACTGAGCACTTATACAACTTTAAAGTATAGATAAGTTATTAGAAATGACGGATCAGCTCCGGTCTCCTCCATTTAGCCCAGTGGGGGCTGCAGGGCGGCTCTCGGCGCATCTTTTTCTCTGACTGTTTATCAAAACTCTCCAGCGGTCCGAGCGATGTGCAGCACTGCACAGGACAGGAGTGTTGTAGATTTTCTCAGAGTCTAAAGCAGCGTTTCATCCCGCCGGGTCCGAGTCGGACCGTCCGACACCCACCTGCCTTCCTGCAGCCCGAAGCAGCGCTCCAACTGGGCACCTGCGCGTGTGTGCGCAATGATGCCTACCTGCGCTCCTATGTGCAGGTTTACCAGCGGGATGAGGAGATGCACGAAGAGTGAAAAGCACTTGTCTCCTAGAACTATATGTTAATGATTTTAATAATTTGTTGAGATAAATGGAGGAATTAAATCCAGTCACAGCTATTTTTGCAATTTTGTGAATACTTTCTACATTCCCTTTTTCCCTTTCTTTTGCAAATGGGTTCATTCTTAGTGCTGATATGTGAATACTTATATGATTAAATGACAGTTTGCGGTTTGGTTAATAAATATTTTCATGTTCTGCTGCGCTGTGCTGCAAACCCTCACTGACTCAAACTTGCGTACACGAACTCAGAGCTGTCGTGAGATTTGATCGTATCCTACGATCACGTTCAAATTGATAAATGCCGAGTCTTGCGTGGAAATGGTCGTACGCACAGATTTTCGTCGTACGATCGTTTGATAAATGAGGGCCATTGTCTTTACCATATCAATGTAAAGTCACACTTTACTATAACACTTCAGTCTTTTCCTGGTTAGGTTTACACAATAACATTACTTGGTAACTGCAATTTTAGGGTCAGAACTTGGTCATAATTAGGGCTAAAATATTGATGCCATTTTGCTGGCTGCCTTGGTGTCAGGTCAATACAGTACCACATTACTGTACAACATAAATGCAGAACTTGTTTAGGTTTAAGCAGTGATGTCACCTGGTTAGGGTTATGATTCAAACCCTAACCAAGTGATATAACTTATATCTCATTACTTATGAAGCAACATGCATTCCTTCCAATCGACTCCCAAAATAACATACTTTAGTGTGACCCCTGTTGTCCGTAAATTGGGATTTTTAGAATAACAGCCGTAATAACTTTGTTTCTGGATACTCAATGATAAAATTTCTACATATAAGGCTTGAAAACTATCAAAAACTTCATAAATAAGGAGGATCAATGTTTTCTGGTGGATTCGCTTCACTGTTGTGACAAGACACCTGCATGTCCAAAATAAGCTTCTCTGACAGATAATGCTAAATTGGAATTTTTAGTGTGGTTTTAGTAATAACTTAGTTATTTATGCAATAATTAAGAAATTAATGTTTTAATTGCACAGATCAATCTCTTTGTCATAATGTGTTGACATTTATAGCCCTCAAAATACCAAATTTATTTGATAAGTGTAGGCTCTGTTTTGTTTTTTTCCTCACAATGATCTGGCGACCTATTGAAATTATCATGTGACCATGAGAATTTGAAAACCAGTGCACTACATTACTGTTAGCATTTATGTGAATGGTTAAATTTATATGAAACAATTCCTACAATCACTAAAGGTCACATTTAGCTGGATTATAATCATAGATGTTTAGTGCCCATTAGCAGGGCAATCTTAGCCAGGCACACAACCACTGGAGAACATGATCTGGAGAAGTTATTTATGGTTCTTTTATATCATAATAATGGTTCCTGTTTTTATTGAATAATTAATATTTTAAAGTGTAAAACTTAATTAGTTTGTTTATGTAAATGAGTTTACAATGCAGCTTAAAAATGAGATCCAGTCCTTTCTATGTTGGAAACCACAAGCCTGTGGACTGTTTGATACAAAAGACACTTGAGAGGATTTTTTTACTTGGAACATTCAAAGCATGTGATGTTTATGTTTACTCCAAAATGCCTCTCTTTTGCTTCAAAAGAGCAGGGCTTGTGCTTTAGAGATTAAGTCTGCTGAGGTCAAGAAAGTTACTATCACAATCTATCATTACCACATAAATCTAATCACCTTACCAATCAACATTATGCTGGTCAATTAGGTCCAGTCTTACAATGTCAGTGCTTTGACTACTCACTCCAACTGAGAGAAATTAGGCATGTGCAACAAGACTGGTACAGTAGTTCACTAAAAGGGCAGCTACCATTCATAAAAAGTACTTTCCCTGTAGAAAATATAACAGCAACTGACTGGGGGCCAATGGAAAATTCATTTTATTAAGAGGAATATTAGGAAATGTAACTTAATCTTCCTGTTCTTCTGTATTCAATTGTTATAAGTTCATTTTCTAGCTGAGCTAAACTTAGCAGACCATAAAGATCTGAATGACAGATCCTTCACGGTGGCATTGTGAGATAGTGATCACTATAAGCTGCAGATACACTCAGATCCACAGAACATCTCAGCTTTGTCAGCTCATTGGTTGGCTTTCATGTTTCATTATCACATGTGCATGTTTTCTGGCAACAAGAGGCATCAGTTTTAGTTAAAGGTGCTGACTAAATTTCACTTTTCTGGGGTTTTGGGTGTTAATATGTCTATTGTGCACTGATGAGGCCATGTGAATGTCAGAGGAGAATCAAGTTCCTGTTTATGGTCTGTCAGCTTTGTCTCTCTGCTCAGAAACAGTTGAATCAGACAGCAGGCTTCATTCCGTGTCTCATTCTACGTGTCTTCATTCTGGTAATTTAATTGCTCCAATAAGGCACACTTCAGGTGACGCGCCCCCCCCCCCCCGCCCCCTCTTCCTGCGGTTTGCTCGTCCGCTTCCCCCTCCCCTCCCTGTCTGATTCGCTGCATGTGGAGCTAGTAGTAACTTCTCTGCAGTCAGGTCTGGGTTTTCAAACAAATGGATTTAAAAGCAAACCTGCAGCAACACTGAGGGGGCGACCACAACCTTGTCATTACCTGTAAGTTTATTTATTTTCTAAATGCTGTCTTGTCTGATAAAGGAGGCCCTAATGGTTGGAACTGCCAGGTGAGAAAGAAAACTTAAAAAAACCCAGTGAGTAAAACAAAATAAAAAAGAGATAAAGGGAAAGAAGAAAAAAAAAAAAAGAAGGAAGTGGGCGGGAAAGTCCATAAATCAACGGAACCAAATGGAATGGGGGGAAGGGGGGTAGGGTAAAAAAAAATATGCTGTAAAAAAATTGGGGTATTTGACATATACAGTAATGCCAACAACATAAACTAGTTTTTAACTGTTATGTCATCACTCCTTTAATAACTATCTTAATAGGAGTAGGTAAAACAATGTACGTGTACACTAAACAAATACTTCCCTCTGGAGTAGAAAACACAGCTAAGAGAATCAAGACTGACCCTTTATTCCTCACAGGACCAGACCCACACCACTAAATGAATAATCTTTTTTTTTTTTTTTTTGTCAGCAGACATTAAATTTAAAATAGCACATTAATCAGTTAAATTTTGTTCTGTTTTTATGGCAGCAATTGACCCTTCGCCAGCCCCACCCCAGAACTGCCGCTGACTAATCATACATTAGCAATGGTAACTAAGGAAAGAACTTTTTGGCAAACTTCACTTCCATAGATGGGGCATAAACGGTATTGTATTTTTTTGTCTTCTCAAAACCAAAAAACACAAGTGGATAGATGTGGAATATAGATTAAACACCATGGAATATGGATTAAACTGTATGGAATATGGATTAAACGGTGTGGAATATAGATTAAATGGTCTGGAATATGGATTGAATGGTGGGAAATATGAATTAAATGGTGTGGAAAGTCCATTAAACAGCATGTAATATGGATTAAACGGTGTGGAATATGGATTAAATGGTGTGGAATATGGAATAAATGGTGTGATATATGAATTTAATGGTGTGGAATGTCCATTAAACAGTGTGGAATATAGATTAAACAGCATGGAATATGGATTAAATGGTGTGGAATATGGACTGAACAGCATGAAAGATGGATTAAATGGCGTGGAAAATGGATTAAATGGCGTGGAATGTGAATTAAACGGTGTGGAATATGGATTTAACGGTGTGGAATATGGGTTAAACAGCGTGGAATATGGATTAAACAGCATGGAATATAGATTAAACATTGTGAATATGGATTAAACGGTGTGGAATATGGATTAAATGCTGTGGAATATGGATCAAACAGCATGGAATATGGATTAAACAGCATGGAATATAGATTAAACGTTGTGAATATGGATTAAACGGTGTGGAATATGGATTAAATGCTGTGAAATACGGATCAAACAGCATGGAATATGGATTAAAGGGTGTGGAATGTCGATTAAACAGTGTGGAATATAGATTAAACAGTGTGGAATATGGATTAAACAGCGTGGAATATGGATTGAACGGTGTGGAATATGGATTAAACGGTGTGGAATATGGGTTTGACATCATCGAATATGGATTAAACAGCATGAAAGATTGATTAAACTGTGTGGAAGACCTCACTCGCAGCTGAATTAGGCTGAGCATGGAGATGAATAAACTATTTGTCCCAAGGTAAGATGCTAACGCCAACAGGCTAACGCCAACTAGCACAGTTTTAAGACTACAAGACAGCAGCAGAATATTAATTAAAAGGCATTAAAAGACATCTAGTGACAGGCTAAAACACATCAGACCAACCTAAAACTATCTGGATTGATACATGACAGTGAGCTTAAAATAAAACAATATGTTGAGTTACTCTGTGATGCAAGAAGGTTATTGTTCCTTTATACTTTTTTTGTGGACATGAATCATGAAGATGTGGGGTTGCTAAGTCTTACTGTATAAATGATGAGCCTATAAATGATGAGCCTTTGCTTCGATTTTAATATCCTCTTCGTCAACATTACTCCACCAACAAATGATGATGTATTCCTCAGATGCGTACTGCAGTCCTGTCTGTCTAGCTCCCTCTGATATTTCCCAACTATTACTCCAGAAATTTAACACAATTTCTTTTGGGACATGTTCACTGTAATTGCTGAGCAGCCCATGTTGATGTAGGTAGAAATTAGCTAAAAAAAGAAAAGAAAAGAAAGCTCCGCTGTGTTCGAAATCATCCACTCATCCACTCATCCACTTACTCTTTATTCCATACATAGTGTATATGATGTCCATTTTGTCATGTTCACTATGTAGGGAACGATGGAAGGAGATTTCATACACTATGGGGGTGATGTCAGCAGATGTGTCAGGTATTGCTGCAACGTGCAATAGTGGTAGCTAACAGTTATGAACAATAGACAGCTTTCCTGCAACGAAGAAATACCATTTTTCTTAAAAGCTACACAACAATGCAATTAAAGCATTTTTCTTCTTCTTCTTCGATCACAAAATACAGCCGCATTGAATTGTGGTATACAGGAGTAAAATGTAGGGTACATCGCTTGTGCGCTTACATTCACAGTGCATTGTGGGTATTTTGTAGTGGACAATGTAGTGGATGAAAAGAAGTGAAGAGAATTCGAGCAACACTTCAAAATGGCGTGCTCACTATATGGTGCACTACATCCGTGATCGTGAGCAATTTCAAACACAGCTCTTGTCAGACTTGGCAACTGTAGCCATGGAGGGCAGGACTTAGCGAATGGTCAGTTCACAACTAAGTCATTTCAAAAGAACATTATATAGAGAAACTCAATATTTAACAGTATTCGAGCAAGCACGTTGCTACAGTAGGGAGAAAATCTAGTTTGTAACAGGAAGAAAACTCCAGCAGAAGCAGCCAATGGAGGATTTTCATCATTTATGCATACGGCACTCACGCATGCTCCAACGGCCCTCGACAGTCAAAAAGCTTTGCAAGTTCATTGAAATAGAATAGAGACTGGTCTTTATGGAGTTAATTACAACAATGCCAGACAGTTGCTGCATGTGACTGGTCCAGTTGAAGAGAGAACTCTCCCAGACTGGGAATAAGTTTTTACTGGTGAAGAAACACCAGCGATCAGCCTGAATTTGTGCAGTCACCCTTTAAAACTCGACGTCTTCACTATGACAGCCGCTCTGCAGCCTCCTGATGACGTCTGATGAGCGCAAAGACGTGGACTATATTCTTTCTGTGGAAAAATTATGTGCATAAATTGCATAAATGATGAAAATCCCCCACTGGCAGCTTCTGCTGGAGTTTTCTTCCTGTTAGATTTCCTCCCTACTGTAGCAATGTGCTTGCTCGAATACTATCAAATATTGAGTTTCTCTATATAATGCTCTTTTCAAAACTCTTAGTTGTGAATAACTGCCATAAAGATAGAACAAAATTTAACTCTTTAACTACTGACATTAAATTTTAATGTCTGCTGACACAAAACAAAATGATTTTTCATTTAGAAGTGTGGGTCTGGTCCTATGAGGAATAAAGGGTCAGTCTTTATTCTCTTAGTTGTGTTTTTCTCTTTTATACTCCAGAGGGAAGTATTTCTTTAGTGTACAACTATGTTGTTTTACCTACTGCTGTTGAGATAGCTATTACAGTTTTTCGCAATTGCTAAAACACTAAATCCCATTCTCAAAGTCAATTTTTCAGAAGCCTAAACCAAGGTATCAAATCAGTCTCCTTGTGATCAAAAGCTAAAGCACGTTTCACAGCACTAGACACTGCTTGCAAACGCATTTGCATTGTGATGCACTTGCTGTGCAAAATGGTGAACACATGCTGCACACTTTGATCACAACTAAGACACAGTTGTCAACAGGTAAACACAGTGACTCAAAATTGATTTCACCTTTGGCTGATGATGAGGGAACCAACATAAACCACTTGAGGAAGCTGTTGGAGGTCAAGATTTTGCAATGGATAGAGGAAATCAGAGAGGGAGGGTCTGCATAAGAGGTGGTCACAGAGATGGTTGAGGATGGGAACGTGGAAGGGGCCAAAATTAGGTGCGATGCAGAGCCTTCATTTCAGATGAAATCCATGCAACTGTGAACGACCATGTTAAAGTATTACCTCCACTAAGGAGGCTATGCTTTTGGTAGCGCTGGTTTGTCTATCTGTCTGTCTGTCAGCAACTTTATGGAAAAAGTTCTGGACGGATTGACCTGAAATTTTCATCAGCCATGAGCCTTAGCCAAAGGACGAACCCATTACATTTTGGTGATGATCCAGATCGCCTTCTGGATCTTTACAGTATAAGGATTCTTTATCACTGTGAGATCTGCTTGGCAGAGGTCTGCGCTCTCCGAGTGCTTTTCTAGTACTTTATGTTATGAGTTCTCTGTGTTGTGATGTTCGCTGTGTTTGGCCTGATGTAAATCTTTAAAAAAAAAAACATTTTGACAGCATGATGTTCTGAGAACTCTGTTTTCCTTCTTTCCTTCTAGTGTTTCCTGATTGCTCTGTAGTGTTCTACATTTTGCTGTGCTTGGGGCATGATTTGACAATAGTGTCACTTTTTGAGGCCAGGTGAAGCTGTTTTGAGTCAATAACTTCCTTTTGCTGCAAGAAGCAGAGGTTTTGGGAAAGTAGTTTGAGTTATGGAATTAATGTTTAAAGTTGTGAGAAAGTGAGGGGACATTTCAAAAATAGTGTTTTAGCAACTGAGAAAAACTGTAACTGAATGCCACTGTAAAGAATCTGTCATTCAGATCTTTATGGTCTGCTAAGTTTAGCTCAGCTAGAAAATGAACATATAACAATTGAATACAGAAGAACAGGAACATTCAGTTACATCTCCTAAAATTCCTTTTAATAAAATGAATTTTCCATTGGCCCCCCAGTAAGTTACTATATTATATTTTCTATAGGGAAAGTACTTTTTATGAATGGCGTGGCGGCCCTTTTAGTGAACTACTGTACCAGTCTTGTTGCACATGCAGTTTCTTTTGGTAGGAGTTAGTAATCAAAGCATTGACATTATAAGACTGGACCTAATTGACCAGCATAATGTTTTTAGAAAGTAAAACAAACCAACTGAATGACTGGTACCACCTGCATATAGAAAAACTATATAAAAATATACTGTATATTAAAAATGATAGATAGATAGATAGATAGATAGATAGATAGATAGATAGATAGATAGATAGATAGTTAAAAATGATAGATAGATAGATAGATAGATTGATTGATTGATTGATTGATTGATTGATAGATAGATTGATTGATTGATTGATTGATTGATTGATTGATTGATTGATTGATTTGATGGATGCACAGCATTAGAAAATGATTGTTTCTGTTTTGCACTTATTACTAATTTTTTGATACAGTTTGATGAGGTCAATTATAAGACCAGTCTTGGAATTTTGCTTCTGTTGTGTTTTTATTTTCTGACTCACTAAGTTGTGATGATGGGATCTGATCTGCAGGGTATTTTCAGAGAAACATTTTCATACATTCATGAATAAATTCATCACCACACATGCTCACACAGACTATGAGAGATGAAAAGATTTGACTTGTTGGGTTAAACTGAGAAAAACTAACTGAAAGGCACAGATGGTGTCAAAGACTTATTATATAATGAAGATGTTTGTCACTCAGAGGAATGTTTATAATCATCCCAGATTAATGTTTCCATGTTCAAGATAATTTTGCCTACTAATCTTTCCCAGTGGAGAAGTTACACCAATTTATTCAAGCTCATGCAGATCAGAAACGTAAAAACATCATGAAGAAATATCCTCTTTACAACTAAACAGAAAACAAAAAAGTCAGATATTTTACAATTTAATGAAAAATATAATCTTTCTTTATATAATTTTTAATAAATCAACTTTCTTAAAAATGGAAACAACAAAAAACAAACAAACAAACAAAATATGGTGGAAGAATCCAACATCTTAAACCACAACACAAAACACAACATTTGGCTCATGTATACAATGACACAAAATGAGAGATTAAAAGTGAGGTTAAGTTGGGAAAAATGTTTTTGAAAGGCATGTTACTACTTTCAGTTTCCTCTCTGCTTTTCACGACAGTCTGTAAATATCCATCCATCCATCCATCCATCCATCCATCCATCCATCCATCCATCCATCCATCCATTCATCCATCCATCCATCCATCCATCCATCCATCCATCCATCCATCCATCCATCCATCCATCCATCTATCCATCCGCACAAGGGATCTCCCTGAATGAGTCTGTGGACGAGGGAAGTCTGGGCTGCTTAGGCAGCTTCCTCTGTGACCTGATCTAAGATACGTGGCAAGAAAATAGATGGATGTTGTACATATTTTGATGACCCCCATTTATTCTCTTTAAGACCTGGATTCCAAAAGTTTTCGGGCTCCTAAAACTTTGATTCCATGTGAATGAAACATCCAATAATCAAAAAGTTAAGTTGATACACCTCAACTTAGAAAAGAAGAACAGGATTGTGAGATTGACTGACCAATATTGAAAAATGGAGAGGGGTATGGGATTTTATAAGTATTTACTTCTACTCCTTTTCGGACTCATATTTGAATTGATTTGACATGATATTTGTTACTGACCGCTGTTTGGCGTAGGGTGTCTTATATTGTGTTTTGTCACAATGTCTGAAATAACAATAAAAAAGTTAATTATTCTGTCACCAACATTTTATCAGCCGGTGAAAGATCTGATCTGGATTGCAAGCAGGCCAGCCAAACTAGAATCTTCTTCATGGCCAGGCTGGGATAACAGATGCAGGATGGTCTCGATTTTTTCTAATGAAATAATTGGTTCATGAAATTGATAAATTACTTAATTCTGATTATAGCGAACCTTTCGAAAATTTTGTTTGTAAATTAAATTAATGAAGTTAAGTTCAATCAACCACAAAAATAAATAAAACAGCTTTGCATTAGTGTTCATAAACTGATGCATGTGGGTTTGAGAAGAGAATAATGGAGCATGCTAAGCACAAACAAGGCTGCAAATGCTCAAGGTTAGAGGGCACACATATATTGAATTGCATTTTTTATGAAGACCACCTGCAACATGAGAGACCGGAGGCAGACTGAGGGGGAGGCGGGGGGCAATAATGCCAAGAACTGAGACCGCTCAGAATCGAACCTGTGATCAAATTTCCCCTGCGTGTGCCAAAAACAGACCTCAGATTAACAGATTCTCTTTTTCCTACTCGGGTTGGGACACAAATAAGGTTTAGAGGCTTTGACGGAATTTTTAAAGTTTTATGATAAATATTTAAATGCTTTGGGAGCAAAAACAGCCTCATCTGTTCACTGTCAGCTCAAGGTCCTGCTGATAATCAGATAATCATCCCCTTCTAGACTAATGATCATCATGTTTGTAAAACTTATATTTCCATGTCTGAAAAGAGATTGTTTTTCCTTCCTGCATTTACACTGAACCATTTACTTAAGGAGGAAACGTAAACAGAGCTCAAGTGGCAAAGAATTTTCATGCATGGTTAAATTCCCATCAGGTAGAAAAATCTGCAAACTGAGAATGAAAATTAAGAAGCCTGAAACATGCAGGAAGAAGCTTTAGACACAATCTCAATTCTCCCCCTCAGCCCTTACCCTTTGCGTGTCCACATGGTGGGGTAGGGGTGTTTTAATCCTGTTAGGAGGACAGAGGGGTAGAGGCGTCTCAATCCTGTTAATACAGAGGGGTAGGAGCATCTCAATCCTGTTAGGAAGAGGAGTAGGAGTGTTTCAATCCTGTTAGAAAAAAGAGGAGTAGGGGGGTCACAATCCTGTGAGCACAGAGGGGTAGGGGTGTCTCAATCCTGTTAGAAATAAGGAGTAGGGGTCTCTCTGTCCTGTTAAGGAAGAGGGTAGGAGCGTCTCAATTTTGTTAGACCAAAAGGGTTTGGGCATCTCAATCTTGTTAGGACAGAGGGGTAGGGGTGTCTCAACCCTGTTAGGAAAGAGGGGCAGGGGGTGTTTCAATCCTGTTAGGAGAGACGGGTAGGGGTTTCTCAATCCTGTTATGAAAAAAAAGGGGTAGGAGCATCTCAATCCTGTTAGGAAAAAGAGGAGTAGGGGTGTCTCAATCCTATTAGAAAAGAGGGGAAGGAGTGTCTCAATCCTGTTAGGAAAGCGGAGTTGGGGTGTCTCAATCCTGTTAAGACAGAGGAGTAGGGGTGGCTCAATACTGTTAGGACAGAAGGGTAGAGGTGTCTCAATCCTGTTAGAAAAGAGGAGTAGGGGTTCCTCAATCTTGCTAGGAAAAAGAAGGATAGAGGCATCTAATCTTGTTCAGTCAGAGGGCAAGAAGCATCTCAATCCTGTTAGGACAGAGGGGTAGGAGTGTCTTAATCTTGTTAGGACAGAGGGGTAGGAGTGTCTTAATCTTGTTAGGACAGAGTGGTAGGGGTGTCTTAATCTTGTTAGGACAGAGGGGTAGGAGTGTCTTAATCTTGTTAGGACAGAGTGGTAGGGGTGTCTTAATCTTGTTAGGACAGAGGGGTAGGGGTGTCTTAATCTTGTTAGGACAGAGGGGTAGGGGTGTCTCAATCCTGTTAGGACAGAGGGGTAGGGGCATCACAGTCCTATTAGGACAGAGGGATAGGAGGGTCTCAATCCTGTTAGGACAGAGCAGTAGGAGCGTATCAATCCTGTTTAGAAAGAGGGGTAGGGGTTTCAGGCTTCAAATGACGTGTTTTTAGACGCACACTTAAAACAGAGGGGAATAACAAATTTGTGAATCACCGGCTGCAACTGAGTAAAAAAACATATAAACTACAAATTTTAATATTTTCTCCATAAATAAAGCTTTAAAGGTGCCATGACATCAAATTTCACTTTTCTGGGGTTTTGGGTGTATAATATGATCTGTTGTGCACTGATGAGGCCATGTGAATGTCCAGAGTGAGAATCAAAGTTCCTGTTTATGGTCTGTCAGCTTTGTCTCTCTGCTCAGAAACGGTTGAATCAGACAGCAGACTATCATTCTACGTAGTTCTATCATTGTATGTAATTTAATTGCTCCAATAAGAGCACACTATCAAGTAAACAGCGCCCCCCCTCTCTCTCTCCTAACGGTTTATGCACCATCCGCTCCCCCCCTCCCCTCCCTGTCTGATTCTGCTGCGTGTATGGAGCTAGTAGTAACTTCTGTGCAGTCAGGTCTGGATTTTCAAACAAATGGATTTAAAAGAAAACTTCTGCAGCAACACTGAGGGAGGGGGCCACAACCTTGTCATTACCTGTAAGTTTATTTATTTTCTAAATGCTGTCTTGTCTGATAAACGTAGCTCACACTGTCTGAAGTGAGCCATGTTGCTAGCAGTTAGCCTTTAGCAAACTCCGACCGCAGCTTGACCTAGATTCTCCAAATAAGGTCATAGCCAAATAAGGTGTAGCCAATCAAAATGAAGTCAACGTGGTCTCCGGGTAAAGCTGCATATCATCACCAGACCCAACTGTATTACTGAGGAAGTGAGGTCTGGCGTTTCAAAACAATACGCCGCTGTAAAAAATGCCGTTTTTTTCTTTGGAGTATTTACATATGCAGTAATGCCAACAACATAAACTAGTTTTTAACTGCTATGTCATCACTCCTTTAAAATGAATGACAGTTGTTGTATGGTCTAGTTTAACAAACTTTCAGCCCTACCCCTTGTTGCTCCGTTTTAAGTTGCAGGAGCCAAGAGGTAGGGGTAAAAAAAAGAAATGAGACTGGGCCTTAGTCTACCTGCCCCCCCATCCACTCTTTTTAAAGTCGCTTTCAGTGAGATCAAGTTGGAAAAATGAATGCTGGGAAAATGAGAAGCCTCCCCCTCAGACATGCAAATGATAGACCAGTTCAACATATTCCCTTTTAAAATATTGTTTTGAAAGGTGTGCTTCAGTCTCGCTCCCGTTTGTTGCTTCACTCATTACCTCTTTTCAGCCAAGCCTCATAGCTGCATTCACATTTTCCCGCATCCCTGGCCTATAATTTCAGTTTGAAATTCAGATGGTAGTTCCCCCTCCCAAACATATGATTGGAAAGTCTATTTATACTACACTGGTCATGTACAAATACACAATGACACTAATGAGCACATAAGGTGCATTTGCTGTTTCTTGTCGTCCTTTGGGGGACAAATGATCATCCTCCTGCATATCCATGTGGGCTTTTTCCTATTTGAGGAGCATCTTTTTGACTTCCTGGAATAAAGCCAGTCAACCTTGCTTATATGACACAGTAGCCGGAGAGTAGATCATAAAGAGGGTGTCCTGTATCATTTCCCTCATGAGCCGCCCTGCTTGCTCAGCATGTAGTTTTTCTTACACGGCCTTCATGTTGCTTTCATGTACCAGTGAATATAAAGGCTCTTAGCCAATGTGCATCGTATCACATTTTATATTGAATATTGTTTGGTGAAATTGTCTTTGAAACTTTTCAGTTAAGTTACTTACTTTATCTCTGTGTTGTAATTTAACTAAACAGAGCTTTTACTTCTCAAAGTGGGAGGAGAAGAGGGATCATTCAGTTAGTTTGCATATACAGTTCATTCTTCTTGAAGTTTAATAGGACAAATGTCCTTGTTCCAGTCTACAAGCTCTGGAGGAGAAACAATTTATTCACCGAAGCATATCAGACTCCATGACAGTTCTGGTCGACTTCAGGTCACACAGCGAAACTGACAAACAGTTAAGTTGGCAGCAAATTGATGTTATGTTGAGCAGGTGACTCTGAAAGCTTTACAGCTCTGCAAGTTTTGCAAATGCTGAGCACTGTTCTTTTTTTATTTATTCTTATTAAACAAACACCATCCCTTATGTTTATTCCTTGTCAAAATCTTCTTCTGTTGCATCGGGGCCAAGATCCAGCTCAGGAACTGAGCGAAGTGCCAAGACCACTTTGAATCTCACTGAAATAGATGCAAGAATATTTTGGGTTATTTGGATGTCAAATTTTGGAAAATTTATTTTGCTAAAATTAAAAGTTGACTAAAGGTCCTGTTTTAGTCAAACGAACAAGATTTTGTTTTTGCACATTAACGTACTGATTGATATAACTCACCACTGATGATTTCAATTGCTGCGAGTACTTCGTGGCCTTATAACTGAAATCTTGTTTTCTGGCCTGCAAACAGAGTAATTCTGCATGCCATGCAAAACCAAAAGGCAGAGATCAATTTAATCAATGGTGATGAAATGCCATCTCCCCTCATGCGGGGCCAGTGTCCGTAATTCAAGATCGAGCTTCTGTCAAAAAGCTTAGGAATTTGAGGGTTCTACAAAGTATCCGACTTCACCCCTATGCTGTGTTCCAGTTGTTCACTCAGCACCTTGTACTTCTCAGTCATGCTTTCTTGTTATTGCTCAGCCTCGTCTTCATATCCTCTTAATTACTGACTGCCTTCTGCTCCCCGAAGCCCTCACTCTGCCAGCCATCGTGTGAGACTCTCTATCTCATGTATCAATAGATGCTTATTGTTTCATCATAATCCTCATCTTCCCTGTTCTTATGGGAGTTGAAGTCTAGATATGTGGGAGTTTGAGTCTTATTAGTGTCACCTCAGTCCTTCAGCTTGAAACTGAAACTTGTTATCTGATGATACATCAAAGTCTAATAAGATGCTGCAGCTTTAATTTACAAAATTCGGAACAAAATAATTAAACTTAAGTTGGCAGAATACGCAAAAATGGGCCGGCTTTCTATTTGGTGACACAAAAGTAGAAAGAAATATACATAATGGGTACAGTAATAGTTACTTGTTGCAGGTCTGAGCATTGCAGGTGAATGGAGGCCCACATGTGGTGTGGTGAGGAGGAATGCGAGCAAAAGCAGGTAGGTTACTCACTCCAACATCGTCCTATCCAATGGCACGGCCAGCTCCTTCACCCATTATCCCAGAAGTACAACAGGGAATTAGGGCCACATCAAAAAGAATTCTTTTTACAGACATCAAGAATAAAGTTGGAAGATTACGAGACAAAAGTCATAAATTAATGAAAATAAAGCTTTAAATTTCCAAAAATAAAACTGTAATTTTACTAGAGTAAAGATGTAATTTTGAGAGAATAAAGTTGTAAATTTACATGAATAAAGTCATAATTGAAAATAAAGTAATTTTGTGAGAATGAAGTTGTAAATTTACAAATAAAGTCATAATTTTACAAGAATAAAGTTGTAAATTTACAAGAAAAACTAATAATTTTACAATAATAAAGTAATTTTATGAGAAATGAACTTAATTTAATGAGTCGTAAATTTACGAATCGTCATAATTGTATGATAATGAAGTTGTAATTTTATGAGAATATAGTAATTTTTTCAAGAATGAAGTTGTAAAATTTACAAATAAAGGCATCATTTTACAAGAATAAAGTTGTAAATTTATGAGAATAAAGTCAGAATTTTAAAAGAATAACATAATTTTATGAGAATAATGTCGTAAATTTAGGGGAAAAATGTAATTTTATCAGAGTAAAGTTGTAAGTTTACAAAAAAAGTAAATTTTACAAGAATTAGGTAATTTGATGTGAATAAAGTTGTAAATTTACAGGTATAAAGTCGTAATTTTATGAGAGTAAAGTAATTTTATGAGAATGAAGTCGTAAATTCACAAGAATGAATTAATAACGTTACAAGAATAAAGTTGCAGATTTATGAGAATAAAATAATAAATTATGAGAGTTAAGTCATAAATTTACATGAATTAAGTCATAATTGTACTAGTAAGAGGACAATGGAAAATTTTCCTCTGGAAAATTTAAAATACCAAGACTTTATTCTGATGAATTAGGACTTTAGTCTCACAAATTTTCATTATTCTAGTAAAATAACTACTTTTTCCTTAAAATTGCACCTTTTTTTCATAATATTACGACTTTATTCTCGAAGTCCGTAAAAAGAAATCTTTTCTCACTGTGGCCCCAATAATCCATCGTACAGGAGTATGGGGAAAAGTTGTCTTTTTAAAAAAAAAAAAAATTCCAGCTCAGCAAGACAACCACAGCCCAGACGCTGAAAGCCCACGATGTAACTCCATGGTTACAGTTCCTCATCTCGGATAAGACGTGGCTCTTGCAGCAAACGGCATTAAGATCTAATGTGATATGATACGATACAGTACAAGGTGATGGATGTGATGTGCACAGTACCACAGAATACGATGCAGTTTGATGTTACATGATATGACACACTGCCATATACTATAGACTCCCTGTGCAGAATTTTCTTCCGAGCTTCACTGCTGTCAGATTAGCTGCTTTCACAAAACATAAATAAACAGGACAATAACAAACAATAATCCACATTTAACCAGAGGCACATGACTCATATGGCTCACATTGAACGGTTTTCTCTGAGCCTTCCTTGGCCTCAGATGACATCTGACTGCGACCATTGTCTGTGTTTTCATCAGGGCCTCAATGTGACCTTTGCAAATGACCTATATGGCATTCATGTCTTATATTTACTGATTCTTTTACATTCCTGATCATCACCTGCCCTCTCTTTGCTGCAACTATCCAGGTAAAAAAAAACAAAACAAACAAACAAACAAAAAAAACGACCAGTTTGTCCTTGAAGTAGATCTTGGTGGCGTGCAACAATGAGTCATCTGGATTTAAACAATGGTGGTATCATTTTATCCTCCACGTTCCTGTTTCCATGCATCTTCCTGCATCTTAGTCACTGTTTTTCATCTAAAAATTGAAGTCACCATTAATCAGACCCCCCCCCCCCCCATCATCCACTGTAAAATAGTAAAACGACAACTTAGGAGCTGGTCACACTTGGCACAGTTGGAGTATATCTCAGGTCAACACATTCTCACTCCCAACTCAGCATCTACTGACGCTTAGGCAGGCTCCTGTTGCTGTGTTTGACGACATGAGAGCATAACAGAGGAGCCTTTTCTAGTGATTTTGATCAACATCAAATCTGCTACGATCCTTTTACAGACGATTTATTTTTTACATTTTCAACCATATCTTGGACTTCAGCTTCATTATGTTGCGTTTCTCTGAATGGGCTATATGCATGCTTCCACTACCTCCTGAACTTCAGACAGAACCTTTGCTTCCTGTGTCCTACTGGACAAACTGATTAATCCTGCTGTGTCTGACCTCAATAACTGGCCAAATTTTATGCTGATCAAAATAAGCGGAAAAGGTTCCTCTTTTATGCTCTCATGTCGTCACATACCGCCAATTAGGGATTTCCATAACATTCAATGAGAGACCCTCTGCGTCACATATGTACGAGATGGGTAAACCCTGCGCGTAAACAGGTGACGCGGAGGGAGCCTGCCCAAGCGTCAACAGATGACAAGTTGGGAGTGAGAATGTGTTGCCCAGGTACAAACAGCGGGGGGGGGGGACGTGCTTACAATGGCTGCAGCATGGTGCAGCCATGATTGCGTTATTCACCCAAGTGACAAAGATGTAATGACGCCGCCCACATAGAAGCCCTGTCCCCACTCAAAAATGCGAAGAAGAGGAGAAACAGCATGTCTTCAAAAGCATGGTAAGCAGCTCTTGATGCAGGCAGTTTACAGAAAACTGTGAAAGTACAAAGCTTAATCAGCATGTTTGGACGAATGTTAAACAACACAAATGACTATTAGCGCCACCTGCTGGACTGGAGTGAAGCAGGCGCCGTCACCTACACAAATGCAGTCACATGACATGGAGGCACACTGGCACGTTTCCAACTTTGCAAGTGTGACCGGAGGCCATTTGTACCAGACTTTTCACGCCTGGTGAGTTGAAACTGGATTAAAGGAATAGTTCACCCTCAGAATGATGTAACTTTATTTTCCACTTACCCTGATGGTGAGCAAGACTCTGGACCACTTTTTTAATATGTCAAATGCAGCCGGAGATCAGGACGACTTCTTGTTCCCCCCCAATGGAGTTCGCCAAGGTCCAAGCCAAAAAGGTCCATAAAAGTCCACAAAAATTGGTCAATATTCCTCCATACTGCTTGTCCCATGCAGTCCAAGTGTCCTGAGTGGGTAGCGTCCAGAATTTACTTGAAACTATTTAGTATATTTTTAGAGTCTAAACAATACTACATCGCATGCCTAGCAAGCACGCCAATGCACGTTCACGAAACTACGGAAGCCACGGCAGACTCGATCGCGCGTTCTCTTTTTCTTTCTTTCTTTCTTTTAGATCAATATCCAACCCCTCCTGTGTTTGTCCCGGTTTGTCTAGAGCTCTTGCACTCTTGCCACAATGTAAACAGTGAATTTCTTCTTCTACCCTTGTATTATAGGCAGAGTAGGCTCTGAACGCCGAGGCTTCCGTAGTTTCGTGACTGCGCATGTGCGTGCTTCATGAAAGTAAACGATACTCCTTTTTAGGCTCTAAAAATATAGTAAATGACGTAATTTCAAGTAAATTCTGGACGCCACCCACTCAGGACACTTGGATTACATGGGACGAGCAGTATGGGGGAATATTGATATTTTCTGTGGACTTTAATGGACCTTTTTGGCTCGGACCCTGGTGAACTCTAATGGGGGGAAACGAGAAGTCGTCCTGATCTCCGGCTGCATTTGACATATCAAAAAAGTGGTCCAGAGTCTTGCTCACCATCAGGGTAAGTGGAAAATAAAGTTAAATCATTCTGAGGGTGAACTATTCCTTTAAACCCATCGTGCCAAGTGTGACACTGCCCTTAGCTAGACTTCCTTAGGACTTTCAGTGATTGGAGTCACATGCTGTTTACTCAGCACATTCTACGTCTGTTCAGCAGGAGATTTTTTCTGTTGCTCTGAACAAAAGCTAATGTATTGATTATCTCATGGTGGGTATTTGAACCTTTCTTATCACGCTTTTGCACACGTGGTTCAGCTTTCTAAAAGTGTTTTAGAGAGTCATGCATTGCCTGAAATTATGAGTCTACCAATAATTTGAAACCTACTGTATCTTTAGTCAGAATGACAATTAAATTTTGAACACTTTCACTTCTGGAGCCATGTTTTTTTACTTCTCAACAATAATCTGCTCTTTATTCCTCTGTCTTTTATCTCTTTCGCATACTGTATTGGTAAGCTGGACACTCACTTTGTGCATGTACGGTACAGTATTTACACTACATTGCCAAAGTGTTTGCTCACCCATCCAAATTATTGGAATCAGTGTTTTAATCACTTCTATGGCCACAGGTGTACAAAATGAAGCAGCTAGGCATGCAGACTGTTTTTACAAACATTTATGAAAGTATGGGTCGATCTCAGGTGCTCAGTGAATTCCAGCGTTGAACTGTGATAGGATGCCACCTGTGCAACAAATCCAATCATGAAATTCCCTCACTCCTAAAAATTCCACAGTCAACTGTCAGCTGTATTATAAGAAAATGGAAGTGTTTGGAACAACAGTAACTCAGCCATTAAGTCATAGGCCACATAAACTGACGGAGCGGGGTCAGCGGATGCTGAAGCACATAGTGTGAAGAGGTCGCCAACTTTCTGCAGTCAATTACTACAGACCTCCTAACTTCATGTGGCCTTCAGATCAGCTCAAGAACAGTGCGCAGAGTTTCATGGAATGGGTTTCCATGGCGATCAGCTGCATCCATCCATACATCTCCAAGTACAATGCAAAGCGTGAGATACAGTGGTGTAAAGCAGCCGCCACTGGACTCTAAAGCAGTGGAGGCGTTCTCTGGAGTGATGAATCACGCTTCTCCATCTGCCAATCTGATGGAGGAGTCTGGGTTTGGTTGGTTGCCAGGACAACTGTACACAGCAAATTTGACAGAGTATATCCAACACTTTAGGAGTATATTGTACACCAATTTCGGTGTTTATTTGGGTCCAAGGAGTCAGTGTACATTTTACACTGTTCTCAGAGTTTTAAGTCAACACTAATCTAGAGTTAAATGCCTAACACTATAGAGTAAAAATTAACTCTTAGGGTTACTCTCAAGTATAAAAATGAAAATAGGCCTGCTTTGAGGTAATGGAGGTGAATACTAAAGGATTTTGAATTATGTATGAATATTAACACATTATTTCCCATCATGCATTGACCCAAAATTATTGTCCTGAATATCGGCACAGAAATTTAGGAGAGTTGAGAAAATTAGTTGGAACTTTGACATTTACCAAGCAAGTACTGACAGTCAGAACAAACTACCAACTTCAACAATATGTTTTAATTAATTTACAGTGCACACCAAGGAGACCCAAAGGGATCACATACAGTATACACTTAACTCACGGTGCAGGACCATACAGGGGAGTCACAAAGCATGATGGGAAATATCCAAGCCAAAGAAGGCGGAGTCTTCCTGTGTGCACTTAGTTACACTTCATAGAGTTAATTAAACACTGAAAGAGGAAACTTGTTTTAACTCTGAAAATTTTCACCGGCACTGGTGGTTATTTTACTCTCAGTGGTGTTAGAATTACTCTGAAAGAGTAAATATGACTTAACAACTCAAATTTAACACTGGGGATTTCACTGTGTGCTTGTCTGACTGCATTGTGCCAAGTGTAAAATTTGGTGGAGGGGGATTATGGTGTGGGGTTGTTTTTCAGGAGCTGGGCTTGGCCCCTTAGTTCCAGTGAAAGGAACTCTGAATACTTCAGCATACCAAGATATTTTGGACAATTCCATGCTCCCAACTTTGTGGGAACAGTTTGGAGCTGGCCCCTTCCTCTTCCAACATGACTGCAGGTCCATAAAGACATGGATGGCAGAGTCTGGTGTGGAGGAACTGGACTGGCCTGCACAGAGTCCTGACTTCAACCTGATAGAACACCTTTGGGATGAATTAGAGCGGCACCTTCTCATCTAACATCAGTGTGTGACTTCACAAATGCACTTCTGGACGAATGGTCAAAAATTCCCATAAACACACTCCTAAACCTTGGGACAGCCTTCCCAGAAGAGTTGAAGCTGTTCTAGCTGCAAAGGGTGGACCAACATCATATTGAACCCTATGGATTAGGAATGGAATGTCACTTAAGCTCATATGAGTCAAGACAGGTGAGCAAATACTTCTGGCAATATAGAGTATGCATTTATGCATTTATATATTTATACAGTATGTAGTCCTAAAAATATTCATACCCTCCAAATAAAGGAAAAAAAATCAGCCATCAGTGTTGAAATTGATAAAAGTAGTAATACATAAAAATTTCTTTGAAAATCATGAGATCGATTTTCAATAGCATTTTGAAAGAAATATTAAAAACAAACAAACAAAAAATAAAACAAGTCAACAAGCATGATGGGGCTCCGAAGCTAAAATTTTATTGAGCAGCACTCTGAGGCAATCACTGATATTAGGTGTTTTCTCGAATGTTCAAAAAGACTTCTACACCTGTTGACAGGTATTTTGGTCCACTTTTTTCAGGGTAGGCGCTCTAATGTGTATGGGACAGTTTTTTATTATTATTATTATTATTATTATTTCCAACCACAATTGAAAAGCAATGTTTCATTTCTCAAATTATAGTTTTATAAATTTTTATTTATTATTAGTTTCTTTGGTTTCTTGTTATCTAAAATATTTAGAATTTAGCCTTTTCTTTAATTGAAAGGTGTGAATCATTTTGAGGATGACTGTATGTATGTGTGTTTTGTGCTTTTCAAGGTCTTTTTTTATGTCGTATGCTAACCCAAAGAAATTACATAAAGAGTCTTGCTATCTTCTAGCATACATGTATGCCATGCATCAGTGTACATATCTAGTTGGCTTTGTACAGAGATGGATGTGCACTTTGCAGCTCCTGGCAGGGCTTATCAGTGGCAGTCAAGGACTTCCATATGGCAAACAGCTGTTCATCTCATTTGCAGGAAAAGCAACTGCAGCAACAAGCACCTCAGAAGAATCCTGCTAAAGCTGTGAACTGGAGACGTCTATGATGGTCATGTGGCTACTTATTATCTTTTTTCACTGTTTCTGATTCTGCTATTGTTCCTGCTGATGAGCATGAGCATGGATCATGCACCCACCTGAGAGGAACATTTCAATCACGCCCCCCCATAGCCCTATCATTTTCCTTTTATCCAGCCCATACCTCAGTATCACTAATCTCTCTCTCATCTGGTTTTTCCGATTAATTTATTTCAAATGTAATCATACAACGATCACCTCATCTGAGATTCTGCTGGAAGACAAAGCTGCCGACCATGAGACAGAAAGAGCTTCAGTTACATTCAAGAGAATTAACATAAAGCTCAACGCTGTTAGAAATAACCTGACTGGAAGTGCAATGAAAATATTTCATAATATTTCCAATTGAAAAAGGGAATCATGACTTTGAAATGCATGACTGCATTTAACTGTTAAAGTAGTTTCAATGGACCGGATTTTTGTAGGAAATGAAGAAAAATTTACCGTCAAGATTAATAGAAACAGCAGACAGACCGTTCCTCATGAGACTTGTAAGCAGATTTTTTTCATTTTTGTTCCTTCTGGGCTGATAATCTGACAAGAAATTGTTTGAGCTGTTTCTTCTTACATGTTTTTGCCATATTTCTTAAATATTTCCATCCTAAAACCTGATAAGTACTTTCAATACATTTTCATTCTGAATCCTCATCTATAATGATCTGCATATAATACAGAAACCTCCGCATGTGTCAAGTTCACAGTTCATTTTCTTATTATTTATTTGCCTATAACTCCTCTTCCTCCCGACGCTCTTGTCCCGAGGGCTGAAAATTCTTCCACATTCAGCTGAATTACCAACAAATGATCAGTAATAGCAACAGAAATCACACAGATTCACAACGTGCTTCCGTCACAAATGTTAACCAACCTTTCTAGGAGTATATTTTGAAGCTCTGCACCGGAAGTTAGTCCGCACATTCCGCAGCTTTTTGCGCAGGTCGCGGGAGCGCAGATCATTTGGACGCAGTCAGTCCGACGCACTCCTCTCTGTCCCCTCTGCACCAGGAGCGACGTTTCATTCAGGAACAAGAAAGAGAAAGGGAGAGAAAGATATTTAGACATGTGCGGCGAGACAAACGAAAACAGAAGCGAAGTTGGATTTGTGGTTTACAAGAGACAGTGAAGTCAGAGGCGAGTTTTCTTTCCTTCCTTCTTTCTTTCTTTCTTTCTTTCTTTCTTTCTTTCTTTCTTTCTTTCTTTCTTTCTTTCTTTCTTTCTTTCTTTCTTTCTTTCTTTCTTTCTTTCTTTCTTTCTTTCTTTCTTTCTTTCTTTCTTTTTTCCTTCCTTCCTTCCTTCCTGGACGCGGTTCTGCGTTCTGGACCTGGACTGTACCTGTCGTGATGGGCCGGGTCGGGAAGCGTGGGACTAGGTGCGCAGGAGGACGTCTGGACGCTTAGGTAGGTCAAAAAGTCATCTGGCTGTCCTTGATTGCTTTATTCCTCTGTTTGTCCTTATCTGTGGGGGTCTAGTCCGCAGATAGCAGCTTCTGGGGGCGTTAATTCTTCATCCTGCTGCATACAGTTGATCCTGGAGATGGTTGCAAACTTTTACTGGTTTCAGGAGCAGCTGATGTTTCATCAAACATCATATTATGGAAGGTTATGTTAATCTTATGCGCAATGTTTCTCAGAGAACAGAGTCGCCATTTCGTGCCCTTTTTAAAACATGATTTATGCGTAAATGTGATCGCAGAGAGTGATTGCTCGGGTAGCGCGCGGCCACTTCAACACTGATTTATCTACACAAGAAAACCGAACTGCGCTCTCAGATTGGATTGTAATCAGAACTACGTGAAGAAAGTTCTTTAAAAAGTGACTTTCCACCATTTATCTGAGCGGCTTCATGGTCGATTTCTGTGGATGCGAAGTAGTTTTGGCTGATGTGAGATGATAAGTCATGATGGGTAAACGAATAAAAAGTGTGATATGAAAATGTGTTACAGATTGTTTGCAAACTTTCTTTGGATTTCTGTTTAACTGAATTCAGCTGTCTTGGAAGACTGAAATGCTTCTAACGAACTTGTTGGGGATGAATGTGCGTGTCTGTTTATTTTTTTTGGGGGCTGTAAATGTAACTTAATTGCGATGTGACTGCTGAGCAATAACTTTGTGATTTGTTTTCAACGGTGGCTGAAAAGAAGAGCGTCCCTTCTTGAGCCAGACATGGTGTCTTGTGATGCAGCATCTACTGTAAACGATCCATGTTTCAGTGCAATAAAAATCAGCAGACTTCTGGCAGCCTTTGCCAGTTACTGTCCTGCATTGACACTTGCAGCAGGAAAGCGGTTGCAGCTGCAGAGCGCGCGCACAGCATGCAGCAGCTCATCAGTTAATGTCGCTGTTTCCGCGTGGTCATTTCTGAAGCCTTTCACCGAATAATGAGTTTAAATTTGGGGGTTGCAGTCATAAAAAATTCTCCACAGTTTTTTCAAAGTTGAACCTTTTCTTTCCTTTCATGTCTATTTTGTCCTCTCCGCTGTTTTCTTTCACCGTCCAGTAATTGAAGCTGTCCTGCCAGAGGGCTCATTGTTTTCAAGTGGACAAGCGCGCGCTCCTTTGTGGTGGTATGTTGCCCACAGGGTCGGACTTGTCTGATCAGGATGCTCCGCAGATTTGCAGGGAACATTTACAAAGGACAGACATTGATTCAGAGATGCTGGTCCATAAACATGAAAGCAGGAAGATAATGACTGTTTTCATTTATTCCATCAGTTTGACATGAAAGCTCGCGGTTCAGTCGATAAACAGACAGAAGCAGTTTGTTGTGATGTCAGGTCTTGGTCTCATTTAGCTGCAGCCGGCTTTAGTCCATCTCTTTGACCATCAGTGGTTATTTCTACAGTATATTCTCTATGTTCAGGGTTTGAACTTTAATTTTCATGGAGGGGTCAGGACATTACAGCTTTGGCACACTTGTTGGGATTTGCAGCTTTACTATTGATCCAAAGTCAGTCAGGGAATGTAAATCCTTGAAAGAATAATCACTTGCACCCTGGTACATCTAAAGTACAAAATGTTAGGGATATTTGGCTTTTTGTATGATGTCAGAATAAACCTAAAACCCACTACATCCTTTCCAGGTGAACTGAATCAGACTTTTTCTGAACTTTTCAATGCACATGTACACTGTTCAATATCTATTGCACATCACGCTGTTCTCCAAAAACTGAGAGTTGAATATCCCTAACTTTTTGCTTTTTGTAGTGTAATTTACCACAAATAGCAGTATACATATATTAGGCATACCCCCCCTCCCCTTATAATTCCCTCAATGATGGACAGTATGAAACTACTTTATAGGTCTGCATGGTATGTGGTAAGTGGTAGGTTTGAATTTCTTTCTTTCTTTGTTTTTTTTTTTTTTTTTTTTTTTTTTTTTTACCAATATCGGATTTACCAATATTGTCCAACTCTTAATTTACAATATTTCATATCAACCAATACTGATCTCTGCAGACAACTGAGGTTGTATCTCATATTTTGAGAGATACAACTTTGTGATAGCAAAGATCCCAAAATATCTTTAACTCAGCCAGAGGAGTTCGTTTCGGACATCTGACTGTCATATATCAGATACTAGCAGGTAGGGCTGGGCGATATATCGATATGAAAAATATATCGATATATTTTCAAATGAGATATGGAATTGGACCATATCGCCCATATCGAGATATAGAGTTTAACGTGTGTTTGTTTTGTCTTTGTATATAAATGCTGACCTTACTAGGGTTTGTTACATTTAATTCTGTGTAATGTTCCTTACTTGCATGTGCGAGTATAATTACATACAGTATTTTACAGTATTTCTGTTTACATTTTATATTTCTTTGAACAGCTGAGCATTATTTAATCCGGACTGTTTAAATTAAACTACTTGTAATGTCATATTTGGCTCCGACTCGAACAAAATATTTGCTCTCACTTTGTGATAGAAATATCGAGATAAATATCGTGTATCGATATTCAGCCTAAATATATCGAGATATGACTTTTGGTCCATATCGCCCAGCCCTACTAGCAGGTATCAGCCAACATGTGGCTAATTATAATGTTTCTGACAACTTGGAAACTTCACCAACAACTTAAAACCAGACATAAGCAGTTTCAGAGCAAGTCAGTCTGTTGCAGCAGCAGCTGCACCGTAGTCACATGGCTTTGGAAGGAATGCTGGGATATGAAGTTCTTCCAGGATAACAGGGACTTTTATACATGCTGGACCAAATCAATGGAACAAGATCTCGTAAGAGAAAAACAAGACCTCACAAGATTTAGTCAGTAAAAATATCAGTTCGATAAAACCGGTAGCAATGCTTTCTGATGCTACGTGTGGTGACTATCATCAAAAAGTCGTCACTGAAAGGAGAGAGCAGGGATCTGAATCCAAGGAGGACACATCAAAGCTTTACTGCAGTTCAAGGGTGTTTATTGTACCCTTTCTATCAAACAGATCTTCAGATATACATTTTACTGTGATAAACTTCAATTCAATTTTCAATTTCAATTTCAATTTATTCACACACACAAATTCATTACATCTTCATATAAGGCTAAGAGAAATGTGTGAATCACTTGCAGACTTAATAATGTTAATTTAGCGGTCAACAGAAATATCGGCACCCTGCCTCAGCCTCGCCCTGTATCAAGCAGACAAGATTCACAGGCAGATCCAGCTGATGTTCATTAGACAATCATTCAGCTCCAGAGACACACCCACACACATACAGCTCCGCCCACACACACCCACACACCTCCAGACATACACATTACCCCTCATGTCAAGTGAGAAAAAATACATCCTTGCCTCTACGCCACGTTTAAATGCTGATATCAGCCAATAATAACGGTAGTTTGATAATATTTCACATCTGTAGTTTTAATGCTTCAGGATGCAGCCGCTGTGTGTCATTCTAACTTTCTCGAGGATTTAATTACTTTTTAAGACATGGCCAGCATTCCTGAAGGAGGCTGAAGTTACACAGATGATTGGGGATTTTGACCGTCATGCAGCCTCTGAATCAATTTGCTATTAAAGGCAGCGTTGATGATGTTTTCCAGGAGCATTTTTTACTATATTACATCAAATCTCCTACACTCCTCATTTGCAGCAATTAATTAAATGCTCTGACAAAAACAAAAAAATTAAAAATGTAGTCACCTGTGGAACAGACAGGACTTTAAAAAAAACCCATCTCGAACAGCCCGTTCTTATTGATTTAATGATGATATGTCCATCAAACTGAACTGCCGTTTGTCAGTTTGCCCATTAAATAAGTCAGGATGTTGCTTTTGCTGGTCACACGTGAGCTGTACTGGACAACACTGCCTCTGTGGTTTCCAGTGGTAGAGCTCAGTTTACTTTGGTTGGTATGACAGAATATTAGGACCACATTACGAAAAAAAAAAAAGAACACTTCGAGAATAAAGTTTTAAAATTATAAGAAAAATGTAATTCTACATAAAAGTTACTTAATGAAAATTACAAAAGACTACAAAAAACAAAAAAATGAATAAATAAAAAGAACATGGAAGCAGGGAGTGTTGTGCCCAAAACCTGGTAAGACCTTCATGATATTAAACCTGAATACACGCTATCTACTGGTGAGTGGGAGTCACTGCGCTCGGGGTGCGCATCATGGCAGGTGTGCGTCTTTTGGCACTGCACCGGTTCCAGCCAGTTCTCCCTTCACAAAAGCAGCCATTTCCTCCAAGTCTATCTGCTTCTTTCTGCAGAATAGATTCATTTTCTTGCAGATTCTTGTCAAAGTCCTGATATGAATGACAATATGGTGCTGATGTGCCAAGAGATTGAAAATCTCCTTGTCTGTAAAAACTACGCTGAAGTACATTTTCACCAAATGCTCCACCACCCTCATTTATTAGCAACTCTCCACTTCTAAATTTAAAATATCAACACTTTATACTTGTAAATGTATGACTTTGTTCTCGTAAACAAACTTTTATTTTGTAAAATCCTGACTTTTTTTCTCATGATATTCCAGCTTTATTCTCGAAACGGCTCTAATACTCCATCGTAGTCTTGCTACATGTCTGTAAGCTTTTCTGAAAATGGATGAAACATGCACGAAAAGCAGACAGAAGCTTCCATATTTGTATTTAGCCTAGAGAACTTTCTCAACTGGGAGTACGTCTATCCCTGGAGGTCTTTCGAGGCATTCCAGGGGGTAGGAAAAAATCTTTTATGGATATTTTTTAATGAATAAATAAACATCCTTCAATAAAATGTATCTAAAAAAGATTTAAATAAATGTAATTACGTTCATAAACTGAATTTAACCTTAGTTTCATACTATTTAATTAAAAAACCTGTTTTCTATATACTGACATGGTTTGACCAACCTGTTACAACCCAAATGACATCAAATGTCAATCACTGTCACCATGATAATGCAAACAAAGGAGTGGAGGTAGAAGCGTAGCAGAAATCTGACTCAAAAAAAGGGGGCAAAGGGCCAAAGAAGGCAAAATTACAGTACCATTGTTTTGCACAGTTCCGATTTAATAAACCAGACACAAATGACAAAATGTCGTATTTTTTTCATTTAACCTATTTTTCCAAGCAAAAATACTTTGTGGTAGATACGTAAGTGGTTCTAGGCTGAAAATATATTTCACATGGGGTACTTTGCAGAAAAATGGTTAAGAACCACTGGCCTAGAGCATAAATAAGGCTTTAGAGATCGCGGAACAACATATAATAATTGATTGATATGCACAATAGCACTGCTGCAGCTTCTGTGAGGTTTTAATTTGACATGACAGAAAAAAGGCAAGCAGATAGTCACAAAAAGTTCCAACACTTCACTTTAACCCATTCAACAAATGCAACTTCACACCAGAGGGTGCAACGGCTATGTCAGTCCCAAAGTCAAAAAGAAGAGGCAAAAAGGAAGACGGGAACCCCAAGCTAATCCTAAGTGAACAGGAAAGAACAAAGACAGACGGTTTAAAAGGACACATTCCTAATTATGTGTAATTTCCAGATTAAATAACATAAATGGAAGAATCCCCTCCCTCACAGTTTACATGAAGGTAAGCTTGACCTATAAAACATAAAATGATTTTTGAACCAGGCTGTAAACATGTTTATTTCTGCTGTGAAGTTGTCCTTTTTAACATGGGAGTCTGTGGGGATTTGCTATGTTTTGGAGTCAGCCCCTAGTGGATGAAGAAAGAATTACAATTTTTGGGCAACCAAGAACCTTCACCGTTCTCCCACAGAGTTTGCCCCTTGGGTGGTCCACAGTGAAAGATGATTGTTTCTCAGTAACTAAGAAACTCAGGTCCACAACTTTCCCAATTTTCATTCTAAATCAACAGGCTTCCAAACATGTCACGAAAATGTCATTTTTGTTTAAAAACTGCAAATCTGCTACAATTCCTAAGATTCAAACTGTGTAACTTTTAGCCACTAGGGGCACAAAACCTGTTATCTCCCACAGGCACCACAACTGTCACAAAATGAGAGTTTCATACCCATGTACCCATTCAACCCATGTTTCATAACTATGTTTGGAGACCTCTTTGATCAGCTGATAGTGAAGTCATAAGCCCCTTTCAGACTTGCACTGGAAAGCGGTAATATTGCGGACTCTGTCCTTTATAACGCCTGCATTCAGACATGCGAACTGCTCTTTTACCCCGGAGATGTAGCGTACATGTACCGGCTGGACCCCATGTCATAAGAGCGTAAATGTTGCAGCACGTCGTTTTGGCTGAATGCACAAGGAAATGTTTCTGACAGAGTTGAAATGAGAGTTGGGCTGTGCTGACTTTTCCGCAACATTTCCTGATGTCTGAAAGCAGCCGGGACGCGATAAGTCCGCAACGAAGCGGCATGTCTGAAAAGACGAGTACGTTTAAAGAGCGGATGAACTTTACCGCTCATGTTCCGCAATGCAAGTCTGAAAACGGTTATACAGCCATAAAACAAAACGCTCCAGGTCACATGATCCAATGAGAGACAATGTCTAATTTTTGAGGAGGGCAGCCCAGAGCAATGACATGCATCAAGTGCTAAATGTTGACCCCAGAAATCATCTATCATGACTTATATCAGGCCGATGTTTCAGTCTAAAATTACATTGTATCCCTAAAAACATTCCATGAGCACATTTCTCCCTCCAAAGTGTAACACGTGATGTTTTGCATAATGGGAAACTGCTCAGAATGTGAATGCGACACAATTACTAAATGTTCAAATGGCCTTACACCGTAGACTGACATGCAGGAGTCTCGTCCAACGCACTGCTGTAGAACAGCTTTTCACCGTTTTGACTTTGCTGACAGTTGCAGTTAATCAGTTAGACGTACATAAGAACATGGTTAGAATGAGGGATGACCTCTCCCCATAGCTATGCATGAATATGAATAATTAGATTAGACTAGATTGCATCATGTTGTCTGAATGCCTTCCTGCATTAAACAAAAGGTAATGTGAAACGTTCGTACCTCATAGTGTCCACACCTGCACTGTGGCACAGCAATGCTTTGGACAGGAGGAGGGGGGAGGGGGGTGTTCTACCGCTGCTTTAAGTATAGAATGAAACAACAGACTTTACAAGCTTACTAGTGATGGTGTTGAACCCAAATACTCCACACACTGTTTCCTGGGTGCTTTGCATCATGACTGCAAGTGTCCTCCATTCTTGTATAAACAATGTCACTTAGTTCACTGGGAGGTCACTGGGACAGGCAACCAGCCAGCAGGGAATTTACAGAGCTGCCAGCATTGGTCACAATGTGGATTTCTATAAATAAGATAGTAAATTTGAACATGAGTAAGTTAATATCATTCAGATTTTTTCAACAAATGTTTGAAATTTAAAGGAGCGCTATCATGAAAAATGGACTTTTAAGAGCTTTTCAGCATGTTACTGTGTTATTTCCTCACAAAAAAACTTCATTTAAGCTGTTTTTTTCTTCATTCGTGCATATTTGAGTTATATACTGTATATATGAATATTTAGGCCAAGCTCTAGATCCATTAAAACCACTGACTGAGCACCAGTCTATGTAGTCAGGTGGCACCAATCAGGAAGCAACAAATACGCATGCGCAACATGATGGAAGATGTCTTCTTTGTTCAAGAGAAACTCAAGGAGAATCCTAACCTGTCCACACTCTCTGAGGAAGAAATGAACAGAAGATTTCCTTGGAGACAAACATCAGCTATCAGAAGTTTGCTCCAGAGTTCAGAAGAAAATCTTGTTTTGTTTTTTTTGGCTCTAGACGACGGCAAGGTGGAAAATGAGGTCGTTCAGTGTGGGGGTTTATTTGTTGTACTGGACAATGAATTGACTTGCCAGAAGTGGTTAGATTTTATCTTCAGGAGCAGAAAAAAACCCCACCTTTGTGTGCGAACTTACACTACTGACTACTTCATGAATCTCGGGCAGTAAAGTGTTTTTTCTCTGGGATTACTTCTGAAACCTGACGCAGTTCCCACTATAAAACGCCTCATGGACAGACAACAACACCAGTGTGAGAAAACGTCTCCCAGCTCAATGCTGACCGTTAGCCTATGACTTGTTAGCTAATTTACTTACTTGTCAGGGTCTCTGAGGTACTTCTGTGGTACTGCATGTACTTCAAACTTCATATCAGACTCTGGGTCGAGCACATACAGCTCCATAAGTGGCTGCTCCATTTCATTCCATCGATCGGAGTCCGATCATCCATCAATGTTTACAAACAGTATCCACATGAGTGACGAAGCCGGTGCTAAAACCAAATCTGTTACCTTTCAGAATCTGTGTCTGTTCCGGGACCATGACATGAAATGGGCATAAAACATGTCGAGATTGGTCGAGAGCTTCGGTGGTTCAGTGCAGTCAGCCGTCTTATTTCCGTGTTGGAAATTAGACGCATACAAAACCCAATATTTAACACTAAATTAGTTTCTATCGTGGCGAGGGGAACATATTTAGCTTATATATGCCTGTAGTTGACCACGATTGTACAGTTTGCATTAATATCTTTAATGCAAGGCCAATATTAAATATTAGTGAAACTTGAGAACAGAAGTACTGGAAATAAATGCTTTTAAAACAATAATAAATTATATTGATGAAGAAATTACACAAAAATAGGATTAAAAACTTAAAAGGTACAGTGTGTAAAAAATCAAAGGTCAATGGCAGAAAAATGTGATATATAATTAAAAACGCTTCTATTGATGTGTAATCGCTGCACTAGAATAACTGCTATGTGTTCATTTTCTTAGAATGAGTCATTTATATCCACTTGCTGGGGGGTGCACATGCATGGAGGCTGCCATATTTGTTCCACCATTTTTACTACAGTGTCCCTGAATGGACAAAACAATGTGTGTGAAGTGAGAAACCTCTGAACTTTATAACTGCTGTTCCAGTTTTGTTTCATGGGAGTTTGAGCACTGTTTGGATAAGTAATGCCTTAAATAAACGTTATAAATCGTAGCTACACCCGAGACCACTGGGTCCACTCACAGATGAAAACATCTTTATGTCTGGGAGAATTTTGTCCACTAACAGCCACCATACATTCACAACAGTGCTTACAATATGAAGTCATTTAGGATAAAACATCTTTTCTTTCAAATACCCATCTATACCCCAAGATGTCAATAATTCTTACATACAGTTCCTCTAAGCACAAGTTAAGATTATTTACATTTATTCAGTGGAAAATGTTCAAATATAAAATGTAATATAATTTTACCCAAACATAATGTGCAATAGCCTGCATTAAAGCACTGAAAGATACCAAAACATCATCACTAACAGGACGCATTTTTTGCTGCGCTCACCACGGGGGAGGGTGCAGAGTCAGCGGCAGAACACAGCGGCTGCGAGCATGTCAGGCACGCGTTGCTAAGTGACAGATCAGGAAGTGTTTTCTCCCTGGCATGCTTCTTTGTAAGAGATGTACCTCTCATCATCACAGCAAAGAGCTTTTCTCCTGAGGAAGAGGAGGAGATCAGCAGCAACTAAAAGGGTGGGGGTCCACCTGATCCTGATGACAAGGCAGGACTTGGGGGAGTTCAGGCTCGTCCAGGAGCTGCATTCTTTCACACAGACCGCTTCCAGGTTTACTTCAGGCTGACCAAGGACCACTTTTTTTCCCCTGAACTGGCCTCTCCTATTGGACGTGCTAGGATGTCGTCGCAGCGTGCAGCACCTGTGCTTTGTGCTTTGCGCGTCCTATCTGAAAGGTCCTTTATGCTGTGTTCAGACCAAACGCGAATGGGCGCCAATGCTGCCCAGCTTGCTGCTTCTGCTGATCATACTGGACAAATCTGGGTAAAAACCAGATTAGCTTTGAACACCAAAGTAAAAACAGAAACTCCAGCTTTTCTTTTGTTCATCACCTCTGCTGAGCTAACTTACATTCCTCCGTTTTATCCTCGCTCCTCGTCAAGTACGATCTCTGCTTATAATTGACTTTGCCCGACCTACAATTTTTGTTATTTTTCTGTTTTGAATTCTACACTTTTACCTGCTCCCTGATCTTGCTTTGCTCAGTATTCTTTGAGACAGTTGAAGAACACAATTTTTATAAGATTCAACAGTTTAAATTGTGGTTGGACTAGATCACAAAGTATCATTTTGTACAAGGATAAGGAGGAAAAGACTTTAGCTATTTAGCTTGTCAACAGTAGTGTCAGGAAATGGCTTCAATAGGGCTGCTGTTGCTAAGCAGAACAGTTCAGTAATATTATATGGCTTTAACAACTGACACTAAAGCAGTAATCCTCAAATTAACTTCGTCTTCTGCAGGTTGTTTCAGTGAGTTCTTGCAGATACAATGCTGAGTCACTGGTTTTCATTCATGCATGCATCGTGAGTCACACACAGTGTAACACACGCCAGCATTTCTGTGTGTGTTGGTGATGCAGTTGGGAGATTAAGGCTTGTGATTGCACTGCAGTTAATAAATGGAAGCCTGGCATAATTATAACTACCATAGACATCTTTACTTTTGCATTTGATGAAAATTCGTGCAGTCAGTCACTGTGCTGATAATTCAAATTCAGGACTTATTTTTAACACAAAGGGTCAAATTTGACAGGTTTTTGGCTGAATGATCTTTATACAAATAAATGCAAATTATGTGGACTAAAGAACAACTTTACATTCAAGACGGAGGTCATTTTTAATGATGACAGGTTGTTGTGTTGCAGGGAGGAAGTTTCAACCTGCCAGTGACACGCTCAAAAGAGACGGAGGTTTATGAAAAAGCCAAACGTGCATATTTAATGTATAGTTTCTTTTGTGCGTTCCTGCACTTGATCTCTCTGTTATTTATTCATTAGGGTGGGTTGAGGTACAGGGTGAGTAATTAGGAGCATCACAGCAGTCCTACCCTACACATGCTCACATGTGCATGCACGGGAAAGGAGCATGCATGCAGTGAATGTAAAAGATTCCCTTCTTTATGTCACACAGGCATCAAAGGGCTTTTTAAATTTTCTCCTGTCAGAGAATACACATGGATGTGTAAAAGTTCCAGCAGTGAGAAGAAATTAGAGAAACAATGAGAGTGTATGCAGTGTAGGGACATACAGTACAGTTGACCTCAAAATTATTCATACCCTCTAATTAGAAAAAAAGGCCAAAATGACAATAGTAATTCAAATGCGAGAAACTAAAGAAACAAAAAATAAAGAGAAAAAAATACAAAAATTATAATTTAGTCAAAAAAACATATTGTTTTTTAATTGTAGTTGTAAATAATAATTAAAAAAAAAATGTCCCAGACACATTAGAGCACCTTTCCCATGAACACTGGACCAACGTACATGTCAACAGGTGTTGAAGTCTTTATGAACATTACAGGAAACACTTCCTTGCTGTGATTGCCTCAAAGCGGTTTTTTTTTTTTTTTTACCCTCTGTATTTTGAGGGTATAATTTTGAGGACAACTATGTGTGTGTATATATATATATATATATGTGTGTGTGTGTATATATATATATATATATATATATATCAAAGTTCCTGTTTATGGTCAGTCAGCTTTGTTTCTTTGTTCAAAAACGGTTGAATCAGACAGCAGCTTATCATTAAACGTATATTATCATTCTACGTAATTCAATTGCTCCAATTAGAGCACACTATCAAGCAAACGGTCTCCAGTCCCCCCCCATTCAGCTGTGTGAGTGGAGCTGAGTAACTGCTGAGCAGTCAGGTCTGGGTTTTCAAACAAATGGATTTAAAAGAAAACTTCTGCAGCAACACTGAGGGAGGCGACCACAACCTTGTCATTACCTGTAAGTTTATTTATTTTCTAAATGCTGTCTTGTCTGATAAACGTAGCTCACTGTCTGAAGTGCACATGTTGCTAGCAGTTAGCCTTTAGCAAACTCCGACCGCAGCTTGACTTACTTTCGCTAAATAAGGTTATAGCCAAATAAGGTGTTGCCAAACAAAATGAAGTAAACTTGGTCTCCGGGTAAAGCTCCATATCATTACCGCACCCACCTGTATTACTGAGGAAGTGAGGTCTAGCGTGCCAAAACAATCCCCCGCAGTAAAAAGTGACGTTTTTTTCTTTGGAATATTTACATATGCAGTAATGCCAACTACATGAGCTAGTTTGACTGCTATGTCATCACTCCTTTAAAAATAATAAAAAGCCAAATTTTCAGTAATATTGTGGTTACACAACTTAAAATTTTATATTGGGTTTTTGTTTTTTCAAAACGACTTGAAACAGAAGTTCCTTCTTGACAGGTTAGCACAATAGTCCACTGTTTGTAGGGTTGGAGTGTGTGTGTGTGTGTGTGTTTATGTGTGCATACTTTTTATGCATGCATGTTGAAAGAAGGCCTGCTTTATAAACACGGTTTATTTAATCAACACTGACTCAGACTGGTTTCTGGCGCAGTTTCTGCTCGTATTCACACATGCATGCACACGTACACACAATCAGCCATATGACTGTAGAGTATGCTACATTGATTTACATAAATTCCTTGCAGATGCACAAACAAAACTGAACCTAAACCCAACTTTTAACACACCAAGCCAATTTCTTTCCATCACACACTTGCTTTTTTATTTATAACAGCCACATAATCTGGGAGTGTAACACACACACATACATTCAGACTACATTAGGAGCAGATTGCCTCCGCCTGTTAAACAGGGATGTTTTCTGTGAGCGAAAATCACATTAATTAATCTCCCCGATGTGATGCTGATGTCACTAATGTGAGACACCTCTGTGGCTATTATGTGAAATGGCTGAAGGGTAGAGGGACATGAAGCTGTTAGCTTTACAGATTGTTTTTTTTATGGACTTTTCCTCCCTGGAGCACTCTGTGCCAGAGCTGGCTGTGTTTGTTATAAACAGGTTTGCAGGCACAGTATTTTTAAATTAAAAAAAGCTGCCCTCTATTACCAGGACTAAAATAGAGATGCTGTATTTTCATTGCAGTAAATATGCTGAAGGTGAATTTGAGCGTTTTTAGCATAGGTGAAAAAATCACTTAATGCTTTGTTGCGCAATACCAAGAACAAGCACTTGAACACAACACAAAAAGGATTTCTAGCTTTCAGCCGGAAATCTCCACCTGCTTGAAATGACGACTTTGCAGTGTTTCATGATGCTAAATGTTGTTAATGAAGTCTGTAAACAGTTCAGCTGGATAAAAACAAAATTGTCAGGCCATTACTTGATCACTTTACTGTAGCCAAAATATGCATTAACCCCCCCCCCCCCCCCACAAAAAAAAAAAAAACAAAAAAACTTGTGTATTATTTGAAAGAAACATCTTATAGACTATTTTGTGTATGCATGCTTTTTTAAAAAAAGTATTTATGCCTTGTGAATTGAAAAGTAACAGTTAATGTTGTATTAACATACCACAGAATCCCTTAATTATGCTAAACAGTCAGACTGACCCCTTGTCCAGTTTAAGGTGAGGGTGCATTATTAGTTAGTTATTATTTAGAATGACATGGGCATCATCGCTGACCTTAACACTGTATTCCAGTGGTTTTCAAACTGGGGGTCACATGATCATTTCAAGGGGTCGACAGATCATTGTGAAAAAAAAAAAAAAAAAAAAAAAAAAACATACAGGCCTCATTTATTATATTAAAGACAGGGTTGGCAATGTTGGAAAAACGGTTTGAACAAGCCACAGTTTAAAAAAACGCACCACTCGAAACCACGCCTTCAGAATGCAGGGACATGTGCGCAGATGTTTTACGAGCAGGTTAGCTTGTTAAAGGGTTGCTTACCTTGTTAGGATGGACAGGCTTAGATATAAGCATTATGCTTGAGCCTGTGCCTTTTCAGTCACCTCAAATGTTAAGTTTGTGGTGTATCCATCTATTGTTTGAATATGTGACTGAATAAAAATTTGATTTGAATTGAATCACCATTTGTTCATTAGTACTGTAAAAATGTTTTGTTAGGAATGCAAAAACTATACTTTTTAGCCTGATTGGGCCCCCCCTGACATAGCCCTGAAGCCCCCCTCTTTCAGAGTTTGGGAACCACTGGCCTAAGAAATGGGACAACCCTTCGAAATCCTCATGCGTCACCAATAGTCATCTGTATTGCAGTAAACGGAAATCACGGCTGTTTCAGGAAGAATTCGCAATGCCGTCTGCCGTAGCAATAATCTCCCTTTCCTGGGCAAATGGATTATTTTTTTCAGGTTTGAGCTGAAAACATAAAAATGAAAGGAAAAGAGGACTCCTTCGACTCAAGCTAACGTTAAAGTTATGTTACACACATGAGGAGATCCACGCAATGTTACAAAACTAGCAATTTTTTTCACATTTGTAATAAAACCGTCTGTAATGCATTAAAGCGACTTTCAAATAGCTATTTTCATATTTTATTTACAAAAAATACACACATTTGTGCGTTTCTTTGGCTGCTGCTGCCGATTTCCTGACCATTTTGCCCGCATTTTGCATGAAATTGTGGGTAATGTCATACCACTCGTTTTCTAGTGTGCCCCTGGGTAATCTCCGTTTTGAGGGCCAGATAGCCCTACCACTTCCCCCTCCCCCTCAGTCCGAACCAGAATCGGGACACCACTACCCCTTCTCATGAACGCTCAAAATGAAGGGTTAGGGTCCCAGGGCTAGGACTAAGAGGGAAATTGGAATTCACCCTAGTCTCAGTGCCGCGGGGGGCATATGCTGGGGGATTTACACCCAGTGTCACGAATCTTTGCAGAATAAGGAACTTGCAGAAAGCACTGAAATGTCTCTGCATATTCTGATCTCCAGTGTGGCTGCAGAGTGGCGGTTAGACCTTCACAGCAAAGTTAAAACAGCCATGCTGAGTCGTCTGTCTGAGGCAAAGACACAAAATCCTGATGACCGCTGCTTCTGCAGTATTATCCCCTCGGTACTTTTGATGAAGTAAAAGCCAGTATCAATTTACAGTAAGTCCAAGTGGACCTGGAGGGAGGTTTGAGTTCTGCCTAGCAGATCCACTGATTCAGTTTGTTTGGGTTTTAGTTGTAAGCTGTCATTTTTCTGAGCCCTCTGCAGTCACTGCAGGAAAACAAGAGAAAATCTTTTCTTTGTGACTTTGACATGCAAAGTAAAACACGGTCAGCTTGGTCTCTATTTTTTGTATTATGAACTTACGAGTGTGTTTAACTTGTTGTACGTGAATTGCTTGAATGGAACTGTTGCTGTAATGCTTTTAGGTGGTTAAGACACAACTCTTAAACATGTCCATCAGTCTGACCTGCATGTTAGGCATACTGCAAGCTTGGGGTCAGACAGGGATGTAGGGAGCAGTTGGTTAAACTACCTTCATGTGGCTGTGAAGTGAAACACTGGAGAGTATCTTTGACTGACCAGCAAACTAGCTGCTAGCTAGCGTCTGCTCTGAGGAGGTAAACAAAAAAGTAACCGTATTTTTACAAACAAAATTAAGTTTAAATGGCGATGGAATTGAAGTTCTGCACGTCACAGAATTATGTTGACTACACACGAACCAAATAACAGCAGCAGAAATGCAAAAGTACACAATGTCAGACTCATGGTATGCTACCCTTACACAGCTAGGTTCGTACTGGACCTCATCGCTAGTTTAAGTGGAATCAAAGAGGGTGGCTTGGATTGATTATGTGTGAAGTTCGAGTGGCGTGTTGATACTGACCCTGTTGCGCTGTAATTGGACCCAAAACTCAGTTAGGTCCACCTGAATAGGTCCTGTGTGAAAAGCACCTTAGCTTGTTAGCTAGCTAGTTAGCAGTAGCAGCTTCCACCAACTAAAAGGCCTGGGGCCTCATTTATAAAACTGTGCGTAGGATCTTTACTAAAAGTGTACGTATGCCCAAAACCAAAAGTTTGCATACGCCAAAAAATATTCAGATTTATAAAACCGTGCGTACGCACAGATTCAAGCAATTTCCCCTTTATAAATCACACTCTTCCTAGAAGTTTGCACAGGTAAATACACACCCACTTTCTACCATAAATGGTCAATGCAAAGCACCTCATCGATGTTTCTGCATATAAATGAGCCATCTGATCTGAGGCATTTAAAACTTAATTGTGGCGACCGAAAGGAGAATAAAATGTAATGTCGCGGAGACTGAAGTGGAGGTGCTTGTTGGTGAAGTGAAGCCCTTACAAAAGCATTTTATCTGGGCGTCACAGTGGAATCACTACGGAAGAGGATTAGGGCCACTAGAATAAAAAAAAGAAGAATTCTGAGAAAAAAGTCATAATTCTGACTTTTTTTGAGAAAAAAGTCATAATTCTGACTTCTGACAGAATTATGACTTTCTGAAAAAAGTCATAATTCTGACTTTTTTCTCAGAATTCTGACTTTAATCTCAGAATTCTGAGAAAAAAGTCAGAATTCTGACTTTAATCTCAGAATTCTGACTTTTTTCCAGAACAGTAAAAAAAAAAAAAAAAAAAATTGGGATTTTTTTTTTTTCAATTTCCAAAAAAAGTCAGAATTCTGACTTTTTTCTCAGAATTCTGACTTTAATCTCAGAATTCTGAGAAAAAAAGTCAGAATTCTGAGAAAAAAAGTCAGAATTCTGACTTTTTTCTCAGAATTCTGTCAGAATTCTGACTTTTTTCTCAGAATTCTGTCAGAATTCTGACTTTTTTCTCAGAATTCTGAGATTAAAGTCAGAATTCTAAGAAAAAAGTCAGAATTCTGACTTATTTCTCAGAATTCTGAAATTTAAGTCAGAATTCTGACTTTTTTCCAGAACAGTAAAAAAAAAAAATTTTCAGGAATTTTTTTTTTTCAATTTACGAAAAAGTCAGAATTCTGACTTTTTTCTTAGAATTCTGAGATTAAAGTCAGAATTCTGACTTTTATTTTCTAGTGGCCCTAATCCTCTTCCGTAAATCACAGATAAAGTAAAGTCTGCTGAGTGACAGCAGGTTGTGGCGGTGAATGATGTAACAGAGGTCTGTTCCAGAAGTCGTAGGCTACTGTGGAACTGTGGAGGAAACGCTGTGTCAGTGCAACTGTGTGCAGAACACAGAACACCTTTTTGTGTTGTGTGGTGCAGTTAAATGTTTTGGCAAATGAACTCTTCAATTTACTCCGTCGGAGTTTACATCTAATTTTATATCAGAAGATGCTTTTCATTACACGAGGACAGATTAAACACATCTGACCCATATCATGTCCCCAAGATACTTTTCATAATGTTAGTGGCGGTTGGAGTGGAACACAAGCTTTTATTTCTGTGAAAACTGACTGTCGTTTGACGAAGTACAAAAGAACTGCAATTCTCATATTTTTAAGAAAACAATCCTATAGTTCAATAATCAACATTATAAGAGGACTTTTTTTTTCTGGTTTACTCCAAAAGATATCACAGATGAAAATGACTAATTAGATCAAACTGCACCTTGTCTGTAAGCTGTTATCCCCTGCACCTGAACCATACCACACACACCACCACGGATCAGTTTTATGTTGCAAAAAAAAAAAAAAAAAAACCAGAATCAAAAGCATCACACAGGCGTGCCCACCTCCAACCCTCTCTTAACTTGACGTGTGGCCGTCTGGTCTCCAAGCGCGCGACTTCCAGCTCCGTTCCTACGTCAAACCCACAGTCTGCTAACACCCTCAATAATTTGACTAATTAATAATTTACATGTACTAAATACTTACATACCTGTTTACATTATCTTATTTTCATTTTGGCAAAAAGAAAACGCAGATACCACTGTGGAACTATTGGAAAACAGCTGACAGTCGCAGAAAAACAAAAAAAACAAACTAAAAGTCTGATCACTTCAGCTTGATTAACAACTAGAAAAGCACTTAGAGAGCGCAGACTTCCACCAAGCAGCTCATATGCCCCTCATATTGTGATTCACACTTAAACTCTTATTGCTATGTCTTTTAATAAATTTTGTTTCTGTTTATAAAGTTTAAACTGGGAAGTTCACAGTACATAATGTCCCTGCTACATTATAGAACTCATTGAGATCCTTTCTTGTAATTTTTAACCAAACACTTGGGCCATGTATGGAGTTACATGCAAAAATTCCTAAATTTGGCTGATCTCACAATGATAAAAGAATCTTTCGAAAAATTCTGAATCCAGCAGGTGATTCAGATCACCACCAAAATTTAGTAGATTCGTTCTTGGGCTGAAGCACACGGCTGGTGAACATTTCAGGTCAATTCGTCCAGAACTTTTTCCGTAAAGTTGCTGACAGACAGACAAACACACAAACCACTACCAAAAACATAACCTCCTTGGTGGAGGTAAAAGGAAAGGAAAAAAAAAAAAAAAGCCCCTAAAAAATAAATAATCAAAAACTGACAACAGAAACTCAAAAAATTATTTGCGTTTACTGCTACGTTTTACTAAATCAGCATCAAAAGCATGGAAGTCAACAAGAGAATTGAATCAATATCAATTGAGTGATTGATGGCACCAACCCCCCCCCACCCCCCCCAAAATTATTTGATTAATGTAGGCTGTATCTTTGTTTTTAACAATGATCTGGCGACCCCCTGAAATTATCATTCAACCCCCAGTTTGGGAACCACTGGGATTGACAATTGGGATTGTTAAATGAAGATTAGAAAATTAGAAACCATTAAGGCATATCCCTAGTGTAAATTGCAAACTAATTTCCTCCCTGCAGTTGAAAGCTGATTTGTTAGAAATCAAAGCTCATTTAGGAGATAATGTGCTGCTTAAATTGCTGTAGATTATGAAATAAAGACAGTGTTAATATCTCCGGCTTCTTCTCCAAGCTCTGGTGCAGGCACTCTCATCAAGCTCAATGCAAACAGTCTGTCTACTCACAGTGATTATTAGCACTGGGGAAATGTGACTGAAGCTGTTAGCTTTTTTTTTTTTTATCGGTCTTGTTCGTGCATGTGGCTGAAAATCATCGGAGGCTCAGTTCACTGATGATTATCTGCATGGATCTTTTATTCATGCTTTTCAGTGAGTTTCTCTGACTGACAGTGAAATTGAAAGCTGCATGAATCAGGTCATCACTTTCATTATCTACCTGCGTCATCTCTTCTGCTTGTTACCACTTACTCGCTCTGTGTTTTTGGCTTGCACCTATTGTTCTTATCGTGCTCTCTTCGCCCATCAGTGGTAATAACTTCCCCCTTTTTTACACCTGTGTTGTTCAGCAGTGTGTCTTTCTTCCTCCCTTCCCTTTTATTTCATTATCTCCTCACACTCTACATTAACCATCTCTCCATCCTCCAATGCATCCTCCTACTCCTCCTGCAAGGCTCGCTCTCAAATTACCTCAGTCCTAATCTCCCCACATTTTCTCACTCTCTTTCTTGGAGCGTAAAATTAAACCTCTCCCGCCTCTGCCCAGCCCACCCAGTGCATTTTATGTGATGTGTGTGTGTGTGAGGGTGTGTGTTCGTGGGTGTTATGTGTTCATCCATCCTCCCGGAGAACCTTACTTTTAACTTTTGTCTGACCTCAAAATCGAAGGTTTCAGTGAGACAAGGATGTGTGAGGAAGTGTGAAGCATTTTTATTTTCTTTCAGCTTTGACACAGGTCATTTCTGATAAATGTGAAGAGGAAAAAATTAAGGACAAAAAAAATTTAATGTAAATGTCACTAAATCATATTTGTATGATGAGTATTTGGGGCCACATAAAGGAAAAAAAAATTACAGACTTTGAAAACAAAGTCCTAATTTAATGAGGAAAAGTAAATTTACATGAACAAAGTATTGATATTTTGAATCAAGAAGAGGAAAGTTAATAAAAAATTAGGGTGGTGGAGCATTTGGTGAAGATAGGTTTTATAAACCAGTGGATTCTCTTGGCACATCAGCACCACATTGTCATTAGTATCAGGACTTTGAAAATGAATCTATTCTGCGGAAAGAAGCAGACGGACTTGGAGGAAATGGCTGCTTTTGTAGAGGGAGAACTGTCTGGAACCGATCAACTGCAGGGTTATCCATGGATGCATCAGCGGCAGTTCAGAGGGGTTTTCTGCTCCTCCTTTATCTAAAAACTGTTTAAAGGCCCACAACGGAACCTGTAGCAGTTTTAGCATCCATCTTGCATCCTACCTGTGATTCCCTCCAGCCAGTAAAAGACAGTCTTATCTTGACTCTTGTTCTGTCCCTTCCTCTCTTTCTTTTCCTCTCTTCCTCCCGTAACGTTCTTTTACCAAATCTGACATGATGCGCATTCAAAACACCCGCTGTGTTCATATCTGGTTCACATCCGTTTGCTAGCACATGCGTAACTGGTGTGTAACCAGTAGTCGGCTCAACGTCACGGCCCCGTCCCAGATACAGAACTTACATGCTGCAGTTTCGTAGCCTCGGGGCGCCTCTGGGTAGTGACGGCTCAAAAATTCGCATAATAAAAGTTGGTGTGCCATCAAAACGAGTCAGAAACACAGATTTTTAAGGTCTAAAAGTTACGTTGTGGGTCTTTAACGACTTGAGAAGTTTAAACGTGCTTGACATTAACTTGCCCGTGTTGCTCTCTCGCGTGTTTCCATTGTCCAATTACTAGTACCATTACCACTTTATTCTCATAAAATTACCTCATGCTTGTAAAATTATGACTTTTTACGTGCATTTACCATTTTATTGTTGTAATTCATGACTTTACAGTATTTACGTATTCTTGAAAAATTCATATTTTTTTCTTGTAATATTCAGTCAGTCAGTCATTTTCTGTACCGCTTATCCTGTTCAGGTTCGCGGGGGTTGCTGGAGCCTATCCCAGCTATTATCAGGCGAGAGGCGGGGTACACCCTGGACAGGTCGCCAGTCTGTCGCAGGGCCAAAACAGAGAGACAGACAACCATTCACCCTCACATTCATACCTAGGGACAATTTAGAGTGATCAATTAACCTAACATGCATGTCTTTGGATGCATGTCTTTCTTGTAATACCACAACTTTATTCTCAAAGTCTGTCAAAAATTTACAGAGTGACCATGGCTCAGGTGGTAGTGCGTGTCAGTCAATGATCGAAAGATTGGTGGTTTGAATCCCGCTTCCCCAGTCACCTGTCATTGTGTCCTTGGGCAAGACACTTCATCCCTGCCTCCAGTGAGGTGTATGGATGTGTATGAATGTTCTGGTGGTGGTTGGAGAGGCCGGTGGCGGGTGTTTCCTGCCCCGTTTTCATCAGTTCATCAAGGGCAGCTGTGGCTACACGTGTAGCTTATCACCACCAAGTGTAAATGTGGAGTGGATGAATAATGGTTCCAGTGTGAGCGATTTGAATGTCCAAGAACAGAGCGATATTAATCTAATCCATGATTAATGTTCTTCGCCATACAACTGCAAATGAAAATAACCTGTATTTATTTTTCTCTTTGGTAACCTGAGGCTCAGATGGAAGAGCAGTTGTCTAACAACTAGGAGGTTGGTGGAATGATTCCAGGCCTTCCCAGACTATATGTCCTTGGGCAAGACATAAACTCTGTGTTGCCTCCTGATGTGTCTATCAGTGAATGAATGGGGGCAATCTGACTTGTAGTTAAAAAGTGCTGTGAGTGGTCACATATGACTGGAAAAGCACTGTAAGTACAGCCCATTTACCATTTATTTCTATTCATACATGAGATACATGACATCATTAATCTATCATTGCAGCAGCATTAACGGACTAATGGTCCATTGGGCACCTTAATGCTAATCATCCTCATGACATCATTAAAACCCCTACGAGTGTGACAAAAAGTGCCATGGTTTGCTATCAGTGGTTCATATTTGAAGTGGATTGGTCAGTTTTTCCAGTAAGATTAAATAATTACACTAACAAGAAGAATGCAACAAATGCATTTTATTCACATGGTGTCGACCTATATCAAAGGAAGAAACACAAACATTTATCCAAACTCAAAGCTCAGTATTGTTTAAAAAAAATGCAGTTTTTTGCATTTTGACAGTGTAAAATCTAGCTGGAACACACAAATGTTAGCTATGCACTCCAGATGCAACGTAATGTGCATTAGAAATGCCACTTTTCTGACTTAAGTAGGAAGAAAAAAAGAAATTCAGAAGATATTTTCTCTGATTGAAGGAGAAAACATCAATCCTCAACTGTCCAGATTTAAATAACGCTGTCTTTAGAAATGTCTCTTTACATTGAATCATTTATGTGAATTATATTTTTCACATACATTGTGTTTAACTACATTTTGTTAAAGGTACAATGTGTAAGGATTACTGATATTAAGTAAATATGGACATGGAAATTATTTTAAATGCTCAGTTGTGAATGGATGGTGGCCATAAGTGGACAAAATTCTTCCAGACATAAACTTGTTTTCATCGGTGAGTGGGTCTGGTGGCCGCAGGTGCAGCTGTGACCACAGGTAACTACTTCAGCACTGTAGACATACTATCTACCTGTCAAACAAAGCCAGTACTGCGGTTTTAAAGCTCAGAGGGTCCTCACTTCACACACAGAGTTGTTTGTCAATTCAGAGACACAATAGTGTCTGGTGAGTCAAACATGGCAGCTGCCATGTATGTGCATAGATATCCAGATATAAATACTTGACAGGACATGAGGGCGTTTCAAACGCCTGCACTGGCGGCCATCTTACCACAGTCAGCTCGCCCACTCCTTATATTGTTTTAATGGTACATGTACTTGTAAAACAACCTTAATTTGCTCAATTTTTGACCGATTTTCAAACAGTCTGGTTTAGTATGAAAGTCAGAGATGTAGTTATGAAACTGCATATGTTATGCCCCTGAGTAGGGGAAACAGCTGGAGTTAGGAACAGAAAGGACCGTTCCGCTCTCAAGTCAACATGATTAAGATTAGAGCGTGCCCCACCCTACTGGCTACTAGTGGAACCGATATAGCTGTAAAGGTCTGACAAATATAAGTAAGACAAATTTTGGAAAACATATCGACAAAATAACACAAATCTAACATCCCACTTCTATTTTTCTACTCATTTATCAACAATTATAACCAATGTTTTTAGAGCAGATGTGTATGGCTATATATGGCTATATATATGGATTTTAATATGAAAATAAACAAGAGCAACGAATATGAGGTATTTATGTGAAATCAATAGTTAGGCTACTAAAACTGAGAAAAGAGTAGCAACATTATTAACTGCACAGTCTGTCACTGAATGCACCCATGATCCATGCTTGACATCACCATAACAACCAATATACCAAACCATCAACCCTGTGATCAGAACTCCAAAACAATATTTGTGGCTCCTATTTGGTTATAATGATTGATAAGCTGCAGTTTCATAACTACATGTGTGATGTTTATAACAAACTAAACCATCTGAAAATCAGTAGAAAATTGAGCAAATTATGATTGTTTAAAAAAGACATGTAGCATTAAAAAATGTAGTGAGTGGGCGAGCTGACTGTGGTAAGATGGACTCTGTTGGATATAAATGGTTGATTCTGAGAGAATAAAACATTATTATATACCAATAGAAATACAGCTTTAATGCCATTTAAATTAAGATAAATCAAAGTTATATATATATATATATATATATATATATATATATATATATATGTTTGTGTGTATATATACACCTTTGTTTTCATCTAAGCCACAGATACCAGTATCCACACAGTACTTGGCAAAACACTGGACAAACACAAGTCCAACACCAACAGCTTTACAGCTGCTTAAAAGAAACCAAACACAATAAAACAGTTCAAAGCACTATAATTACTCATCCCTAAGGGTACACAGTGAAAAAATAAGCTAAATCAGGTCCTCCAACAGCACAGGCAGTAATAAAACTGATAGATGCAGCCACAAATTGACATAGCCCACTTTGTCTCAGATATAAGTGCCTTATCTACAGCCCCAAGGTAAATATTGATCCTGTTGTGTATAGGGGTGTCTGCGTGTGTGTGTGTGGGGGGGGGGGGGGGGTGTGTGCGTGTGTGTGAGGGTTACCAGAGGCTTTCTACAGACCTTTTCTTGCAGTTGGACTTCTGTAAATGTAATTCCTTGCTTAAAACTAAAGACAGACTGATACATCGGCCTGCCGATATTTTGGCTTCGGCAGATACATCATGTGTTGGCCGATACTCCCACTCGGCATTGTTGACACACTTTTATACTGTATACAGTCGTCCTCAAAATGACACCCTCCAATTAAAGAATGAAAAAAATCAGCCACCAGTAAAAAATAAGTTGAAATTGACAAAAGTAATAAAAAAATACAAAATCTACGAAAATCATGACATTGATTTTGAATTGTGGTTCGAAAGAAATTTTAAAGGCAAACACAAAAAATAAAACAAGTAAACAAGCATGATGTGGCTCTGAGGCTAAAATGCTGTTGAGCAACACTTTGAGACAATCACTGCAATCGGGTGTTTTCTGTAACGTCCAATCAGACATCTGCACCTGGTCCACTGTTCATGGGAAAGGTGAAAGTTTTGTTTGTTTGTCTGTTTTTTTTAAGTTATTATTTTTAACCACAACTCAAAAACAATACTTCATTTAACTAAATTATAATTTTTTAAATTTTTATTTATTATTAGTTTCATTAGTTTCTTGTTATTTGATTTACTGTACTATTACAAATTTAGCCTTTTCTTTCATTGGAAGGTATGAATAATTTTGAGGACAACTGATATATATAATATACATATATATATATATATATATATATATATATACACACACTATATATATATGTCAGAAGATTATTTTTTCCATTTAATATTTGTTTGCAAGTACACTGTTTCTTTTTTTATATACTTATTTGAAGTTCTTTGTTTTTTTTATATTAAAAGAGTTGTAAAATTACTTTTCAATGTTTCCTTCATTGTATTAATTTGGGAGTCAAATGCAGTGTCAACCCCAAATATTGGCAGGTTGAATCAGCCATTGGCTATCGGCTGACGAGGAAATTTCAGTATCTGTATCAGCCCTAAAAAATTCTGTATTGGTCGATCCCTATTTATAACCAGCAATTTTCTGATCATTTTCATTATTTTAGCTCTCAGTGTTTATCACCAGGGCAACAACTATAAAGAGAAATAAAATAAAACACATCAGCTCATTACTGTCTTGTTGATACTGTAAATAAGTTATCAGAGTGTGTTTAAATGAGATGCAGTGTCAGTGAAGAGCTTGTCGTGTTCGCCAAGTATGCATGAGGACATCCTTTGAGGACCCAGGGAGCTTTTCCCTCAGCTCTGGCATCTCTGTAGAAGTTTATACTGCAGCCAATGGAGCAAACACACGAAGGAAGAAAAGCGGATTGAAGCTGGTAAGCAATCCACTGCCTCAGAGCTGATCCATTATACATGAAGAGATAACGCATAATGTGATCCACTTTAAATAGCCAGGGGAAAAGAAAGGAAAAGAAAGGAGGGAAAGAAAGAGGACAAGGAAAGGTAAGGGTTGTCTTGTCTGACACTGAGTCATGTCAGACGTGATACTATCAGATCTACATGTTTCCTGTCATGAATAACTCATTAAAAGGAGGCAAATTATACTTTTACATACTGTAGCTTCTTTTGTCATATCCAGATAGGCTGTGGGTCCAACTCAAATTCCCCCTGAGTTTCAAATAAATTTGCAAAACATTTTTATCGTCCCTGTCAGTCAAACTCAGGATTTAGATTGTTCAAACTAATGTTTGGTTATTAAGGACTTCCTCTTCAGGCACAACACGTTTCCAAACTATGCTTCTAAATGTAAATATGTGCACAAGTCCTCGCACTGCGGTCTGCTGCAAAGACTTGAAGGCGGTTTAGTATTTTTCCAGAATGCATCGAACTGATGGTGCGGGGAGAAAAAAACCTTTTATGGTACATTACCGTTGACATTTCCTGATGGCACACATTTTCCACCTCAGTTATGATCAGTTACCATTGTGAAAAATCATAAAATTTCATTATGGGTGGAGTTAAAGTTTAAAACTGTAAAAATAAGAAAAAAAAAAGAAAGGGGGTGGGGGGGGGGGGGACGACAGAAATGAAAACAGATTGCATGAGGGAGATCTTGAATTGCCCTTATACAGAGGGGTTTGCTGGAAGTGGCAGATGTGCAAACTTGCAGCTTTGTGCACAAAAGGCTGCAACTTCTGAGAGAGACAATCCTGGACTCACAAACATCTGATTCAAAATCATTTTTATGAGAGTGAGGGCAACGTATTTAGTTCTCAATGTTAATTCAATAAAAATCAATACAGCAAACCACTATTTAACACGGGTGTAAAAAAAAGTTTGCAGCCACTGTGGAGCTTAATGAGAACTAAAGCTGCATTCATTGTGTCTTTTTATCCCCCCCCTGGACAGGACCACAGCATCACCTGGCAGTGCGAGCCTCTGAAGCCGTTGGCATTGTGCCAAAGTGCGCACCTTCTGCGTCACAGAGACCATGTCATTTGTTCAGCAACTCCTGATCCATGTCCTCATAAACTGGACACTTCTGAGGCTTTGCACAGATACATGTTGTATCATTTTTATATTTATCATACTTATTTTAAATTATTGTAGTTGATTAAAAGAAAATCATGATTGTACAGTTTGTATTAAAGCAACCCTTACCGATGTTGCATTCTTACACTATTTTTCTAACAGGGTAAAATGCTATGAATGAGGTAATGGAACTCTAAAATACAAGACAGACCCACCATTAATCAAAATAAAATATTATTCCAATCTCTAAATATTTAATGAAAACTCCAACCAATCCTTGAAGTGGGGTGCACCTCTAGGATTGTCCAACGGACCTGCCCGTCAGACCTTTGATTCTGCATTGGGAGGTGGAGGGAATGAAGGGGTGTGTCTTAGGAGTGAGGCGGGACTGTTTATATTCAAATAATCTTGCTGTGCTTTCTGAAATGCAAGATGGGTAAAGGTTGCTTTAATACACAATATTGCCAAAAGTTTTGGCTCGCCTGCCTTGACTCACATATGAGCTTAAGTGACATCCCTTTTGGAATTTGTAGGGCCCAATATGACATTGGTCCACCCTTTGCAGCTAGAACAGCTTCAACTCTTCTGGAAAGGGTGTCCACAAGGTTTAGGAGCGTGTTTATCAGAATTTTTGACCATTCTTCCAGAAGCGCATTTGTGAGGTAACACACTGATGTTGGACAAGAAGGCCTGGCTCTCAGTCTCCGCTCTAATTCATCTCAAAGTTGTTCTATCGGGTTAAGGGCAGGACTCTATGCAGGCCAGTCAATTTCCTCCACACCAGACTCTGCCATCCATGTCTTTATGGACCTGCTTTGTGCACTGGTGCACAGTCATGTTAGAAGAGGAAGGGGCCAGCTCCAAACTGCTTCCACAAAGTTGGGAGCATGGAATTGTCCAAAATGTCTTGGTATGCTGAAGCATTCAGAGTTCCTTTCACTGGAACCAAGAGTCCAAGCCCAGCTCCTGAAAAACAACCCCAAACCATAACCCCCCTCCACCAAACTTTACACTTGGAACAATGCAGTCAGACAAGTACTGTTCTCCTGCCAACCACCAAACCCAGACTCCTCCATCAGACTGCCAGTTGGGAAAGTGTGATTCGTCATTCCAGAGAACACCTCCACTGCTCTAGAGTCCAGTGGCGGTGTGTTTTACACCACTGCATCCTACGCTTTTCATTGTACTTGGCGATGTATGGATGGATGCAGCTTCTCCACCATGGAAACCCATTCCAAGAAGGTCTCTGCACACTGCTCTTGAGCTGATCTGAAAGCCACATGAAGTTTGGAGGTCTGTAGTGATTGACTCTGCAGAAAGTTGGTGACCTCTTTGCACTATGTGCTTCAGCATCCGCTGACCCCGCTCTGTCAGTTTACGTGGTCTACCACTTTGTGGCTGAGTTGCTGTTGTTCCCAAACACTTCCATTTTCTTATAATACAGCTGACAGTTGACTGTAGAATATTTAGGAGCGAGGAAATTTTGCGACTGGATTTGTTGCGCACGTGGCATCCTATCACAGTTCCACACTGGAATTCGCTGAGCTCCTGAGAGCGACCCATTCTTTCACAAATGTTTGTAAGAACAGTCTGCATGCCTAGCTGCTTCATTTTATACACCTGTGGCCATGTAAGTGATTGAAACACATGATTTTGACAATTTGGAGGGGTGAGGAAATACTTTTGGTAATATTGTGTAAATTTCCGACAAAGCTTGCATAAATTGGAATAGTGTCAACGTCTGTTATGGAAATAAACGCTGGTTCAGTTGCAACCAAGGGGCAAACTCCGCCTCAGAACAGTGAAGCTCGCTTCCCCGTTGCAAATAGTGTAATCCTCCCTTCATCCGCTAGGGGCTGGCTCCAAGAGCGAGCAAATCCCCATAGACTCCCATGTTAAAAACGCCAACTTCACAGCAGAAATAAACAGGTTTACAGCCTGGTTCAAAAAATCATTTTAGGTTTATTAGGTCAAGTTTACCTTCATGTCAACTGTGAGGGGGGTGAATTTTTTTATAACTCATTCGTTTAGATGTTATTTATTCTTCAAATTACACATAATTAAGGGCGTGTCCTTTTGATTGACATGCGGCAGACCGGAAGCTCCGCCTGCCGACCGGAGGCTCCTAGTTAGCTCCTTCTTTGCTCTTAATAAGGTCTCAGTTTGTTACAGAGTCGCACAACGGCGGTGTTTAGTCAGCGAATTGCAAGTCTAAGCATGTCTTACCTTAACCATGCCGCTTAGGAGCCTTATCTTTGTTAGCTCCTCTTAGTTTCGTGTTAGCTCAGTTAGCGTTTAGCCCACAGTACGTCAGCTGTCAATCATTTGCCCCGCGGCCGCGCTGTGCCCATTTTAGTATTTTCCTGGAGTGACGACGTACGTGACACGGCAAGATGGTGACGGTAAGACACGCCCACCTGGCTTCACATTTCTCTATTCAGAAGAGACCGGAAGCTACGTCCAGTAATTATATACAGTCTATGGTTGCAACCAGAAGTCGGTTGCTTATTTCACACAAGCACTCATGGGGGCTGGGAAGAAGGTGGATAAATCGTGGGAACAATACTGATGCTCTTCTATAGTAACATATAAAGCATGGTAAGGAGACAATATGTCCCTTTGACCCCTGTACTGTATATGAGCAGAAATCAGTGGGTGGTAACTTCACTCAGTGCTGGATGCTCTTTTCTTTTTGTGTGTGGATCATCAATAACTTTATTAATTTAAACTCTAAGAAATCCACACATTTCTGCAGCTGCAGTTGTGAAGTGGATGTGCACATCCAGGCAGTCAGTGCTGACATCAGACCGGCACACTGGTGATGAGATATCGTTGAAACGATGCAGTCTTGGTAGAGAACATGCTCTGGTGTAACAGGGCTGTTCTCGTTAAGGCAGCATGTGAACATTTATCCTTCAGGATATCTCTTACCCCTCTATGCTTTCAACTAACCCCTAATGTTTTAGTCATGCTGCATGTCTGTCGTCATGACTCCTTTTGTTAGATATCTCAGCTATCTAACAGGCAGCTGAAATTTATCCCGTCTGCCTGCTCTGCTGCAAACTTCCCATCCATCACATGAAGAAGTAACTGAACAGCAACATGTAAAAATTAACAGCTAAATTAGAATAAATTAGAAAGCTAGAAAGCTATGCCAAAACTCCAAACTTCCAGAGATACAAATCCACTTTTACCATAAATTTATTTTTAATTGGATGTATGATTAGCCAACAACAGTGTTGAGACCTGCAAACTCTTAAAAGCAGCATTGGGGCTCATATCTTAAAAGTTAACCATACTGCAAAACTTCAATTTCATCCCTATCTCAGAAAAATCTATGAAATTTAAATATGTTCTCCATCCAGGGCAAGAGTGAGGTGGGTGTGTGAGAGCAAATGAAAGTGAGTGTGAAAGGGGTAATATTATAAAGTGTAGGAGGGATGAGGTGTGTATACGTGGGCATGGTGTATGCAGGTGTACAAGGATTGGTGTTGGAGAGAGTAAATGTCAGAGAATGACAGGAGGGAGGACCATGCAGGAGGGGAGAGATTTGTAGGAAGAGGAGGGTGTCCAGGGTGCGTATGGTGGAAGAAGTAAGTGGGGAGGAGCAAGGTGTGTGTGTGTGTGTGTGTGTGTAAAGCTCAGGGCCTTGGTTGTACCTGCCCTGGATGGGGGGAGCAATTGCTGACCCCGCTGGTCTTGGTCTGCTGGGGCTTGGGCCCCGAGAAGGCAGGGGCTCCCGCTGCGGCCACCTTCTGCGGATGCATGTCCATCCCTTTGGGGGTACGGCTGGGGTCCGGGCCTCTGGGTGGCTGCTGGTGGCCTGGGTCTTGGGCCATACTGGTTTTTCCCTCCTTGCAGAGACAAGGTTGCATCTGCATGACTGCATCACCATAGCGCACCCTTTATTCTGCATGATGACACCTTGATGCTGCTTCCTGTTGCACTGACTAGGTTTTACCTCTTTTCTGCGTCGTTCAGCATGTTGATCTTATGATACTTAAAGGTATAGTCTGAAGTTCCCCTCCTAAAAAATAAACGTTAGACTTGAGCAAGTGAAATCCATCTCAAACCCTGTCTTTGGGCTTCTACTTGGGTGCCGTGGTGCGCTTGAACGCAACTCACTCTCCCCCTGCCTGTAATTTGCTTTTTTGTATTGTTTTGGTCTGGTCGGGACGTTTCTGGGTGGAGATTTCTGTTTATATTGGCAGCCAATGACAGAGCTAAGAGCATGACGCTTTGTGGAAATAAGCTCATGATTGGAGCAGACGCCAGTCACTCGAACTCTCGAAGGGAAAAGAAAGAAAGAAAGGAAACACTGTGGAAGAAAATGTAAGAGCTTCAGATAATGCACTTTGGAAAACCAGGGTTAATAATAGTTTGGCTTGCACCCGCTTCTGAGCTCTGAAGGAGAAGCTTGAAATTGGCTAGCTAGAACGAGGCGGCCATTAGCCTGAGAGGGAGGAGTGCTAAGTTTGAATACTGTTGCTTGCAAACAGAAACGCTGGAGGGACTTCGGACTCTACCTTTAAAGGCGCTATACCTGATTTTGCACATTTGCGAACCGTGAGCGAGGTGAACAGTGTAGTAACTGTAAGCCCCACCCCTAACTGTTTCTCCCAGTGAGAAACTCTCCAGAGAAAACTGGCATCTTCCAGTGAAATTACTGTTTTGGTTGCAGTAAATGGCCGCAGATCAGCTAAATGACATTTTCTATCATAACTGGTAGTTTACCATAACTACAGTTATGTACAAAGATGCACAGTAATGACGAGTTATGATGTTATAGGCGATGTTACAACATGACAGCCTGATAAAGTTTCTAACCGGCCCCTTCGAGAAGCAGTGATGTAAAGCTTCGTCGTGTTACGTTGTAAATATCAATATGTATTACATACGGTAGACCAGCAGAGGAAGCGCCAGCACCCGAGGACGTAAATGTTAGGGAGAAGAAAGTTATTGAAAAATACCTGTCCAGGCGGACTTTGAGTCCACATTCAGTCCGAGGCGTCCGGCTGCTCTCTACCTTCAGTGCAATCCACCGAGAACACAAACTTTATTCCTTCTTTGGTCTCACCTGCATTTCGAGCCTCTCTCCTCCTCAGTTTTTATGCTTTCAGGCTGTTTTGCTGAGGTATCGCTACTTTCCCTTTGGTAGACGCCATGTGGTTCTGTTTACAAGTGCTGCCGTTGCCGTGCACGCAAGAGAGGAGGGAGCTCCTCGTTAGAAAACGCTGTGAGTGGCTGATAGGAAACCGAAACTTATGTAGAAAGAACCGCATTGGCATGAGGAGAGCGTCACGCCATCCTTAGAAACCTAAACTAAAAAGGCTCACAATGTGGGCACGTGCCGCCGTGTTACCACTGATACCAATTTGGGCGCAGCTCGCTGTGACGACATCCTAGCACATCCAATAGGGGAGGCCAGTTTAGGAAAAAAGTGGTCCTTGTTCAGCCTGAAGTAAACCTGGAAGTGGTCTGTGGTAAAGAATGCAGCTCCCAGACGAGCCTGAACTCCCCCAAGTCCTGCCTTGCCATCAGGATCAGGTGGGCCCACACCCTTTTATTTACCGCTGATCTTCTCCTCCTGCTCAGGAGAAAAGCTCTTTGCTGCGACAATGAGAGGTTTTGTGATTTTGATGTTTGCCATTATCGCCCTACTATCCATCCCCTGTTTATGTATTGGGCACAAGCACAAATACATAAAATGTATACACAGCACATGGACATATTGCAGTATAGGTAGTTATTGACTTATACAATCCAGGCTTAAAATTTTGAGATGAGGTTTGTAAGGTGGTCATGTGATAGAAACTGCAACGAGTGAGTATTGAACTGTAGTCTTTGACATTATACAGTGCTTTAAAACTAAGCACGCTCTGAAACTCCTCACTGCAAACATTTATAGAGTAAAGTAGAAAAGGAAGTGTGGCAGTAAAAATCTACAAAGACTTTTGAGAAAATTGTGCAGATCAGTATTTCAACCAGTGATCTTCCTTTTTAAGGCCGAGACACATTGACGACTTTCAACATCATCACATTGCAAATGTCAGTGTTGTCATGTTGTGTCAGGAGAGGAAATGTCATGTGAAGCGCTGCAGAGACATGAGGAAGGAAACTGTCCCCAAGCTTCTATTTGACATCAAACCTCTCAGATTACCACATGATTTTATGGCAGTGCACATAAATTGCATATAACTGTCAGCATATGTGTTTTTTCTGTCATTTATTTGCATTTTCTGTTTTTGGCATGTCAGGTAATATTGTCAGAAAAAACAGAATGTTAGTGGTAGAATAAAATGACAGGGCTGGTGTCGTCGTTCCAATTTACAGAGAGAAAATACAAGCCTACACAAATCTACAAAACTCAGTACTAATAATTTGCATTGTGAGTCATAACAAAGCCTTTTACTGAGAGGGACCCAACTGCAGTCACGGTATGTCGCCATATATCCAATCCACGCTGGAAGTCCCAATCAGAAGTTTCTTTTTGATGTAACTTACTAAATTGTAACCCTACCCCTGACCCTTCTCCTAACCCTAACCACCCGACTACACTATAAGCATCTGTTCGCAAGCTGCAGATAGTTACTCTTGGCGGTATTTAACTAACTTCTGCATGAGACTACCTGTATGGATTGGATGTATGGCGGCACCCTTGTTGGTCATTCTAACTGCAGTTAGGTACTCTTGCTTTTACTTGGAACAGGATGCAAATTAGTGCTAAATAAGAAAAAAATCAATAGGCTACCTTTTCTTTGAAGTCATGTATTGATCCATTATTAATCTATTATTTAAAGATGTTGACTAATAAAGCTGATTGGTTTACAAGTCTTTAATTACCTTTAATGAGCATCCATTTTTTTTAACTCTAGTTTTTCAAATGGTTCAGTTTGACTCATGAATTTTATGAACAGCTCCTCTTCCTTCAACAAGGTCAAATGTGTTTGATTTAATTGAACAGTTGATTTCTGCCTTGCAAAAGAATCCTATGAATGGGAAAAAAAAGGCTTTTCCATTGGTGCCTTTTCCCTATTTTTTGAAAAATATTGTTAATTTTTTTTACACTTTTGCAGAGGTTCCTTTAAACTGCAGAAGAGTGTCATGTCAGGAATGAAGATATTTTCCTAACTGAAAAAGGAATGTTTTTTGTCACTTTACTTTGAATTAATAGATTTTATCATTTTCTTATTTGATGCATTTGTCTGGAGGTTATTGCTTTTAATTGTGTTAGGCCCATCACTAAAACAGGAATTTCTGTGTCTTACACAGCTGTTGAGAAACAATCTTTCATGAAAAAGTTCCAAACGGCAAAAGATATCTATATATCTATCTATCTATCTATCTTTCTATCTATCTATCTATCTATCTATCTATCTATCTATCTATCTATCTATCTATCTATCTATCTATCTATCTATCTATCTATCTATCTATCTATCTATCTATCTATCTATCTATATATTGATATAGATATATGTATATATATACATGTATGTATATACACACACACACACACACACATATATATATATATGTATATATATATATATATATATATATATATAGGCTATATATATATAACATAGTTCCCCTGGCCCAGTCACACCCCTTTTAGTGAGCCCCATGGGACCTTAGAAACAAAACGGTATGAATGGGAGTCAGTGGGGAGTAAATAATTATTTTCTAGTCATTCTCTGTCCTGGATTCCAGATACGTTGGTTGTGGATTTACATGAAAAATTTTTGTGCAAAGAAAAAAATGAAATTTGATTATCATATGATTTTATGGAAGCTATTTTATGGACTACAGTTCTCGCTGTAAGCAATGACGTTGCTCCCTGCGACTGGCATGAACCAGTGTGACCATCATTCCATAGGCATGATGGAAAGACGTGACATGTCCTGGCTTATAGTGGTAACAATATAAAAAGTGGTGTCATGCCAGAGTAAAATCGCCATGCTAGCACACCCCGGGCAGCTGGTGACGCGTATTGCTTGCAACAAGAGCTGCAGTCCACAAAGCCAGTTCAAGCAAAACCTGGAAAATCTTGGTGGTATGCTATCTTTTCTTCGTATGAAAAATTTTAATTTAAACCTATGACTAGGGCTGGGTATTGTGAAGAACCTCATGATTCAACTTGATTTTGATTCTTTGGGTTGTGATTTGATTCGATATTAATTCAATATTGATTTAAATGCTTCAACTTTGATTTAGGGTGCATTCACAGCAGGCTGGTCTGCTAGACCTGGCCTAATTGGAGATGGCTCAGTTGGTGGGTGTGGGTGATCTCCTGGACCGAGATTTCTTTGACACTGCACTTTAGCCAAACGAGCCAGAGTCTGGTCACCTGAGCTACCACTTCTTCCAAGCATGTCACGTATTTGACATACATATATATATATATATATATATATATATATATATATATATATATATATATATATATATATTTTTTTTTTACTTTATGTCTACGGGCACTGGTCTACTGTGTGGTACTCGGTCAACTGTGTGGTACTGTGTGGTACTGGTCTACTGTGTGGTACTGTGTGGTACTGGTCTACTGTGTGGTCTACTGTGCGGTACTGGTCTACTGTGTGGTACTGTGTGGTACTGGCCTACTGTGCGGTACTGGTCTACTGTACGGTACTGGTCTACTGTGTGGTACTGTGGGGTACTGGTCAACTGTGTGTACTGTGTGGTACTGGTCTACTGTGGGTACTGGTTACTGTGTGGTACTGGTCTACTGTGCTGGTACTGGTCTACTGTGTGGTACTGTGTGGTACTGGTCTACTGTGCGGTACTGGTCTACTGTGTGGTACAGGTCTACTGTGTGGTACTGGTCTACTGTGTGGTACTGTGTGGTACTGGTCTACTGTGCGGTACTGGTCTACTGTGTGGTACTGGTCAACTGCGCGGGCATATCCCAGAGCCTCCATTTATAGCTAATTACTTTAAAAACTGCAGTATTTCTGTGAGTACTTGCTAGGAACTGTGTTGTTTTTTTCTGACCATATACCAGTTATAACTTTCATGTCATCGCTCCACGTTTGACCACGAGCAGTTTCTAAAGAAGTCCTTCATGCGTATTTGTTTTGGTAGCATTTACCAACTATGCCCAATGTTTATAATATAAACTAGAATATTACCCACAATGCCATGCTAAACCAAATGCAGTGTGGTAGTTGTAGTCCTTTACCTGCATATAGTCCACTTTACTCTTACCGAGACCTGCATTTGTAGGTGGACCGAGTCCGCTCATTTGATTCGAATCAGTCTTTTTCCGAATTCACAATACCCCAAACAAAGCGGACTTTCCCAGCAAATGGACCCTGATTTGAATAAAAAAAGGCTGGTCTGAATGTGCCCTTAGCAATAACTATAAACTCTGTCGTCAGTTTTAAAATATTTATTTTCATGCCCATGTGAACATGTGCTCATATTTTTGAGTAATTAAACATCTAAAACCAAGAAATAGTTGCCATTTTGTTGCTGTGTGACCGAACACAGCCTCCGTCCATACAACATTACACAGCACCACCCCCGGGTCAGCAGGTGAATCGATGCATCGATTAATCAATAATTTTGCCTCCTGTTATCCATAGCCAACATATATGAAACTGGGACAGAGAACGACTGGGACCAGAATTATTTTTCCCCATTGACTTTCATTCATATATTTTTGTTGCTAAGGTCCAATGAGGTCCAATGAGGGGGTACATGGGCGTCACTTTGGTTCCCCATGCCTTTTCTGTAACACTTTTGAGAGAGAAAAATATAAGAACTAGAAAAGACCTCTGCCAAGCAGCTCTCACAATGATAAAGAATCCTTCAAAAAATTCCTGGATCCAGAAGGTGATCCAGATCACCACCAAAATTGAATGGGTTCGTCATTGGGCTGAGGCCCATGGCTGGTGACAATTTCAGGTCAATCCATCCCGTACTGTTTCCGTAAAGTTGCTGACAGACAGACAAACAAACCAATGTTACCGAAAACAACCTCCTTGGTGGTTATGTTATACCAGCCTATATGTTACCTATATGTTATACCAGCCTATGCAGTAAATACTGTGTTATGTATGTTATATGTGTAGGTAGAGTGTTTGTCCTGACAGCTGATTGTCACCTGTGAGACAGATGAGGTGTGAGTACTGATTTGATGAAATAGCACTGTCAGTTAGGCTGAATGATTTCACCAGAATGTGAGGGACGCTGCTGAGATTGAAGAACATGGGGGTTATTTATTGCAGCCTGTGTGTGTGTGTGTGTGTGTGAATCATCCAGCAGACGGCTGACAATGAGGAAAGGCGGCGAGTAGAGCGCTGGCAGGCTGAGCACCGTCAGGTCTGTGACACTGCGTGGAAATTTATAAATGATTTCCTAGTAACACACTGTAGAACCACGAACGTCTACCCAACTGAACATAGATCCCCATGTCCCCTTTATTTCAGATGCCATACAGTCAGATTTCTGCAGCTCCAGCCAATACTCTGCCACACAAGTTAGCAGAAGAGCTGTTTTATGATGGTTGTATCACAAGAATCTGTGGAGTAGCACATCAAATAAGTCCCTAGTGCAGCAGGGTGTATTCCTGTATATTGTCATACATAGATTTGAGCTTGTTCAGTAATCTCAAAGGTTTACATTATTAATAAACTGTAGCTGAGCAAAAAGCGGAAACTGGAAAAGGGAAGAAGCAATAACAGCATAAGGAAGTGGATAATATTTGATATCTGCTGTATTTGGGAATCAGAAAGGAGAAATAAAGCAGCAGCGCACATTACATGTGGGACATGAACAAAACATATTTCAGTGTTTTAGCCTAAAAGGCTCTCAGACGTTTAAATAACTTCTACAAAGTATGTGTTGAACACCTGAAATACAACTTTTATATTCTGAACAAAAACAAGACAATTGTGGTCTCATTGACACTCAGCATGTGAGGTTTACCCTCGTTATGTACGATGAAGGTCACATATCCAGGTGCATCATGAGCATTCAAGATCAGCAGCACAGAGGAAGAAGAGTATTGATCCTGAATAACAAGGAGTCATCTACATGCAAACCTAAAGGACTTTGGAGGTCCATCGTCAGTCTGTGTTGGGTTGACCCACTCTGTCACATCTTCAGGAACGATCTCCTGCAGCTCAGGGAGCGATCAGCCTCGGGGGTCCTGCTGACCATCGTCAGGATCAATCAGAGCAGTGTCTGTCCACCTCACTTTATCATGCTATAGGGATCATATTTATCAAGCGTCTTAGAGCCATTTTAGTCGTAAGTACTGAGAATTTGTGGATTTTAGTCCTACTCTGAAACTTCACACGTTGACTGCCAGACATTTTCAGAGCAGAGCGCTCCATATTGCCAAGATTTTTAATAACTGACAACAGATTGACCTTTTCACAGCTTCAGTGTCAAAGCGCTGTGTACCAGGGGTGTCACGATATCCACATCACATGGTATGATTTCACGATATGAACCTCACGGTACAATATTTATCACAATATTGTGGGGAGGCTCACAATAACAATAATGATAATATAAAATGCTTTGACCAGTCATTGCTACATTTATTGTCATAATACAGGTTGTGAAATTTTGAACTGCTTTAAAGACCTTTGCATAAGCGTGACATTCAAGTAAAAATCCTACATATATTTATTGAGAAGACAGCTCAGGTACTAAATTAAATAAACTTAACCAGGCATTAAAACAGCCTATTTAATAAGTGAAAAGACCCAGGCACCAAGAAACTGCCTCGTCTTTAGTAGTCTATAAATACAAATAAATAAGTCCATCTGTCAGTGGTGAGTCAGATGCACTGTGGCTACTTAAAACTTCTACAGGCTCTGCCAGAACTTTATTGCTGCACGTGATTGGGGACGTTTGCGCCGTGATGTCGACAGTCAGCTGAGCAGATGCTCTTCTGCATCCTGCTGCAGGTTAAATGGAGTTTTACTGAACAGCTGATTGAGATGGTGAGAAAATACGAAAACATGTACCACACGTTAGGCGTTTAAATACACAGACATCACCACGTGCACAACCCTTGCCCTGATGTGAACCGAGTTTGTTGTTAAATATAAACTCACCGAGTCAACATGGCGATCCTGGCAGCATCACAGAGGAAACTTCTTGTGGAGTTATAACTGAAACTAAGTTTCTTATTGTCCCTGCGGCCTCCAGAACAAAGTTCTTGCTTCTCGTGGAGAATAACAGCTGTTTCCATCCTCCGTGTATCCATGCTGCGTTCACCTGACCGCCTTCACCTGATTGTTTTTCCTGTGTGGGGGGCTACGTGTGCTTCCATTGGCTCAAAAGAGCGCATTGGCAGCAAAGGATGGTCTATGTAGTTTAGTATGTTACACTACGCATCGAGCGGACTGAAAACTATTTTTTCTGTCTCAAGAGATACGCTGTTTAATACCTAGAAAAGACCACGACAATTTCGTGGCAGTTTACCTACCACAATATCGTGATATCAAATCAACAATATAATGACATCCCTGCTGTGCACTGCTCCAAGGGGAGACCTCCTGTATCAAGCGTTTCGGCTGCGATGTGCTACAGCAAGTATATCCCAGCCCTTAGGAGTAAACGTCTTTTCACACCAGGACCGATGCCAACAAACGACGTGAAATTGCAAATAATTTGGAGGAGAAAAATTGATGTCTTTGTGTATACTCACCTAGTCCGACGCAAAATTTTGAAGACGCTGGAACAAACTGGGATTTATTGTTCCAGAGGAACATAAACACGACATGCAGAGCGACGGGGGGAGAGGTGGCTGCAAGGTGAACTTCTGGATGCTAAAATACAGCTGATCTCACGTGAAAATTCAGATTTTTAAAATAACACCTGTAATAACGTCAAATGGCTACAAAATGTTGTAGGGAACAAAGAAGCAAGTAGCGATATATATATGTATTTTTTAACATTGCTTCTTAAACATTGCATAGCTTGCTCCGGCTTTGTCTGTCAGATGTATTCAGAAAACTGCCCACAGTTTAGTAAAAAAAAAAAAAAAAAAAAAAAAACGGCCCTGAAGGACTCCAGATTAAAAGGCCAGTTAAGATCTTAAAGGCACCTCGGCACAGTTAATCAAACAACTCCACAATCGCCTCCTCTATCAGGGCAAAAATGCTGGATTTAATATTCTCTAAGCCCCCAAAATGCCTGTTGATTCTCATGCAGTGAGAAACGGGCAGCAGCTAAAGCAGCAGCCTGCCTGCAGCGTGGGCCACATTCTCATCATCAGGCTCTGAGGACAAAAAATCATCCTGATCCAAAAAAAGTTTGAAAACTCATCATCCTGGCAAAGAAAGCTATGATAAAAACTGGCATGCTCTTGTCTTTGATGTCACCTCTTCCCAGCCCATCATTCACCTACTGCATGAATAAAGATCTCACAGAACACAGCCATACATGGTATCTGGAGCCTGAGAAGACGCAATTTCTTTACTCAAGGCCTGAAGAATATCTTGAAGTAGTGCATCTTGTCACTGATTTATCAGACTGGTGGCAGCTTTTAGAAAAAGGCGGGTTGGATTAGATAATGAATTAATGAGTCTGGCTGATAATCAAGAAGGAAAACATTGCAGTGTTTTAGAATACTAAGGACAGTTCACTTATCAGCAATAAGCAGGTGAATACTTACAACTTTTACTAGTATAACAGTTATTTTTTACACCTGCACGTTTGATTATCCCTGTTACATGTTGCAGTGAAGTTTGAACCAGGTTTCAATCCTCTACGAGATGCGTCTGCATTGTTGCCTCTCCTGAGCCTGTTTCTGCTGCAGTACGGTCCCTGTCTGATGACCTCAGAGAAACGTATGGCGGGGTTGTGTTTTTCATCAGCTGCTTTTATCTCTGCTTGTATCTCTGAGTCTTATGTTGGCTTCATGCTGCGTTGTGTTTATTTTTTCCTGACTTCATTAGATTAGGCAATTTTCATCCTAAATCCATGCAGCAACTCAGCGTATAGACACATGACAGGCGCCACGTCCACAGCTAACTGCCTTAAATGGACTGTGTGTCCAGTGTGAGAGGTGTCAGAGACCGACAACTGGAAAGTCAGAAACCCCACACAAACACCAAAATATCGGACTTCGGGGCCTAAAAAATATTAACCGGATATTAACATTCCGTTTTAAAGGCAATATTGACCGATACTGATATTAGTGCAATAATATTGTACATCAATACTTTAAAAATGTTAATTTTCTATAATAATAATAATAATAATGATAATAATCGGTCAATATCAGTCCAATTTGACCTGATGTCGACATTCCGTCTGAGAGCCAACATCAGCCGATACAGATATTGGCTAATAATATCATCCATCAATACTTTCAAAATGTTAATTTTCTAAAATAATAATATTTATCGGTTAGTATCAGTCCAATATCGGTCTAATATTGACATTCAATTTTAAAGCCAATATTGGCCCATATTATATCGGGTCAGTAATATTAGGCATCGATGCTTTCAAAATGTTAATTTCATATAATAAAGATAATGCTAATAACAACAATCATAATAATAATAATAATAATAATAATAATAATAATAATAATAATATTGATCGGTCAATATCGGTCTGATATTGGTCTAATATTGACATTAATTTTTAAGCCAATATTGGCTGATATTGCTATCCTGGTCAATAATATCATGCATCAGTACTTTCAAATTGTTAATTTTCTAAAACAATGATAATATTGATTGGTAAATAATGTTCTGATATTGGTCTAATATTGACTCTATTTTGAAGCAAATATTGGCCAATACTGATATCGGGGCAGTAAAATTGTGCATCAGTACTTTCAAAATGTTAATTTTCTAAAATAATAATAATAATAATCAGTCAATATTAGTTCGATTTTGACCCAATATCAACATTTTGTTTTAAAGCCAACATGAGCCGATGCCGATATTGGCCAATAATATCATGCGTCAATACTTTCAAAATGTTAATTTTCTGACATGATAATAATAATATTGATCGGTCCAATGTTGACATTCCATTTTAAAGCCAATATTGGCACATACTGATATCAGTGCAGTATGAAAGCAAACATACTGTAAAGGTGTGAAATATCTAAGCATTCTCTACCCAGTTAAACCAAGTCACCCAAATTATAAATCATTTCGGGTGTGAGTGCACGCAAAGTACAGCATTAGTGCTGCTGACTTAGTATGTCTCACACAAAAATACAAACTATTTGTTCTTTTTTTGTTTTTAGATTATAGTAATAACTGCTCTTTTTAAAAGGAGACTACTTTTGTTTGGGGCAGGAGGAGAGTTGGATGCAGAAATGCAGAACTATCATTTACAGTGCTGTGTAATGAAAACAGCGTAGCCCCTCTGGCTCTTAAACTTTTTGAGCCATGACTCCAAGATAACGTACGCTGGTGTTGATTTACACCAGTGATTTAACTGATAGTATTTTACTGAACTTTTTATACATGATATATTAAAAGATATCGGTCATGTCTGCACACCCGTTCAGGCCATTTATGTGTTTATAGGATGTGTTTGCCGGCGTTAAATGAGAGTATCTATAACTACTGATGTGTTTCTACACTAAATGAACAGAAAATGTGTATAATCCTTCAGTAAGAAGAACTTCCTCATCCCTGTTTCCCTGCCATGTATACACATGCCTGCGTCGGTCTGTGTGGCTGTTCTTAGTTAATAACTTGAGTCTGCTATGTGTGATTATTTCCTCATTCTATCTCGCTTTGATTGGCTTTTTTTCCCCTATTTTATTGCTTCTTAATCCTCTGACAGAAATAGCCGGAGGCAGGTTGAACAGACTGGTGAGACGTCACGATGGTTTTCTTTAATGAAGCATCTGATCTTAGCTTTTCTTTTCTGACACTGGTGCTCACGCTTCAGCTTTATAACTAAATCAGTAGCAGTTGTCTGCAATAGCTCTCTAGTTTACTGGGTTTTTTAAAGTTTCATTAATATTTTCCTTCCGCTCCTCCACTTTCTCCTTGGCCTATTCTCTGGGCAGAGGAATTTGATCAGTTTGTCAGTAGGATCATGCAAAGACAACCAGACCGAAACTCACGAAACTTGGTAGAGATGGGTGAATAAAATAACCTGTCCCCTCCTACAACCTGCTGCCCACATATGTGGACATCACATTTTTGGTTGTCTGCACCATGATACAAAATTTTCTGTAGCTGGAATAAACATGGACACTTGCACTGCCATCTGATGAGGCCAGAAGAGAATTTAAAAAATTTTGAATAGTATTTATATCTTCATCATATATTATTACATATCTATGACAGAAAATATACATATGAACACATGTTTTCAAATTATATTTATTGGTTTCTGTTCACTCGAAATTAGCAAGCAGAAATCTGGATACAAGCCAAACTAAGGCTCAGGTCTTAGAAGGATAAAATAGAGATGTCTGATATTATCGACCTACCAATATTATAGGCCAATATTGGCATTAAAATGTGATATTGGAAAAATAATATTGTTTTTGTTTTTGTTTTTTGTTTTGTTTAGGTTTTCTGGACCGATATATTTAACGAACAAGACTGCACAGTTGCATGGCGGTTAGCACCACAGCCTCACTGTACAAAGGTTGCTAGTTCAAGTCCTGGCTGGGCGAGGAGATTCAAACAGTTCCAACACCCTAAAAACTCCTGGGTCAGCTGCTGGGTTCAAAAGGGACCAACTAATTTCTGGGTTACTTCAATCCAAAAAATTGTTTTTTGTTTGTTTGTTTTTTACCCAATTTTTGGGTTGAATATTTGACCCAGAAGTTGGGTTATATTGACTACGATGTTGGGTTATTTTAACCCTGAAGTTGGGTCAAAAACAACAACCCAAACGTCTGGGTTGAAATAACCCAGGATTAGCTGGCCCCTTTTTAACCCAGCAGTTTGACCCAAGACTTTTTAGTGTGAACAGTGGCCTTCCTGTGTGGAGTTTGCATGTTCTCCCCGTGTATGCGTGAGTTCTTTCCAGGTACTCCAGCTTCCTCTGACCGTCCAAAGACATGCATGTCAGGTTAATTGGTTACTCTAAATTGCCCCTAGGAGTGAATATGAGTGGTTGTCTGTCTTTCTGTGTGGGCCCTGCGACAGACTGGCCACCTGTCCAAGGTGTACCCCGCCTCTCACTGATAATAGCTGGGATAGGCTCCAGCAACCCCCCGCGCCCCTGAACTGGACAAGCGGCATAGAAAATGAATGAATGAATGAGTTAAGGAGATTTTGGATCTTTGCTCTGGGAGGAGAATACAGTCATCCTCAAAATTGTTCATACCCTACAATTAACGAAGGGAAAAAAATTGTTGTCAATGAAATAAGTTGAAATTGACAAAAGTAATAATAAATTAAAATTCTATGAAAATGATGACATTGATTTTGAATTGTGGTTCAACAGAAATATTAAACACAAACACACAAAAAATAAAACAAGTGAACCAGCATGATTGGGCTCCAAAGCTTTAATTTTAGGCAACACTTTGAGGCAATCAGGTGTTTTCTCTAATATTCAGAAAAACTTCTACACCTGTTGGCAGGTATGCTGGTCGACTGTTAATGGGAAAGCTGCTCTAATGTCTCTGGGACAGTTTTGTTTGTTTGTTTTTCTTATATATTAATTTTTCAACCACAATTCAAAAGCACTATTTTATTTCATTAAATTGTAATTTTGTAAATATATATATCTATATATCTATATAGATATATATATATATATATATATATATATATATATATATATTTATATTTATATATATATTACTAGTTTCTTTGGTTTCCTGTTATTTAAATCACTACTGTGAATTTAGCCTTTTCTATAATTGCATGGTATGAATGATTTTGAGGACGACTATCGTTGTGCAGTTGTATTTCTCAAAATATGAGAGATACAACCCCACAGTTCTCTGTACATTGTAGATCTGTATCGATTGATATTGGATATCGAATAGCGGATATTAAGAGTTGGACATTATCAATATATCTGATATTGGTAAAAAAAAAAAATTTTAAAAAGGAAAAAGATCAAACATCCCTACGATAAAAATTTTGGTGTAAACCCAGACCACGTTTGTTAAACTTTAAAGATACTGTATATCACAGGATTTGGGGAAGACAGTGTCCTTTACTTTAATTTTTTCTCTCTTTCTATACTATTTCCCATTTTTCATTTTCCCAGCAAGCGAGGACACAGTCACGTCAGATCTGATTTAATACCAGTAACACTTGTCTTTCTTTCATTCCACTTCCACCATCACCTTTGTATCCCTCACGCTCACCCATCCAGCCTCCCAGGAGTAAGCTTCAAATCCTCAAGAATCTGTGGAGCTGTGATCCACTTTCATCTCTGTTGTTGATAAGAAAATACTCCTGCTGAGTTTGTCCTCACATATCCGAGCTTCGCTTTGCACCCACATCCTCCGAGTTTTGCTGCTCTCACTTCAGTTGTTTGAAGCATCTATATCCTCAAATTTCACACAACGTTAACCCTGATTTACAACACGCGGCAGTGCAGCCCACACCCTGAAGGATCTGAGGGTAAATATTTGTGTGCAGTTATTAGTTTGTTGTAGATGCAGGCTGAGCCCCGTTGACGGCAGCGAGGGGGATGAAACTTGGACAGCAGACAGCGTGCTGCAGTGGTATTATAGAGGGATGATAGGTTCAACTGTGACTCAGTGTGGATACAGTGATGACGTGGCTGCACATACAGACAGTTAAGTGGAAATCAATTTGCTCTTAAACAGTAATATGGTGAACGAGAGCTTTAACATGACTTAAATGACTGTTAAGGCAGTATCAGTTACAGTTATTAAAGCTGTCAAACTTTCCACTCATGCACAGCATGAATGTAGTTTGTGGTAACAGCTTTACAAACTCTTAACTCCTTCGTCACTTTCTGACGATGTACCCTTTATTTCAGAAAGAACACAATGTTTGAGGCTGTTTACAAATATATGAATGTAAAGACCTGCAATAACATCATGCCTAGACAAAGAACAGAGCAAGAATCTGGTAAAACAAAATCCTGAAACAACATTTCATAATCTGCATGAGGCATCGCATTAAAGGGATACTCAGTAACTTTTTTACCTCAATAAATGCTTTTCAGAATCCCCGTGGGGCTAAACGAAGTGTTTACGGAGCGATTCAATGAATATTTACACCATTTCACTTATTACATGGACTGGTTCTTCATTTCTGAGAAAACGTAAATACAATACACACAAAATATATCTTAAAATACAGAAGATATATAGCTTAAACAATATGTATTAAATGTTATTCAAGTTGTCTTAGACCAGGGGTCTACAACTTTTACAATCCAAATAGTCATTTTTGCCGTCAACCAAGCAAAAAGAGTCTTGTGCAGAGCCACAAATGTTACAGGACCTTGAAAAAAAATGTCTATTATAAGAAATTTGCTGCAATTTTTAAAGAGCCATAATTTTATTTCTATTATTACACTTTATACTGAAAAACCTAAACTTTTGCAGAGGTCTTGATCAGTAGTGAGGGAAGGATGGAGCGGGGGGATTGACAGACTGATGCAGCATCTGCAGTAATGCGGACTGCTTCAGTCTATCGTGGTGAAGAAGAAGCTGAACCAGAAGGCTTAGAAATAAAATAATGTTTGTTTCTAGCTTTTTCCGTTCTTTAGTACTGTGCAGTAGAACATGGGGTTCTTGCAGCAAAAATGCTGCTTTTCACCAAAAAGCTGAGAAAACAAGCTTTTTGCTTCCAGTGTAAAAGTGACTTTGATGCCAAAAACAACACTGAGAAAAGAGTTTTCAAGTTTTCAATTCAAGAGTGCCCAACTGCAGTTACAATGACCGACAAGGGCGCCGCCATACATCCAATCCATACAGGAAGTCTCAAGCGGAAGTTAGTTAAACACCGCCAAGAGTATCTATCTGCAGCTTGCAAACAGATGCGTATGGTGTAGTCGGGTGGTTGGGGTTAGATTTTAGGAAATTACATGAAGAAGAAACTTCCGATTCGGACTTCTGGCGTGGGTTGGATATATGGCGACATATCGTGACTGCATTTGGGTCTCTCTCAAATAATTATTCACTAGCTATATAAGCCACAAGTTTGTTTCACAACACAACGTCTGACACAAACGTCTGTCTCTCTATCCCTCCCTCTCTTCCTTCTATTCGTCCACTTCTGCTTCACGTACACCACTCATCCAGTCATCCCTCTTCCTCCCTCTGGGAGAAGCCAGCTGTTCAAAAGGAAACATTCACTTTTCCTTTTATTTAATTATTTTGCTTATCACCAAATACATCGTATAAAGCACAAACTACAACAGAAAAATATATACATTCAACAATGGCAGAACTCATTGAAAGAGAGGTAAAACCTATTTCAAGAAAGCACCCATTTTGTATATTATCTTTGGTACTCCCCAACAGACGCGTCACTGAGCTCGCTGTTTGACCTCCTTCCAGCTGGCGCACATTGCTGCTGTAGATCAGTCTACCGATCGTGTCTTTGATCGATCGTGTCACTTTCTGTCACCGACCAGTTTTTACACAAACTTTCCTCAAAAGTCCGCTGCCGAAACTGCTTCTATTACGAGCGCTTCGCCATGTTCTCGCTATCCTGCGAGAGAGAGCAGACTTCCTGAAGCAGGAAGTCTCTGACCACAACATATTTTTAAGCTTGTCTGATGCTGCCATCTACTGGACCTGGTGAAAATTATATAAATAAAGACAATAAGGAAGTAATTTTCCCTGACAAGCTCCGCCAGAGTGTCCTGCAGCTCCCCCTGTTAAATCCCACAGTTAACGTCTATAGACGTTAATGGCAGTGAATGAGTTAGATGATGGTTTGTTTTTTTTTTTTATGTTCAATATGCTCAAGTTCAGTTCCTTCATCTTGAGTGAACACCCCAGTCTTGCCAATAAAACGCCCCATTCACACGGGCAAGTCGCTCAATTGACGCAAACGTGCCACCCGAAGCAAACAGGCATCTAATTGCATCTCTACATTGACTTAACATGTAATTTCAAATCATTTTACTCACTTCCGGTGTGAAGACAGGGTAAAAGTTAGAGTTTTTAGAATTGGGTGTCCATAAACGAAGTAATTACAGGTGCTATATTAAAAATCCGAATTTGGCATTATTTCGCCAAGAAAAACTGATTTTAGATTTGTTTCTTGTCACAGCTCTGAATATAATTCACCATAAACCATTTTATCAACAGTTCAACAGTTTTATGGGCCTTAGATTTAGAGAATAGTTGCAGGAGGAGCCATTTGCACCTATTAGCCAGGCCCCCCAGTTTGGGAACCACTAAGTAAAGCATGCACCACAAAACCTGATCTTTTATTTCCACTACAAGAAAGCTTGTAATTGACTTTCTACAGTCTATTGTGAAAGTGACAAAATGTGCTTATTTCAACAATTTCTGTGAAGTGAAATCATATTTTTCAGTTTTTAATCATCAATAGTCCGACTTTGTTTTGAGGATAAATTAAAATTTAAAGGGACATTGTGTAATCGGGAGCAGCTCCCTCGTACTTTTCATGCTGCATTCGCGTGAAACCGGGCAGACCGACGACATCCGCTGCATGTAGAGTTATCACCGGCCTCTATGTGAAGACGTGGTCCGTCAGTTACAGTGACATCAGTCCACATCTGTTCGGTTGTCATGGCGATGTCGTATTGTTTTCCCTGACCCATGTTTTACCGTCTTTCGCTCGGCTTCATTGATTAAAATGACATCTGGTTTGTTACCAACGGCCGTCTGCCCGACTGCACGTGAACCCAGCATCAGTCAGACGTTAGTCTCTCCCCCTCTGCAGCGCGGTTACTTTTCAAAGGCATTACCTCGAACTGAGCTGAAAACTCCGGTGTGTCCGGTGAGTTTCTGTGTTTTCCTACCGTCACGCTTCTCCCGAACGCAAAAACATGGCGATACGACACGGCAGCCTCCACCGAGCCGACCCGCTCGATGTGTAAATGAATGATACGAACGGCAAATTTAGAACTTAGAGGAGCACTTCAGTTTGTTGATGGGAGTGATTACTGATTAATGAAAAAACACTTTTGAACCAAATAATCAGTTTTTGTGAATAAAACACAGGAGAACTTACACAATATCCCTTTAAGGTACGTTTCAACATGTTCTGTCACTTTTAGACAAAACGTTTTTTAGGGACACTCATTCATGATAAAATTAGCGTCTTAAACGTAAAAGAAGCCGAGTTCTTGATGTTCCTTTTCTCCCTCCAGCTTCTCTGAAGACAACTCAATAAATTTAATTATCTGTAATGTGGCTTAAAGGAGGAAAGGCTGCAACCAAATGGCTGAGTGATGAGCATGGCTGTCCTGGATGCACAACTATGCGCACATACACTGTTTTTGTGCCTTTCTGTGTTGCACGGAAAGATTAAGTTTTGTGTCTCTTAGGCCTCCAACAAATAGAGCTTTTAACAGGCTTATCTAATTATACTTTTCCCCCAAATCTAAAATGTATTTTATCTGACAGAGAAGAATTGGAACAATTTTTCTCTGTCTCCACAGTATAATTGGCTTTCTTGGCTCACAGACCCTCAGTTATTTAGCCCGTAAGAAAAAAAGGTGGCAGAAATATTTAATCATTTTAAAGAAATTAAAATTAGCTGCAGTAACACACAAAAACATTTCAGTCAAGATAACAGAAAACTGTAAACATTTTTTTCATTATTTTTGAGGAAAAGTATGGTTCATAAAAGCCTGCAAATAAAATCTGTTCCTATTTACAAGAAATTAAACTGTACGTCTTCATCCATCACTGCATTCTTACTAATTTCAGCTCTTTTCAGTTTATTCATGAGCAGCAAAACCATCTCTCGAATCTCTACAATGCAAGTAAACACATTCAATACAGGCCTGATTAGATAAAAGTCGTAGAAATACAAAGATTTAATCCAATATTTAGAAAACAGCCGACTAAAAGTTGCAGCAGAGTTTCAGCCTGCGGTTACAAACAGTTTCCTCGTTGTCGTCACAAATCAAATCTGTCAGAGTCAGACGCCTCGAACGTCCAGATTTGATTACAAATCTGATTGAGGACCAAGATGTCGACACTTTAACAATTACACAATTGTGAAAGATTATTTGGAAATGTCTGTGTGATTGTGTGATGATGGAGGAGGTTAAAGTCACCTGACGTGCTGGGATCAGTTAACAAGCTTCATCACATCCTCACAGATTGAAATCATCCATCACTTCAAGGAAATGTGATGAAGCTACAAGTTTCTTTTGCAAACATTTATTCATGATGTGAGCAAGTTGATTTAGACAATATTGTTTCTAAAAAGAAAAAAACTGGTTTGGGAAACAACCCTTTACATATAAACACCTGTTTCACTGCTATGCTGAACAATACAGGCAAATATAAGTTTATATGTGGCTATCCTGACAATCCTTGCATCAGTCAGCACAGATTGAAAGATTTAAAGATGATTTGGTGCTTCGGAGCAGTCTGAGCTCCTCGACTTACACGGAACATCATGAAAAGGCTGTCGGTCGGTCTGATGAGTAAAGTTCAACGAGGATTCAGCAAAGCAGGAATAATAGTTCAAGGACTGGATCAGCTTTAAATCCTGTTGCTCATATTTGTTTTGTCTGTGTTAATCTCAGGCTCTGCTGCCAGTGCAACAGCATCACTTTGTCCTGCAAATACAACAGTAGCACATGTGTTTGGTTGTTTTCTCAAACTGGTAATATTGGTGCAGCATCCGTGGAAGCGAGTGTTCAAGGAAACAGAAAAGAACTGAGGTGAAAAACATAACGGCATCACAGATAGAAGGTAGAAAGCTAGAAATTCAGATGATGCTGCAGAGTGAAACAGCTGGTAGACATGACCCATCAGAAAGCAAAATGAAGAAAAAATGAAGAAAAAAAAAACATACAGAAAGAAAACAAAATCAACACATAAATAAAATCTTGCACTTAGAATACATAAGATATTGAAGTATATTTTTTGGCAATGATGATATATTACTAGTTCATTTCTGTGTTTTTTTATTTCACTGTTGTGCTTCCTGATACATTTTTTTTATATTCAAAGATTATTTTTTAGTTTTTTGTGCCTCCTGAACAGCCTGATCTTATGTTAGCAGGGAAGGAATTTCACGGCAGCCACAAAGTGATCCGTCAAAAAATACGATAAACCTCACAGCCACTGTAGCTGTGACGCCCCGACGGCGCTTCTTTTTTCCTCCGTGTGATTTTCCTGTCATTTACAGTTTTATGACTGTAAGTTTGATTCATTTGTGAAAGCAGACAACAATAAACTCAAAATAATACAGTACAAAACACCCTGCTCATGTTTAGTGACGCAACGCAGCGATGTGCTGGTTCAACGTACCGGTACAGTGCTTGTATCAGTGCGTGTTGACCGGGGCTGCTGTTATTGTTGTGTGACGTGACTGAAGAATTGACAGGCTCGGCGTGACAGAAAAAAATAAGTGGTTTACCATTACATAACTCAGAAAAAAATCTAGAAGAACACTATACATTATCTGTTGTTTCACATATTTAAAATCTCCTGTGTTGGTTTTATTTACTGTCCAACAAATGAAGAACTGGACGTTCCCATGCTTCAGAGAAAAAAAAACAAGATTTCCACATACATTACATGATCCATTCCTCATTAATTTGGTCTTAGTTTGGAGTACAGATGTAAATATCTTGTTTGTAAAATGTGATTTAAAGGGACTGATCAGAAGAGGTTTCACAATAAAATCACAAATAAAGAAAAAAGAAAAGAAATTAAAGAAAAAAAAAGAAAAATCCAACAGTGTGACTACTCCCAACACTCCAATTCCATCTTTAAGCAGTGATGCAGATTAAGATTCAGAGCGAGATTAGGATTCAGAACCAGATTAGGATCCAGAATAAGATTAGGATTCAAAACCAAATTAGGATTCAGAGCCAGAATAAGATTCAGAATCAGATTCAGAATCAGATCAGGTTTCAGAATAAGTTTACAATTCAGAACCAGATCAGTTTTCAGAATCAGATTAGGATTCAGAACCAGATTAAGATTTAGAACCAGATTAGGATTCAGAACCAGATTAAGATATAGAACAAGATAAAAAAAAAAAAAAAAGGAAGAGAGGGAGAAAAAAGGATTCAGAACCAGATTAAGATTTAGAACAAGATAAGGATTCAGAACCAGATTAGAATTCAGAATCAGTTTAGGGTTCCAAATCAGATTAAGATTTAGAAGTAGATTGAGACCCAGAACCAGCTTAGGATTCCCAACCAGATTAGGATTCAGAATCAGATTAGGGTAAAAGATTCAGAACCAGGTTAGGGTTCCGAATCAGATTAAACTTCAGAACCAGGTTAAGATTCAAAACCAGATTAAGGTTTCAGAATCAAGATTTAGGATTCAGAATCACATTAGGATTCAGAACCAGATCAGGATTCAGAACCAGATTAGGCCATGTCAGTTGGGGTTGATCATTAAATTGAGACCTGAAGCCTAATTCTAAAGATGTCTTTTTCCAGATTTCTGAAAAATGTTTCTTGTCAGTTCTTCGTCAAGGACCAAAACATTCTGCTGTGAAAGAATATATAATAAAAGATTGAAACAATTTTGATAAATGAATATCTTCTCGATTATTTAATTGAAATGCATTTGATATATTAAAATTAGACTGATAATCACCCTTAACCTTTCAGCTAAATTATGACTGTGAACTCAAAATGATTGTATTATTGGATGGCCTTCCTGTCCTCATATTTGGCCTTCATACCCTCCAAAAGTTGAGAAAGCCAAAGGCCAAACACCCTTACCCCTAAAATGACGAAATTCAAGTCTGAAAGCTCAGAAAAGAGAGCAGAAATGTTTATTTTCATTAGACTTCATTATACATACATGTGTATAAATATTCTGATGTGCTTTGTTATCGTCCTTTGAAGCATATAATCTGTTAAATGTGGGTCTCTGATTCCCTGCTGTCATGGCAACTAGGGGAAGGGTGCCCACGTCAACCTCCAATTCCAACATTTCCAGGCTAAGTTTGTGATCTCAGTAAGCATCAGTTTCACCAGTTTTAAAGTATTTAGCTAATTGTAATAATAAAAGCCATATCAAGGCAGAGTATGGATGAGAAATACTACACAACGCTTCTCTAATGACACCATAGCAGCGCTGCTCTGTATTTTCTTTTTATATCTGTATTTTCTATAAACTATTTAGTTAAAATAGCTTCTGGGCTTGAGATATGCATCCAGTTCTCAGCCACTGTAGATAATGACATGACTTCATTTTTTATTAAGATTACACAAAGAATAAAGCATCAGCTGTTTCAGACTGTTTATACTGGCTTATCTATCAGTTTATTCTGAGATGACCGACTGGAGGATACTGGTTTGCTCTTTGTAGGTTGTGATTAAATTGGCTTTCAGTTTTTCCTGCATGTCTATAAAGGAGTGATGACATAGTAGTCAGTCAGTCAGTCAGTCAGTCAGTCTGATGATGACATAGTAGTATAAACTATTTCATGTAGCTGATATTGCTGCATATGCCAATTCTCCAAAGAAAAATAACCTCACTTTTTTCAGGGGGGTTGTTTTAGAACGCCAGATTTCCCCCTTCAGTAAAAGGGCAAGGTTGACTTAATTTCTGATTGGCTACAACTTTGTTTAGAAAAACTAGGTCAACCTGAAGGTAGCTAACAGTTAGAGTCTACAAAAAGCTATCTTTTAGCATTATGGGCACTTCACACAGTGAACTATGTTGTTCAGACAAGACAGCATTTAGAAAATAAATAAAGTTATGGGTAATGACAATGGTGTGGTTGCCTCCTTCAGAGTTGCCACTGAAGTTGTTGTTTTTTTAATCCATTTGTTTGAACTCTGACCTGAATTCTCCTCTGAGAGCAAGCAGACTAGCTCGACTCACGCTGGTGTATCACATGAGAGGGGATGTTTTGCTTGATAGTATGCTGTAATTGGTGAATACGAATTACATACAGTTGTGCTTGAAAGTTTACATCCCCTCCAATTAAAGACAGAAAAATATCAGCTGCCAGTGAAATCAGTTTAAATTGACAAAAGTAATACTAAATAAATACTTTTAAAAAAATCATGACATTGATTTTTAATTGTGGTTCAACAGAAATATTCAAAACAAAACAAAAAATAAAACAAGTAAACAAGCATGATGGGGATCCTGAGCTAAAATTTTGTTTAACAACGCTTTGAGACAATCACTGTGATCAGGTCATTTTTGTAACGTCCAATCAGACGTCTGCACCTGTTGAGAGGTATGTTGGTCCACTTTTCATGAACAAGGTGCTCTAATTTGTCTGGGACAGTTTTGTTTGTTTTTTAAATGAATTTTGTTAAGAAAAATTAAAAAATCAACATTTTATTATACTAAATTATCATTTTGTAAATTTAGTTTTTAATCACTTTTTTCAGTTTCCTGTTATTTGAATTACTATTGTGAATTTCGCCTTTTGTTTGAAGGGAGGGGATGTTAACTTTCAAGCACAGCTGTAGAATGATAAGCTGTCTGAACAATGAAACAAAGCTGACCGTCCATGAACAGGGACTGTGATACTCGCTATTGACATCCACATGGCCTCATCAGTGCACAGCAGATCCCCCTAAAACCCCCAAAAAGTGAAATATGTTGTCATGGAACATTTAAATAAATATCTCTACTGCTTCTAAATCAGGAATCCTATCAGACAGACGAGGCAATCTTTACTCCTGCATGTTACTCAGAATGAAACTGATGTAAATGTAATCTTTACGGAGGCATTGTTTTCTTCATTTCCACAGTTTTACCCAGTATTCCTCCATTTTTGCGTTCTGGTCAGAGGAAGCAAACAGTTGGTTGTTTGCCCTCCACTCTTCTGTTGTGTGTGTTTCAATGTATTGCAGTCACAATGGGGGTGCCATGATTGTCTTTCTGTATCCCTTGCAAAACACATACAAGTTCATGCAGGCGCACAAATATGCAGACAATCCTGGCAGCACAGCAGTTACACTGTAAAACTTTAATCCTTCCATGTTTCACGTGGTTGTTTTATTTAAATTTCTAATATTCTCTTCTCGTGCATTGTTGTACACTTAAGCTTTTTCTCCTCAACATTTGAATGTTTTGTGTTTTTGCCACAGCATCCCGCTGTGGTGTGTTGTGCTGTGTCAACAGTTCGTCCCCCTCCCCATATTTGGGGCTGTCACAGGACTGACGGTGTGTGTCGGCCGATGTGGCATCTGCAAACGCTTGACAGGCAGGTTGAAGGGTTGGTTTGGATATGACACATGCTAACACGCTCGCCAGTATGTTTCTACCCACAGACATGTGAAATACAACATGAATAACAGACATTTTTGTCCTTTTAAACATCAGTTTGCTGATTGCCACTGCTGGTTTGCTTAATAGTGCAATACAGCGATGTTTACTTTCAGTAACTAACAGTGTAAGTAGTAAACAGCTGACTTATTGATCACACCTGTTTTATGGGAGTCTTGATCTTCTTTTTGGCACACAAAGGCTGGATGACATGTTACTTTGGTGCAGCAGCAGCTGGAGGAGAGAGGAAGGGTCATGATGTCTTTCTCATGGGTCTTAGTGTAGGTTGTAAACACCTGCTGCCTGGATGCTGTTGCATCTTTGCCCACACCGTTCTTAAAGAGAAATGGACTGTAGAGATCCACCGAGAATAAAACCTAGATGATTATTTGGATTGAGGGAGTGTTTAGTTTGCTTGTTTTCTGCCTCCAGGGTTGATTAGTTTAGGATACCTGCTAACTAAATGAGTTCACTGCAAAAACTGGCATCTTGATATGTGTTAAAAACACTTAAATTAGGAAGAATCAGACTGTAATCATGTTAAATAAGCTGCCTGTACAGTTAGATAATTACACTTGGTAAGATTTTCTTTTACATAAGAATAATATCAAGACTGTAGACAGTGAGAAATATATTTAACAAGTTGTAAAACACAAATTTTCGCCCTCATTCAGAGAAAAACCTTCAAAACTAGTCTGGCAATAATTCAGAAACTTGTAATAAATGTTTCACCCTTGTTTTAAGCTATTTCCTACTTGTCTAAAGACTAGATATTTTTTCTTATCACAAGATATCTGTGTATGAACTTGTACAGGGAGATCTTGAAATGTGTTTTTGCAACTAAAATTGGAAGTAAAAGATACAACGTGATCTAAAACAGTGTCTTTGGCCAAGTCTACACTTGGACGTGTAAGTGCTTAAATATGCATGATACACCCTTTTGTCCACATTTACCCAACGTTTAAGAGTCCGTCATTCGTGTATTTTTTTTAGCCGGGTAAGAAGGTTGTGTAAATAGCAAGCCGCCGGATAAACCACCTATTATGGATAACTTTGCTGTTCAATAAAAGGAAGTGATGACAATAAAACCCACCACAGACTGACCACAAAACGTGCCACAGGAAAGTAGCCTGATCAAAAGTAAAGAAGGAGGCACCCAGCCAACATTTTGCCCAGCCACTGAAGTTTTATAGTTATTTGTTCCTCTTAGCAACAACGCGACTTCATCATCAGTCCAAACGAAAAAATCCCTCTTTCCCTGTGCAGCCATTCCTTCACTAGTTTGAGTTGAAAGTGAAATGAACTTCCTGTTTACATGCTGATGTCAGACACCTGCGTCTGCCTGTGATGTGGCGCATGCTCAGTAAGTGCAAATGGGCGGTCATTATTTTGCTTGCATCGAGTCTTTAATGATTTGTAAACGACTGTGTGGATGCAGAAAAGACAGGGTGTTAAACATCCCTGTACAACATTAACATTGAACATACCAAGCGGCCGGAAAAATTCAGCTCTCTTATTAAATACCAACTGCCGAATTTATACGGCATCTGGTATTTCGAGGGGGTTTTACATCCTCTACATTGTGTTCTTGCAGACAGTCCAGCCATAATCAGCGTGTAATATGTAATCAGCTGGAGCCATAATGATCCTGGCACTCTGTCAGATTAGATGTACAAAATGATTTATAATAAAGCGTATGCGTCTCGCATCTCTACATCAGATAACACGTGCCAATCCACATGCTGTCAGCTGTTTACTGTTAGAGCACATGGACCCCTTCGTGCTTCAGATCGCTCTAAAAAGCCCAAATAAAACATTTTATAATAAATGATAAAAACCATCAAAACCATCTTCTTTGATCGGACTAAAATCAGAAAGGGAAATGAACGGAGTGTTTCACATGCAACGCAACGCAACAGAAGCGTCAGAGAAAAGGGGGCTGAATGCATGTTGGATGTGTGTGACTGTGTAGGGAAGTAGTTAAAGGAATAGTTCACCCACAGAATGATTTATTTTTATTTTCCACTCACTCTCATGGTGAGCAAGACTCTGGAGCACTTTTTTAATATCTCAAATGCAGCCGGCGATCAGGAAGGCTTCTTGTTTTCCCCCAACTTTCATATAATGGAGTTTGCCGGGGTCCGAGCCAAAAAGGTCCATAAAAGTCCACAAAAAATTGTCAATATTCCTCCATACTGCTCGTCCAATGTAATCTAAGTGTCTTGAGTGGGTAGCGTCCCTAATTTACTCAAAACAACGTCATTTATTATATTTTTAGAGCCTAAACAGTACTACATCGCATCTCTAGTAAGCACGCCGATGTATGTTAACGAAACTACGGAAGCCACGGCAGATGAGATCGCGCGTTCTCTTTTTCTTTTTTTTGTTTTAAATCAGTCTCCAACCCCTTGTGGACCCTCTTGTGTTTGTCCCAGTTTGTCTGCAGCTCTGGCACTCTTAGCACAATGTAAACAGCAAATTTCTTCCTCTATGCTTGCATTATCGGCAGATTAGGCTCTGAACGCCGAGGCTTCCGTAGTTTCGTGAATGTGCATTTGCGTGCTTCGTGAAAGTAAGATGTACTACTGTGTCGGCTCTAAAAATATACTAAATGATGTCCTTTAGAGTAAATTATGGACGCTACCCACTCAGGACACTTGGATTAAATTTGGACGAGCAGTATGGAGGAATATTGACAAGTTTTTGTGGACTTTTATGGACCTTTTTGGCTCGGACCCCGGCGAACTGATGGTAGAGGGTTGAAATCCCAGGCATGGCTGACTTCATCTGTGTTGTCTTCGATTTTTTTTTAATTCACACGGTATGATATGAAAAGTTGCACAGTAACTTATTTTAATGTTTTTTTTGTATTAATTATAATAATACATACTTTTCTAGCATACACATGCTGTTCAGTATGCACTGAACCTTTGAAATAGTGGCAGTAACAGTCAGAAGTTGGCTGCAACATTCAGATTACCTAATTTGTAAAACAATGGAGAGTGAATAGACCAATTTAACAATGTCATATAAAACGGGTGGGTAACTCTGGTCCTGCAGGTATCAGGAGTTTCCCTGCTGCAACACATCTGACTACAGTTAATGTGAAGCTCTGCGCAGGCCACAAGGTGTGTTGCTACAGGGAAACTCCTGATACGTGCAGGATGCCGGCCCTCCATGACCAGAGTTTCCCACCCTTGATATAAAATAACCATTTTTAGGATTCAGACATACAATACTCTCAAAACATGATTAATACTCTCACAAATTCTGCTCTTGTCAAGTATATTACTCTCAAATCAAGATGGTGAATATTATAATGTAAGACTTGGTTAGATCGACTGTTTTTGCAGTGTTATTCTAACTCATTCAGTTATAGAGCAGATGACGACCTCTCTCCTGCAGGTTGATGCATTTCTAACATGTCTACATATTATTGGTGAGCAGCAAGGCTCTAAATTTCAACACATTCTATAAGTAACTTAGTGGCCAGTTTGTCAGGTGATAAATGGAACAAATAATGTCCATTATTTGTCCTGATAGTGCCATCCTTACATTTCACATGAGCACTATTCTGGGACAAATTGTGTATTTGTGGCTGTTTGCACGTGCGGTAGTGTTACTGGCAGAACAAAACTGAAAGAGGTCTGAAATTTAAATGAAGTGCAAGCTGCAAGATAAGAATGCTAGTGATGAAAGAGTAGGTGAGATCTGGAATGTAGATTATTTATGCTCATGCACATTATTTGTGCACAAGCAAACATCAAGCTAGTAAAACATTGGCTGGTGATCAGAAAAGATCATTCAGAGCCCTGGTGGTCAGTAACAGATCAAATAATTGCAGGAGGAAAATAATGCATGAGACCAATAAAACTCGCCTGCAGTTGCAGAGATTGTACATGTGAATAAAGTCAACATGAAAATTCACCGTGCAGCAGCACCTGTAGGACATGTTATTAGCTGCGAACACATAGTTCTGTTCCCTCACACACCTGCAGGGGACCCTGCCCCTCATGCCTTATGTAGGATGTAGTCAAACAAAATACACTTCTACGTTTACTGGTTGTTTTTTCAGTGTTCTCATTTAGTTTCCTTTTCTCTCTGAACATTATTTATTCAGACAGGAAAATAACTGTAAACAAAACCAGAGCAGCTTCCCAGCATGATGAAGATCACACTTCTGAAACTTTCAACCTACCCAAAGTAGGCAGATATGAATCTAACCTTCATCTGTGATGACATTTGTTTCTGCTTTACAACGTATACTTTTGGGTAGTACTACATAAATAGTACTACATTTATCAGAAATGTAAATTACTTATGACATGATTAATTTTTCAGAATATAAGGTTTTTTTTTTATTACTGCTACAATAATGCTGAAAAGCATATTCTTTTATTTTGGTGGTGATGTTGACACGTATGAGCATAGTGAACGTGAATGTGTCACTTCATGTGTTTATGTTTTACACACACCCGTGCTCTCTCCAACAAAAACACCAAACAGTGAGGAGGCAAATCTACAAGGTTGTGCCTGAAAATAGATGTATATGACAGGTAAAAACTTACAAATATATAAGTGATATGAGATCAGCTAGATTTAACAATAGTACTACAGTAAAAGTAATACTTTTGCAGAAAATGCATACTTCTTTATTTTCAAAAAGGTTTTATTTAAAACACTGGACTTTAAAAACTTTAAAAACAAGACGTTTCGGTGTTCATCCAAACACCTTCCTCAGTTGTTTGGTGAACAGGAAATAGCACTGGCATTCATCCTTCTTTATCTTTTCTCTGTGTGGCAACTTTAGGAGATTGTTAGCATGTACGGTAATTAGCCATCTTCCTTTGTGGAGGGACTGTAGGAGGTTATAATCTGAGCTAGATGGACACGGTAACTCACAGGTGGCTGCAAATTATCTGGTTTTTGACAAAGAGTGATAAGCAGTTCTTCTTTTAGATGCAAAATTACATCTAAAAGAAGTATTTCTTCTTCTGGTAGTCTTTCATGCACATGTTGCACATTTGACTGCCCTCCCCCTTCATGCACCCTCACGTCAAAATGAACACAGGTTGTACGTGTGCAGGGAGGGAACTTTGTTAATAAAGTCATAATCTTCCAATCAGAATCACATTCTAAAAGCTAACAAACCAAAGTAAAATGCATTTGAATTAAATACTCACAAGCCAGGGAGCCGCGTCAGAGAGCGCCGCATGTCTCCGGAGCCGTGGGTTGCCGACCCCTGCTCTAACCGATACCACTTTGCTGGTTTCCTTGGTTATAAACAAACAGTGAAACTGTGTTGCTTCCTGCATGACTTTAGGGTTGGAGAAAAAAACTCCTTGTTCAATATAGTTTTATATTGATCAGTTGATCCTATTTAATCTAGTCAAAATCGTTTCGTGACTAAATTTGAGATAGGGCCTATTGACAAACATCAAATTGCTATCCACTGTTTCAGTATTGTATTGTGATCAACCCAGTGATTTACACACCTAGCAGTTTCTATGTAACAGTCAGAGTACACCCTGGACTGGTTGCCAGTCTGTTGCAGGGCAAACACACACTCACGAACAACCACTCACACTCAGTCCTATACATAGAAAATAGAGAGAGAAGTTAGTGGCCAGTTAACCAAACATGCACGTCTTTGGACTGCATACACGATTTAAGGTTGAAGACTTAATGCATGAAAGCAAGATTACAGGTAATAAACAAGGTTATTGTTTTCTTAAAATAACTGGAGACTCCTACTTACTTGCAAGTACATATGCAGTACAATCTCCCTGTGTTATATCCATCCACTGAACTATAAACATGTTTTTTTTTGTTGTTGCTCTTTTTAACATCATGGAATCCCTACTCAAGTGAAAAACATTACAGAGGAACTTCAAAATAAAGCCATTTTCAAAATAAAAGTGGGTTCGATATTGAGTTTTGGACAATTTGGGGATTTTGGATCGATTTAGGATTGATACATCAATCTGTAATGATATATTGATATCGATTGATGCATTGTTACCAGTGATGGGAATAACGGCACTACTTTTTCCAGTAACGGGCTAATCTAACTAATTACTATGTTCATCATGACAACACCGTTACTGTTACTGTTACTGTCCTTCACTGGTAGCACGTTACTGTTGTTATGTGAGATTCATATTTGTTCCTGGTGAACAGAAGTTTCACATTTGTGGGGACTATATTGTGCTGGTGCTCTCGTGGAGAGGAGGCGGAGTGATACGGAGATACCTGGAGACACTTGCCCATACGCTCAATAGTGACCTGCGGTCTCTGGGGCTGCAGACACGTGCTTCTCCACACACTCTTGTTTGAGTGGAAAAAATTTTAGAAAGAGTTGCTGTGTTCTGTTGAACGCGGCTGCACGTCAGGCTGGAAGAGGCTCATGTTGAGCATCTGCGGACCTATACAGGGCATGCATCGGTGACGGTGTCACCAACCTGACACAAATGCAGCGCGAGTATGACTGTAGTTTAAGAAGAAAACAGCACCATAGTTCGAGTAACAAGTTTCCCTGAATTATTTCTTTTACCCATGACCAGAATTAAGTCAATACTTAATACTAAAGATATATTTCACTCGTTCTGCACATTGGATCTATCTTCATCTGACCCGGAGCAGTAGAAACAGTGATGATGATGATGAAATGTCATTGCATAACCGAGTCAATGTGCGCACACGCCTGCACAACAGGAAGAATTATAATCTGGAATCATCACAATCAGACATAAAAGACACGAACATGTTGAAATCGTTTAGTAGAAACTACCTGTTTCTACGTGGTGACTGGAAGCCGTTATAGCCGGGCAGACCTGAAGCTCCTGAGGAAGAAAACGGAGCCACAACATCCATCAGTCTGAGGGTCCAGGATTTTTCTGTTTGCAATTTATTCTGTAAAGTTTCCATTAACTTCATTCATTAGTCAGATCTAATATTCACTTTCATATTAATTCTACGTAAAGATTGATTTAATAGATTAATTAAGATTAATTTTAAGTTACATCAAAAGGAATATTGAAAAGTAATGGAATAATAACATTTCCAAGTAATTAGTTATTTTTGTAAAGCTATAACTCTGTTACTAACGCTATTTTTGGAGAAGTAATTAGTAACTATAATAATTACTTTTTAAAAGTAATGTTCCCAACACTGGTTGTTACACCCCTTGTAACTGCTGGGATTTCAGCTGGGTTTCAGCTCCCCTGCAATGCTAAACTGGAATCAGCGGTGTAGAAAATGAATGAATGAAAGCTTCATGAGTAAAAGATTTTGACACCTGTCATCACAAATGTGCAATAAAACACTTCTGGCCTTTGTTTATTTTCTTTCTTTTTTTAAAATCAAACTGATATACTTTATCTATTTGCTATAAAACAACCTTGTTTGTGCATTTATTTTTATGTTAATTATTTATCATTAATCTCTTTTTATTAATACATAGTTATTAATTTATATAATATTAAATTGTTTTTTTAATTACAGTTTTTCCTGAATTTACTTGATTTTTATGTAACTGTAAACAAAATTCAGGCATTAAGAGGTTAATGTGAGTACTTGTAGGATGAGGATGGTGCTTTCCTCCAAGCTGAAGTCCATTTCTGTGTTTTTTTTTTTTCCAGAACCCTACAGACAAAAAAAGAAAAAAAAACAGCTTTATGTGTTTTTCATCTGTGGGGAATGTTTATGGGATTTCTTCACCTTTGGCTATCATGCATAACTGACTAACTGGGAGAGGGTTTGCTGCACACCACCTGGGGAATTACTGCATCTTCTGCCTCCAGTATCAGCATTTTTCATATGTATGGACTTGAGTATAATATCTTGGTGCAGATACAATCAACATAAGCAAATAAATGTAAATGTATCTGCGTGCGAGCCTTAGATAAATATACTAAATAATGAAAAATATCTGATAACAGAACATAAAAAAGGTTTTAAAACTGACTTTTTAAAAACGACTGTGTACCTTCAAACAAGAGCCCAACAAATGCCGACTGACTCCAGCATTGTCAGCGTAAATGAAACCTGTGGGTAAAAAGCATCGTATTGATTTTGCTTCCTGCTTCATTCCCTAAAACCAAAAGTATCACCTACAAACAGAAACTCAAAAATGAGGTCACTGTGTATTTAATTAAACTATTCTGGTCATTCAGGAGCATCAGTTTACATGTGAACTGGCATGGGGATGCTTTTGCGTATTTGAGTGTGTTGGCAGGGAAACGTGAGCTGATGAAGGACATGTTGGCTTTTTTTTTTGTTGTTTACTGATATTCGATATACCGATATTGTCCAACTCTTAATTTCTCTTTTTACCTGCCTAGGGACTGCGGATGTAAATTATCGCAGATGTTCATCAATATTGTTGTCCCTATTAAATAAATAAATAAAAATGAAAAAAAAGAATCAACCGATACCAATCTATACAGACAACTGTGAGTTTGTATCTCTCATATTTTGAGAGATACGACAGTTGTCCTCAGAATTATTCATTCCCTCCAATTAAAGAGGGAAAAACATCAGCTGTCAGTGAAATAAATTGAAATTGACAAAAGTAATAAAAAATAAATATTATATAAAAATCATGGCACTGATTTTAAATTGTGGTTTGAAAGAAATATTAAAAACAAACGGGCAAAAATAAAATAAGTAAACAAGCATGGTGGGCCTCCGAAGCTAAAATGTTGTTGAGCAACACTTTGAAGCAATCAGTGCAATCAGGTGTTTTCTCCAATGTTCAAAAAAACTTTTACACCTTGTTGAAATCACCAACTCTTTCACCCCCTCACAGTAAGAAGGATGCATTTAGGTACTGAAACACGGTACCGTTTGATGTGATGTGAATCGGTACTTGGTAGTACCGACAGTTTAGTAGGTACCAATAAAAGTACCACATTTGAGGCCCATCTCTTGTCTGTTGCAGCAGCAGCTGCACTGTAGTCACATGACTCTGAAAGGAATGCTGGGATGTGAAGTTCTTCCACGATAACAAGGACATTTAGCCTGTGTTCACACCGGACGCAAATAAAATTATTTGCGCAAATGAATTACATGTTAAGTCAATATACAGACGCGAATAGACACGCGTTTGCTTGGGGTGGCGTGTTTGACGTGAACTTGCAGCCCAACAAGCCCCACACGCATCTTATTCGCGCTAATGTGGCGTCCTACTAGCGCGAATAGAGCGTATTTCGCCTATTCGCTCGAGCTGAAAAAATTTAACTCAAGCGTTTTATACGTGCTAACAATACGAGCCCTGTCATTGAAAATTAAGACGTGATGTGATCGGACCGGCGCTCTGCAGCTCGCTGCTTTCTTCAATAAGGGAAACATGCTTTCCACAGATAAAATCAACAAGTGCTGCACACAAAAGCGGTGTAATAATACCATAAATTTAGGACTGAAAACCCGGTCAGACAAAACCTCACTAACCAAAAGCTGCTTGTCTCTGCAGCCGGTGTTTGACGGGATGAAATGTCACAACGCCAGGACTCTGTAGCGGGAACAGAGAACCTGTAGTTCCTGGATGAATATGCGACTCAATTTATTTATGTATCCTCGCTACATAAATGAATTGAGGTTGTTTGTTATCAAACGTCAATATGAGTCAATTTGAATTCAATACGAGTCTGTGCTCCAACTAGTGTAGTATTCAGTTTGGTCACTAGATGAAACTCCAATACCAGGAGTTCAGCTTCAGCTGACTGTAAACAAACACTCCTTGTGTGTTGTGATCCAAAGGATGAAAGAAGCAGGAAAACGGTCAGCTACGAGTTGCGTTTAATCAGCTGGTTAAATTTTGAGAGATGGAGGCGAGGAGACAATAGAGACCGGTTAAACTGAGCTACAAAAGCGATCTTACTGACAGCAGGCACGTTGCTTTGCTGGAAGTTGGAAGTTTAGCTGGAAGCACTAACTAGCTGCAGCTAGCTTACTCTCGAAGGCAGATGGACAGATGCTCAGCAGCTGGAATACAACGCCTGTGGTTTGTATTCTGGAGGGATATGCAGCACCAGTCCTCCCCGACAGATCATCAAACTGGGCTCAGGAAATCCCCCTGGAAGCTGCCGTCACCCAAACGTAACTCCTGGATCAGGTGATGAAATTCACCGACCTCGGAGCGCCTCTGGAGAATCTGGTGGACCCAAACACTTCGGTTCTCCGACTTCCAAAGCAGGTACAACACCACAACTCTCTCAAAGTACTCACAATAACCGGGTTCTGCCATTTTCACCTGACTAAAGCAACTGATGCTTGACAAACCACCATTCCCCACTCCAGAAAGTTCAACCTGACGCGCGAATGAAGCGTCTTATTGACGCGCATCATACGCTTCATTCACCCGTATTATCCGCTCCAGTCACGCGAAAAAAATGCCCAGATCAAGCGAGTAAACATCCATCATTCGCACGTTGCAATCTAGGCACGTATGCAAATGGAGGCGTCCGGTGTGAACACAGGGTTATACATGCTGGCCCAACGCTGATGGAACAAGGTCTTACAAAATTTTCTAACAGAGCAACGAGATCTCGCAAGATTTTGATAAATATTGGTCTGACAAAAACAATGTTGATATTAGTGATGTAACGATAACCGGAAAAATTATGAACCATGATAAAATTCTCAACAATCAGTAATACCGTTTCAAAATTTAATTATTGTTAAAACCGTGACTGATTACTGCACTTTGAAAAACTCCAGTGATGCTGCTCGTTGGCTGGAAAAGCAGCAGCAGTCCCAGTTTGCAATGTTTAATCTATGAAAACATGGCAGAAGGCAACAAAGGCACCCACGTGTACTCTTGAGATTTTTCCCCCTTCAGAAAGGAGAAAGTAGACATTTAAGCCCATTTTGGATATTTTTAAAGATGCTGGGGAGTATTTCAATAATACCGTAATAAAAATAATAACAATTTCATAATTTTAAATTTTCATATTGTTACATCCCTAGTTGATATTTTCCAATATCACATTTTAATGCCGATATCGGTCAATAATATCGGTAGGCGAATAATTTTGGACATCTCTAGGGCTGATTTGCGTTTCCACAGCATTGAGCATATGCACAGTGGAAGCAGAACGTATAGTGAGCGGGGCATGTGTGGTGCAAGTAAAATTGATTTACGGAGGAGCCCGAAGAGCATGAGTGAGGATTTAGAGCCTAAGTTTGGGCACTCTCCACGGGACACTGAGAATGGTATGTGCTGGCCGAGCCATCCTCCCAAGTGTGCTCTCTCTCTCTCTCTCTCTCTCTCTCTCTCTCTCTCTCTCTCTCTCTCTCTCTCTCTCTTGCTTTTACGATCTCATCTGGACACCACTGCATTCATTTAAAGCCGCTGGACTTGCCGTATTTTCCTGTGCTTCCACTATTTCATCAGCTTTGACAGAAATATCCTCTGAATGTAGCGATGGGCTCGGAGCTGCTGGGACCATCTGCCAGCAGCTCAACGATACCCAAACTTCCCAGATGTCTCCCAGAGAAAGTGTTGATGATTGGTGCATAACAACCCTGGAAGCCAAGCTATTTCAACTATTTCAATATGTGAACCATGAAGAGGAGAGGTTATTCTGCAGTGTTTTCTGTAAACAGCAAAGACTACAAGCTCCTTGTTCTCTTTATTGTAAAGCACAAAGCTACATTTCAGCATACCCCCCCCCCCCCCCCCAAAAAAAAAAAAAGATCCCATTATTTAAAAATTAGGTTGACAGTTTTTTTTTTTCTCGATCCATTGTCTCTGCAGGGTACCCAAACATTTAAAACAAAGCAGTATGTGCACGCTATGAGGGAAAGTTTCCGTCAGTGTGAGGTGCTTACAGAAGACGCGTTAGTTCATCCCTGTGTGTTTTCCCACTCTACGGACTTCCCACACGAGCCAAACCAGACAGGAAACACCGTGGTCAGAGATTCTCCCTTGAGGACGTGAGAGGAATAACAAGGATGGACTTTCTGGGAGCTTTGGCTAATGGTACTTTAAGCCCACATTTGACAATCCACTTTGCTTAAGAGAGGCTGAAGGAGTTTGAGAAGACATGATGAGAAACACAAAGAAAGCAGTTTTATCTGGAACAAAGAGAAATGGCTGGACTTTCAGGAAATAATCCAAACTTTTATACAAGTGTTAGACTTACTGTAAATGGGCACTGAAAAGCAGTAAATTTAATTAATTGATTTCGATACTTTTTGTGATATAAAGCATTGCAGAGCATTACATGTTATTTAACCAGCAGTTAAACATTAGATGAATGATTTGTATCAGCTCAAAACCATTTAGGCTTGTATTTTGGCCAGTATGCCAAGGTTCTTCAAGCAAAGTATTCACACGAAACCAACTGAGCTCAGTCAAGTTTATATGAAACGGTCAAAAGCAGTAATATACTGTAATAACTATTTATATACACACACACACACACACACAAGAAAAAAAACCAACCTGTCTTTATGCTGCAGTGAAATGAACGTCTAGCTCCCTACTTTGCATGCCATGCACTGAGCTTTCCCTGCATCACCACCACCAGGAGAAAAAAGGACTTTTTTCTACATCCACAGGGCTTAAAGTTTTCCGGCACCATGCCGGATTTCCGCGTACGGCGGCAAGGGGGGAAAAAAAGAAGAAAAAAACTCCACATTAACAACTTAGGTGTGTGGTAACAAAGTTGCGTATAATCCCACATTGTAAATGGTAGATAAATAATCTACCAGTAGGCAAGTATAAGATCAACGCATTTTGGCGCTCATCAGAGTGCATATCTAATCAGTCGCAAGTGGAGCAGGGTGGTTGGATGATGGTCCACATCCAGCTGCAGCGGCAGTGAACAGCTGCTTGCAAACGTCAGCTATGGTACATCTTACCATGGAGGCTGAGTTTATGAAGCTGTGCTGACCGATAAAGGACTTGAAAATACTGCATTGGCTCCCCGTGCATTTCAGGATTGATTTTAAGGTTCTTTTAATAGTTTATAAATGTCTTAATGGTCTTGGGCCTTCTTATTTATCCAACCTGCTTTTAAACTATGAACCCTCGCGGACCCTGAGGTCCTCTGGCACCGGCCTTTTAGTTGTTCCCAAAGTGAGAACTAAAACTCACGGCGAGGCCTCATTCAACCATTATGGGCCTCGTCTGTGGAACAGCCTGCCAGAGAACCTCAGGGCTGCAGAGACTGTTGAAATTTTTAAGAAGGGGCTCAAGACCTACCTTTTTAACTTAGCTTTCAATTAATTTGTTATTTGTATTTTTGACTGTTTTATTAATTGATTTTTATTTATTTATTAATTATCTATTATTTATCTTATATTTGTAGTTTTTATTTGCTCTTATTGACTTTTACTTGGTTTAGTATCTTAAAATCAGCTCCAGTGTTTCCTCGTGGGGGTCCTCCACGCTGAGAGCTCGGCTTTTTGGTCTGTGGGGTTTTCTCCATTGTGGGGGCTCTCTCGGTTGGGGTGGCTAGGGGGTCCTGCTCTGCAATTGTATGGTTGTGGTGTGGGGGCCCCTGGTGGCCGGGACCTGGAGGGTCCCCCTAGTGGTGGCCTCGGAGACCATGGTGGCTCTCAGTGTGGATGGATCCCCAAGATATCGTTTCCTCACAGCAGTGCCAAGCCAGGAGTGTGTGTGTGTGTGTGTGTGTGTGTGTGGGGGGGGGGGGGGGGCTGTGTAATTGTTCGTCATTTTGTCTTTTACTGAAATGTTGTTTTTAATATGTAAAGCACTTTGTGCTACATTTGTATGAAAAGTGCTTTATAAATAAATTTCATTCATTCATTCAAATAACCGGCGCCAGGCGAGGATGGAAGAACTAGTTAGTGACGGCAGCCATGGAGTATTTTGTGCAAGAAAACGGAGGAGCCATATAGTCGTTTTCCAGAGACTCACAGCCTGGACTTGGACACGGTTTCAGACTTGTGAATAGTGTTTTTTTTTTTTTTTTTTTAAAGAAAACATATTTATTTTGCCGTGATCTCTGTCTGATCCCATGCCTGCTGTCCATGTTGACAGCTGTCTTCTCCCAAGTCGTCACACAGACACACGCCCCCACACACACAACAAACAACAGCAGCACGTGAGCACGTCTGGTGCTGCTGCATCGCTGCAACTTTGGACATTAAAAACTGAATAAAAGGGACAAACATGAGAGCAGCAAGCTGCATCGTCTGTGGTATCAAAACCGAGACGCTGGATCCTTCACATCCACCTTAAACACACCTGAACAGGTTAGACACTGTAATATGAAAGCTTGATATTAATATCAAGTTGCTAATTAGCAGCCCATGTTAGCAGCTAGCTTAGCGCTGTAGCGGCATAACGTGAGCTTATTGGTATCTTTAGTTTGTACTAAAGTGATGTAACACCATCAGATGATGCTGAATGTGTTCAGGGGAAGAGAGAGATGTTTACTGGACAGTTTCCATAAATTGGGACTGCCGTGATGACGTTAAACTGGGTCCAAACTGAGATCAGATCCACTGTAAACATCGCAGTTTTACTGAGTCTGCTTATTAGGAAGAACAGCTGTTCATTTAGCTGCCCAAATTTGTTTGGGACAGTTTTGTTTCTGTGTTTTTAAAAAATCATTCTTTTCAACTACAATTAAAAAACAATTTATTTCACTAAATTATGATTTTGTAAATTCATCAGTCAGTCTTTTTTTTTTTTTACCACTTATCCAGTTCAGGGTCGCGGGGGTTGCTGGAGCCTATCCCAGCTATTATCAGGCGAGAGGCGGGGTACACCTTGGACAGGTCACCAGTCTGTCGCAGGGCCAACATGGAGAGACAGACAACCATTCACACTCGCTTAGGGGCAATTTAGAGTAATCAATTAACCTGACATGCATGTGTTTGGATGGTGGAAGGAAGACGTAGTACGCGGAGAGAACCCACACATACACGGGGGAGAACATGCAAACTCCACACAGGAAGGCCACTGTTGGAATTGAACTTGCGACCTTGTCACTGTGAGGCTGCAGTGCTAACCACCACACCACCGTGCAACCGATTTTGTACATTTTTATTTATAATTACAGCGCCCGGTGAAGTCGGCAGTTGCTGGTCTTGGTCCGCTGGGCCTGGGCCCCGAGACCATGGGGGCTTCAGTTGGGGGTTGCATGTCTGTCCCTTTGGGGTGGTGCCTGGGGTCCCGGTCTCTGGGTGTTCTTCCGGGGGCCCGTGTCTTGAGCTGTGCGTGCTTTCTCCTCCTTGCAGAGACAAGGCTGCATCTGCATGACTGCATCACCATAGAGACCCTTTATTATGCATGATGACACTGATGCTGCTTCCTGTTGCTCTGACTAGGTTTTACCTCTTCTCTGCGTAGTTCTGCGTGTGTTTGTACGATCTTATGATACTTAAGCCACCTGAAGTTCCTCCTGTAGGGGATTGCTAGCAAAGACCTTGGAATGTTGTTTCGGGGTTTCTGCATCGACTGCATTGACTGTGTAAGTGTATCCATGTGTTTTCTCTCTCTCTCTTTCGCTCTCTCCTCTCTCTCTCTCTCTCTTTTCTTCATTCCTTTCTCTCTGTTCCACTTCCTGCCATTTCTTCTTTTAACTTTCATTTCCCTCTTGTAGAGCCCAGCAATATGATGTAAAATGCTGTTTTAAACAAATCCTTAATTAAAAAAATAAAATGAATAAACACAGCATATCAAGAGGAGCCTTATATTCATAAAGCTCCCCTTGGCCAAGCAAATCTGTTCAACACAATAAAGCAGCCAGATCATCATTCTCCTGCTCCAATGCTGGACAGGACAAGTTAACAAAGAAAAAAAAAGGAACTTTCTCACCGTAAAACTCCGCGTTTCGTACTCATTTGATGACACAGTGACATGTATTATGTGTATTTCTGCTCAGCAAGGGCTGAGAAAACCACTCGGTCTAACTTTTTTCAACGTGATGTCGTAGCCAAGTTTTGCTTTACGCTGACCTCACACACAAGCAAACGAGAAAAAAACACACACCGGCCTCTAATGTGGCTGATTCAGCAAGGAAACACAAGAAGACATTTTTAAAGGAGGAGAGGAAAAGAAAGAAAGAACGAGACAGAGCAAGAGATAAGACAAGAGTCGAGATAAGACTGTCTTTGACTGGCTGGAAAGAGCTCGCGGTACACATAGGATGCAGAATTAGCCATCCATCACTGAGAAAACTGCAGAAGTTCTGTTCTGCATCTTTGAGCTTAGTTAAGTGTCGCTCACCGTACGGGGCAAAGAGGTTCACCAAAGCAGAAACAACATAATTACAGCCCAGCTTAGCTCTATTACAGCACTGCTCTCTTACCTCCTACATACTCTGCCTAATTATCTTCTCCTCGTCACATAGGGAAGGCTTATTGATTTAAACAACATCATTTAGAAGTGCTTGTTCTGGATAATGCAATTACCGAGCAACACTAGACCCTACAGACGAATGCCCAGTGTGACGTTAACGATTACAGGAGACGTTCTTGTTTTCTGATCGTCTTCATTATTGGTCATTTCATCAGTTGAGGTTGAAAATGCCACGTTTTTGTAAAGTTTCAGTTGATCTGCTGTGAAGTGGTAACTCAACTATCCTTGGTCTTTCTTTCTTATTTGTCTTTTTTTTTTTTTAACCCAAATGTTGTACACTTGGATAAAAGTGTGTGGGAGGAGAGGAGGAGGTAGAGCCTCACCTTTGACACGCTGATACGCAGCCAAAAATATGAGACAGAAGCTACACTTTGATCATGTAGTGAGGATGAAGAGAAAGACGAACAGAGATAGGTTGTCTAATTGGCTGTTATTCTTCATGTACATTCCTCAGGGTGAAAAGGTTCGTACTGGGAAGCGTTAAATCCCCCTTCACTGTCGGAAAATGTGCCATGTTGTAATTGAAGGTGAACACGTTTAGCTACACAGAAAACAAAGTCCAGTTCCTTGTCAGTTTCTGACAGTGGTCCCCTGCTGGTAATGCATGGATCAGATCAGAGCGGTGTAACAGGGTTTACTGTACATGTTTTCTGTAACATACACAAGCACCTGCCCTCATTTCTAATGGGCAACAGCAATTTCATGCAACTGGATTTTAAGGTTTTTGCTCAGTTTTACCGTATGAACTATGAAAATGTAAACTTTCCTTTTCTGTAAATTTTTCACGTGACCCAATCAAAGACTGCCCCAGTCACGTCTGAAGAAGGGAAAACGAAACCAGTTGGGCGTTTCCCACCATTGCCATCTTGCCGTGTCACGTCCCAGATAGCAATTTGCATTGATTCAATGTTGGATTTTGGTCAGATTGGTTATTTTTGGTTGAGGTTGAAAATTCGATGTTGATTCAATGTTTAATTACAGTTTCCATTTCAGCAGTTGAAAAACTGTTGATGAATCAATGCTGGATAGATGGTGGTTTTTCAATGTTGAAATGCCCTACTGTGAATCAGCATTGCTTCAGTGGTTGGGAGGTTTTGGTGGTGGGGTGGTGGTGGTATGGGGTGGGGTGTGGGGAGGGTGGGAAGGCAGGGGTTAAGAGACCGCAAGATCTCACAGGACTTCATTTCAGTTTCAGACTGTGTTGTGACAGGCTTGGGTTTGGAGCAGAGACAGTTAAAATAAATGGGAACTAAGATGATGCTCTTATAATGATTTAAACTGGATTTATACCCCCGCAGCGTCTGCATCACATGCTTTGTCACTCCAGTAAAATACTAAAATGGGCAAAGACAGGGCTGCTCTGAGCCACGGGGCAAATGATTGGCAGCTAAGCTAATGCTAACCAAGCTAATCTGAAGTGAACAGGAATGAACGAATATAGGTGGTTTAAAGGTAAGACACTCAGACTTGCTGTTAACCAGCTAAAAACCACCGTTGTGCAACTCTGCTACAGGCTGAGGCCGTCCTGGGAACAAGCAGGGAGCTAACTATTAGCACTCGGTCTGCCGCCTGTCAATCAAAATGACACGCCCCTAATTATGTGTTATTTCAGGAATAAAAAACATCTAAATGGATAAGTTATAAAAAAAATTACCCCCTTTAGTTGGCATGATGCAACATGCGAGCGTTTGATAGATCCGGCCCTTAAAGGATAACTTTCTGTTTTGTTCACCCTGGACCTAACGTGCATTTACTCAACTGTAAAATTTCTGCATCTCTTTGACTCCTTTGGAAGATATTATGTTGAGTCGCCTTCGGCATACATCTAAAGAATGGGAAAGATGGGGCAGCCTGTAAGGCATTACTGTATCTACAGCAAAACTCCTTCATTTCAGCAATACTTAAAGTAGAATGAACAAACGAACGAGTCCTATTGTCCCCCGACTTCAGAGTTTCATGGATTGCAGTTTGTTGGTGTCTAGGTAGCGAGCTGATCTTCTCAGCTGCTCTGCAGCAGCACGCATCATGAACGCATGCGGCCTGTAGAGTGCAGAAAAAAAAAAAATACTACTGGAGAGCTGACGCCGGAGGGTGACTTTATGAAATATCTACTGAAGGAGTCAAAATGATACAGAAATTTTACCGGTGAGTAAATGCATGAATAAACTCCTAGAAATAAGGTCCAGGTTAAAAGAAAAAAAGGAAAGTTATCCTTTGAAGAACAAATTTTAAAAAATAAAATTGTAAATGAATGTATATCAACAAAGTTAGATTTTGACTAACAGGACAAAAATTCAGATAAGTTCGGTGTGGCAAGGTATTGTGACATTTCATTTTTGAGAAAAAAAAAACTCAAAAGTGCCCGAAATCAAATAAACAGCTATCAGATTATCGCCCAACCTCATGCTGGATTATCACATTTTCATATGCTTCTTTATAAAGAAAAGTGGAGTGTGTTTGAGAGGAAGAGAAACAAATACTGTACACGATGTAAATGATAGTTTACACACAGCTTGTTTAGGCAAATATCTCTGGGGCAGTGAGACTAACAGTGACCACAAATATTCACACACAACCTCATACATGTGTATGCGATTATCAGTCATTTGCTTAAATATGCATGGTCTTCTCATACGAATAGCTCATTATTCAGGAATATTCCAAAGAAAAACATGAGTCACGGAGGCTGATTGTGCTCACACACATCAAGCAATTTTGTGCAGATAGTTTTGTCTCGCTCCTTAGTAACAGTCCTGCGTTCATATAATTGCTGGATGTGGATGCGGAGTCTCCTCCATAAAACTGTGATGTAATATACTGCAGATTAAATTCAGGTATTTAGAACAAAACTAAGCAGAAGAGTTGACAGTGAGGTCTGTCAGAGGGAATCTATCAAATGGAAAAAGAATAAACTTTCCTTGTGATTAATGTCTGCATGTCAGACGATTGTATGAGAGATGGAGCCTTTCAGAGCATTTGATTCAGAAAAGGATTAATGCTGAAGATACTATAATGCTCAAAAAGTCTCCTACAGATTCCTCTGGAGCAGATTTACAGTGACCATCATCAAGGTGATCTTGCAGATACCAAGATTGCATTTGGCCACGGTTATAAATCTTAGCCAGAAGCAGCAAGACACAGATAAAATGTTTACAGGATTTAATTTCTAACCTCTACCTATGATGGAAACAAAGATTTACACTGGCTGCAATCAGATATCCTCGTTTGTGGCGTTTTTGGTGTGCATTTGTGTGTGTGAGTGTAACGCAAAACCCTCTGTGTGGTCGATAAAGCTATCAGCTTGAGACGGCGTACTGTCCTCTGTCCTCTGTGTTCAGCATGCTGGTGGAGTAAAAACAGACACATGTTACATACATTTGGCACATATTAACATATACCCATTAAGTCTGCTATGTCTGAAATATCCACGTGACTGTTAGAGAGAAGTAAAGGATATCCCTACAGAAATATGTGTTGAGGGGAGTAAACACAAAAATACACAGAATGGATTCTTATCAGCGGCAGACCGTGCATTTGGTACACTTCCCCAGCGTGATGTCATATCACTACTTTCATGTCACAATAAAAGAAACCATTAGTGCAATGCAAATACACTATATTAACAAAAGTATTGTCTCACCTGCCTTGACTCACATATGAGCTTAAGTGACATCCCATTCCTGATCCATAGGCTTCAGTATTACGTTGGTCCACCTTTGCATCTAGAACAGCTTCAACTCTTCTGCGAAGGCTGTTCACAAGGTTTAGGAGAGTGTTTATGGGAATTTTTGACCATTCTTCCAGAGGCGCATTTGTGAGGTCACACATTGATGTTGGACGAGAAGGCCTGGCTCTCAGTCTCTGCTCTAAATAATCCCAAATGTGTTCTATCTGGTTGAGATGAGGATTCTGCGCAGGCCAGTCCAGTTCCTTCACACCAGACTCTGCCATCCATGTCTACATGGACCTGCTTGGTGCACTGGGGCACAGTCATGGGAGAGGAAGGGCCAGCTCCAAACTGTTCCTACAAAGCTAGGGGGAAAGATTTGTCCAAAATGTCTTGGTATGCTGAAGCATTCAGAGTTCCTGTCACTGGAACTAAGTGGCCAAGCTCAGCTTCTGAAAAACAACCCCACACCATAATCCCCCTCCACCAAACTTTACACTTGGCACAATGCAGTCAGACAAGTACTGTTGTCCTGGCGACCGCCAAACCCAGACTCCTCCATCAGATTGCCAGATGAAGAAGTGCGATTCGTCACTCCAGAGAACGCCTCCACTGCTCTAAGAGTCCAGTGGCGGCTGTTTTCCACCACTGCATCCATGCTTTGCATTATACTTGGTGATGTATGGATGGATGCAGCTGATCTCCATGAAAACCCATTTAATCAAGCTCTCTGCACACTGTTCTTGAGCTGATCTGAAGGCCACATGAAGTTTGGAGGTCTATAGTGATTGACTCTGCAGAAAGTTGGCGACCTCTTCGCACAAGGGGCTTCAGCATCCACTGACTCTGCTCCATCAGTTTACGTGGCCTACCACTTCTTGGCTGAGTTGCTGTCGTTCCCAAACACTTCTATTTTATTATAATATAGCTGACAGTTGACTGTAGAATATTTAGGAGCGAGGAAGTTTTGCGACTGGATTTGTTGCGCACGTGGCATCCTATCACAGTTCCACGCTGGAATTCACTGAGCTCCTGAGAGCGACCCATTCTTTCACAAATGTTTGTAAAAACAGTCTACATGCCTTGCTGCTTCATTTTGTACACCTGTGGCCATGGAAGTGATTGGAACACCTAATTCACATAATTTGGACCTCAAAAATGCCCATAAACACATTCCTAAACCTTGTGGACAGCCTTCCCAGAAGAGTTGGAGTTGTTAGCTTCAAAGGTGAAAACAACGTCATATTGAACCCTATGGATTAGGAATGGGATGCATCTTTCATGTGCTTTATAACATAAATCTTTCCCTGAGATGAGGCAGTAACTGTTTTTCTCTTGAGTTGTCAAAACCAGGAAGTGTTGCTTAGAAAAGGAGGGGGAGGGGATAAAACTCTGCTTCACAAACACAGCACAGCTTTGGAATCATGTGACCTCTGACGTCAGAGTAGGTGTAGTCATGTGAATTCCACAGCTGACCAATGCTAAAAAATAACCGACTAATGGCTAGACAACATCTTTCTCAATATCCGTCTTCTTTCTTAACCTCACCTCTACAGCTGAGGCTTAATTCTCCCAGCTAGCACCTTTTTGATCGCCGCCACAAACATCCTTTTCTCCTGGGACTGACTTGCCCACAGCAGGGTCCTGGCAACGTTAGCTTAGCTTTAGCCAGCGCAGCTGCTGGAGCTTCTGCCAGGTTTCAGTGTTTGTTTCTCGCTGTTTTTCTCAACATCTTGAGCTCAAAGCCAGAGGCGGGACTCAAAAACGCTTATACACATGATCCGTGGTAAAAACACTTTGCGCTGGCCGTCCCATTGTTTTTCCGAAGGAGAGAGCGGTGGCGCCTGACTCAAGAACTGTGGAGAGATCACTCACTCCGCCCGCAACCCACAGGACTGCTGCCGCGCCAGATCTAGACACTGTTTTCTCCGCTGCTTTTCAGCACAAAATCCTGACAAAAGCGAAGGTTTCCAACCGCAGACAACTAGAGGGAGGCAACTCTCATCTTTCCAGACTGAGCTCATGTTTGGCTTCCAGGACGTCTTCTCTTCCTCCCAGGATGCTTCATGTCGGCTCCTCGGTCACTTTCAGCAGCTCACACTAACGTTTTTCCACATTTGGTCTCCAAAAATATATAAAAGTGTTTTGTATGAACTGCGAGAGCAGTGCTGCTGTTAGCAGAGACATCTGTGGACAGAGCCAAAGGGAAAATGCCCCACTTTTTTTTTGTTGAGGTGTAACAAAGCCTTTTGTCGGTGGAAGTAAACACATGGACATAGTCGCTGTTCGGCTGATATTTATGTTCCAGATGATCCGCTGGAGTCGAGTCTGTTTCCTCTAAATGGAGATTCATGAGCATCTGTCACCTAAACACACTTAAAACCTCAACAAATACATAACGATGCTTGCAAAAATAGAGTTAATCAGATAAACACAAACAGATTTTTTAAACGGTCTAAAGTCCGTAGACTTCTAAAAGGTCTAAATGTGAGACACCAAACATCTTGAACACATGATTTGAAAATGAAAACTAATCAAGAGGTGACTTACAAAATATTTTTTTAATGTTATTTTTTTTCACATTTTCATGTTTCTACATATAGCTGTGGCTTTCAGCATTTAAGCTGTGATTATTGTCGTATTCAGAGTCGCCTCCTCCTGCTGTGATCCATGTTATTGATCAGTAGAATCGGAAGCGTTGGCCTACCCCTACATCACTTCTGGTCTGTTGCTGGGGCGAAAAAAAGGGTCCCTATTTTCAGGCGGAGTGGCAAGAAAGCCCCACCGGAGCAGTATTTGTACATTTCTGCATTGGCAATGTTCAGTGTGGACCTAATTCACTACAAGAGCTTCTACAGATGTTTAAAATGAAAGTTGGCCTTTTAGCCCATGTGAGTCAAGGCAGGTGAGTGAATACTTTTGGCAATATAGTTATATTATGTGATATTTTGTTTATGTATTGTTATTGCATCTTATTATTTTAGGTCCATCTACCTACCAAGGGACCAAGGATGGAAATTAGTCGTAGGCTATAATCTTGCATATTTACACAAAAGTGTACAGTATATTAATATGCCTGGAATCCCTATTGTAAATAAATAAATTGAAATTTTATTGAAAAGGGATTTGGAGCTGGGATGCATCTAGAAATTGCAGGATATTGGTTCTTGAGGACTAGACTTGGCACCTCTGTTATAATCCTGACATCACCAAAAACCTGCAGAAAAATAAGCAAAACTCCAAGCTGTGACATCAAATCTGCATTTAGACATCATACTTGTGCTGATGACACAATTTGTCAAACTTTTTTCAAATTTTATTCATTCATTTGATAGAAAAAATTCAAGTGAATAAAAAAAAGCTTCTTTTTAGCAGACTGTGTTGGTGTATTTACTTCATTAAACTATGTATTTTCCCCCTGGGGTTTCCAAACCAGAGAAAGAATGGTTTATTTCTTGACATGCACTGACTTAAAAGATAAGACTGATTATATTTTTGCTATTTTCAAGTCAATGAAAAAAAGCAAAACCAGTAGCGGGTAAGCTTCTCTTAAAACTCATCTTTAGTAATCTTCCTAAACCCACAAGATCCTTCACTAAATTATGTGCCAGATTATTCCAGCGGTGGATTATCACACATTCAAGGCTCTGTAGAAGATTACAGGCACAATACGTATTTTAGATTGATGTGCCTAAAAATCAAAAACACGCTGTCCATGTGTCATTACCCGCTTTGATGAGGACTTATGCTCATGAACTAAAATATTTACTGTACTGTACTTCACTCCAGTGCCATTTTTCTGTGTAATCCCCCAAATTGTGTACCAAGAGCACAGGAGCTTGTAAACTGGCTGTGTGCTCTGTGTGGTCAGTTTCACTGCTCGGTCAGTGACAAATGCAAATGGGGGTTATTTCTGAAACACCACAGATAAACGAGTGCTGCAGGGGGAAACACAGGAGCAACTGGCTGGATTAATATAAAGGTGCACATCTGTGGGTCATGCAGATGACTGATCTTAATCCCAGATCAGTGTTGGGTAGTTGTGATCCAGGACCACAGAGGCAACCCCGAGCAGAAACACACAACCGGCCTGAAGATGCGCTGGAGCAAACGGACTGGAACAGAATGGAATTTGAAACGTTTTAGCCAAAAATGTTTCCATGGTCAAGGTGTTTTTTGCAGAAACGTTTCAGATTTCGTTTTGTTCTCCAACTGCGTGGGTGGAGATGGTCGGATGATGCCACAGGACCCCATCAAGAAACACACTCTCTCTCTCGGACACACACTGAGGATTTAATATAGAAGATGTGGGGACAGGCGTCAGAGGCCATTCTCAGAGGTTTAGGGGTGCTGAGCACCCAGAGAGCTGCCCAGCATATTGCTGCCTTGTTCCAACAGTGAACCAGATCCACCAAAACCCACTTTTTTCCTCCTTATTTCCAAAGTTTCTGATTATTTTCAAGTCTTAGATTTAAGTTTTTATCAGCATCCAGAAACAAAGTTGTTACTGCTGCTATTACAGTCATCCTCAAAATTATTTACACCCTCCAATTGAAGTTAAGGCTAAATTCACAATAGTGACTAAATAATATATAATAAATAACAAGAAATTAAAGAAACTGATAATACATAGAAATTTACAAAATGATAATTTAGTGAAAAAAACATTGCTTTTGAACTGTGGTTGGAAATAATAATAATTTTTAAAAAAATGTCCCAGACACATAAGGGCACCCTCCCCATTAACAGTGGACTATTGGTCGACATAACAGTCCACATTGGTGCACCTGTATGTTGGTCCAGGACCAACATACCTGTCAACAGGTGCAGACATCTGATTGGACGTTACAGAAAACACCTGATTGCAGTGATTTCCTCAAAGTGTTGCTCAACAACATTTAGCCTTCGAGCCCCACCATGCTTGTTTACTTATTTTATTTTTTTGTGTGTTTCTCTTTGATATTTCTTTAGAACCACAATTCAAAATCAATGTCATGATTTCAACAGAATCTTTATTCATTATTCCTTTTGTCAATTTTATATTATTTCACTGGCAGCTGATTTTTTTTTTTTCCTTCTTTAACTGGAAGGTACGAATAATTTTGAGGACAACTACTGTATATGTAAGGTCGGGGATCAAACTATTTTTGAGGGGTGGGGGTTGCCGTGTTTTTGAAATGAAAATATTACATTTACATTTCAAGAAAGTACAGGATGTGTTTTTATACACTGTAATTTTAGGGGTGCCGGGATTCTATTAAGGGGTGTGTAAACACCCCCAAAAATCGGCTAAAATTGCCAATGGTAGACTTTAAAACACCCACACCTACACACCCACACACACACACACTAAAATGTACCAGAAAGGTGGTACTGCAGGAGTGGCTGAGTTCAGTCCTTGAGATTCACAATCCTGCAACGTTTATTCCTGCTGCACAGCAGAGCTACCTGCCGAGCTAAAACTCATCGGAACCTGTTGCTCAGCATACAGTCGCCATGTGCGCCTAATTTTTGGCGAGTTTTCTGCTTCACAAGGCCTAGAGGTGAAAATCAAACATGTTTGATATTTTTTGCCACCTGATTCTAAAAACTCAACGTGTGCGTGCAACTTGAGCTAACTGCTGAGGGCAGAAATTCTAGAGGTCAATCAAAATGTTTCCTCCAATCACACAATTTTAAGATGACAATCAGTCTCCAGTGACTTTTGGCTCAGCAGATAGCTCTCGTGTGCGGCAGGCATTACATGCATCCCTTCTCCAACCCGCCTGAATCACATGACCAGCTTCTGCAGAGCTGAATGACGTGCACATGAGGTAATGTGCTGGAGAGGGGGTGCATCTAAATGATACAGGATTGTGGTTTTCAAGAACCAGACTTGGCTGCCTCTGGTGTACTGCGTAGAGGTGTGCCATACTGCAAGATTTGATATCCATCTGATTCCAACTAAATAGTCAGCTTTATTGTCAATTCTTCACATGTACTAGACATACAAAGGAATCAAAATTACATTCCTCCCCCTTCCCCGGTGGTGACAAAACACAACAATAAGACTAAGCTATCCTTACACTAGCTAGCTCTAAAGCTAAAAATGACCTCTGATAAATAAGGTGCACAGTAGTGAGAGGAACAATGAACTAAATGAAGATTAAAAAGCTAACACAGACTCCCCAAACATAAAGACTAAAAATATGCATAAGGAGTAAGACTATGTCTTCATAGTGTAAACAAATGTCTAAAATAGTTAAAAAGTGCAGTGGCATTCAGTATTTGTAGGAGCAGAAATTTCCTATTTGGACATTTTGAAATGGTGTGCAAATAGCAAAATGGTGCAAAGATAAGAGTGTAAAGTGCTCGCGCTTAAATAAAGGGCTATATCATCTATACTGATATTGATATCCTTACTTTTTAATAGGGCTTTTACAGGTTTATGTAAAGAAATTATTCTGTGTAAGACACTATTTTTCAACTCATTCATGCATAAACAATCAAATTATTATCCATACTCTAACCCTGTACGTTTTCATGAGGTGAAAGATTCCAGTTACGATTAATTCAGGTCCAATCAAGAACTGAGCTACTGTAGGATTCCTGTCCTTGACAGCCTTGTTGGTAATTGGGAGTTGTGTTGAGAAGCGTATCTATTTGATTTTTTTTTTCTCTCCAAGTGCGCTGCTTGAAGTGCTTTGTTCTTGTTCATATTAAAAGAGTTGAATAATTACTTTTCATTGTATCCTTCATTACATTAATTTGGCAGTCACATGCAGTATCGGCCCCAAATATCAGCTGGTTGCTTCAGTTGAGGCTGATGAGAAAATATCGGTATCGGCCCTGAAAAAAAATGGTATCAGTCAATCCTTAGTTGGAATTATGATTTAACAATTCAAAATTTACACGTGATTTTACTGTGTTGTTATATAAATGCAGTTTTAGGTTTGTCTGTGTTGAACTTGCTTGTAGTACACTTGTTTAGATTTTACCTGCTTCTCGTTACAGTTTTACAACCTTTGGGTGTTTTTTGAGGTCCATTTAAAGCAGAAGAAGAGACTCCTCTGTGTTTGCGCTGCTTTTCTTGCTATAAAAGTATAGTCTTATGTTCTATTATGAATTCTTCCAGTGTGAAAACCAGTGCAATAAATTCTGGAGCGAAACTAATTCAAGCTGTCTCATACATGCCGTGTTTATCTGGATTTTTGTTTTCTCATTATAAGCGAACGCGGAGCTGCCTGGTTGCTATCGACAGCTGCGACGTGTTTGTTGTAAAAGTGACAGACGCTGATTATTTATTTCTGTTCATTGATTCTTCATACCGTCATGTTTCATCTAATCCTTAAACAGCCGACACATGGACACACACTCCGTATTGCATGTGTGTGCTGCAGGGAGAAATAGGGCCGAGACGGCCTCATGTGTTGGGCTTCCTGTGTGTTCTGGTCCCTGCCGACCCCCATCCTCCCAGCATCAGTGGGATGTCCCAGGTGTGTCTCCTCTTGGCCCTGCTCACGCTCTGCAGCTGCACAAAGGTACAGTCTGACCAGCCCGCCGTCCTTCACACACTGAAGGAAATTTGGCTGTACTTCATTCTGTCTGAAGCGCTGTGATGGGGAAGACTGCAGTGATGTTGCTGACCCCCCCCCCCCCCCCCCTGCTGCAGGTTTCCTCTGCCAACTCTCTGGAGCTTGTGAAGGAGAAGTGGAGCAGCTACAGGGACCAGTGCCTGGACTACATCAATGCCACGCCCCCTGCAACAGGTGAGGTCCTGAATGTGATATAGAGGAGTAAAATAAGCCCGAGTAGCCCCGGCTTTATGGATGTGGACTCTTTTACAGGGTTGGTGTGCAACAGGACCTTTGATTTGTATGCCTGCTGGCCTGATGGACTTCCAGGAACCACCGTCAATGTCTCGTGTCCCTGGTTCCTGCCTTGGCACAAGAAAGGTCTGTATGTGTGAAGAGTTGATATGACTGTGACTGCTGATATAAGCATGAAAACTGGAGTGAGATGAATCATTTATAATATGAAGAGGTGATAAACCTACCACGGAGTATTACGGCCACATTAAGAAAAAGGCTTTTTTCACAGACCTGGAGAAAAAAGTCGGAATATTTTGAGAATAAAGCCTTGATATTTTAAATTTAGAAGAGGAAAATTGATTGAAAAATGAGGTTCGTGGAGCATTTGGTGAAGATAAAGTGCCACAAGTGGGAAGAGGTACTTCTTTTAGGGGAGACACTACAGGCAAAAACCCTGTTTTTTCATTACCTCTTCAATTTTGAGATTTTAGTTTTTTTCCATCTTTCAATATGTTTTCTTTTGGACTATTGTTAAAAAAAACGTCCAAAATAAACATTTTAGGAGTTTGTTTTGTGATACTTGTCTGCATGTGCACCAGAATCCTGTCAAAATGCAGCTGAAGTTGGTGTTTTTAAACGGAGCGCAGCTCCGTGGCTCTCATCTAAACCCCGTCATGTCTGGTATTGTTGGAAACATAAGTTTTTATGAGTTATAAATGTATTTCTTTGTTGTTCACATGAATCTGATTGGATCTGATGTCTGTAAATAGTGTTTTAGAACAACAATGTGGAGAATTTCATAATCCAAAACTTTAAAGGCCGTTTTCTCAAAATGAGTTTTTTCTCTTACTCCAGGTAAAAAAAAAAGTCCACTTCAGGGGCACTTACAGAAACCAAACTTTCAAGTTTTGCTCCTGACTGTACTCTTCAAGTTTTTACGGAAGGATTTTGTGATATCTCATTCGAAGTTTGATTTATAGAACATTTCACCTAAAAATATGCCAAAAAATGAATCTTTGGGGGGTTGTTGACAGTATATTCTAAATTGTGATATGATAACCAGAGATATCCAAAATCTACGGTGGCCCACAGGTGCAAATGCGCTTCATATACAAAAACAACTGCAATAAGAAAATGCAGCATAAACAAAAACACCTGCAAAAAGAAAATGCAGCATTCATAAAAACAGATGCAAAAAGAAAATGCAGCATTAACAAAAACATCTGCAAAAAAAAAATGCAGCATTAACAAAAACACCTGCAAAAAGAAAATGCAGCATTAACAAAAACATCTGCAAAAAGAAAATGCAGCATTAACAAAAACACCTGCAAAAAGAAAATGCAGTATTAATAAAAACACATACAAAAAGAAAATGCAGCATTAACAAAAACATCTGCAAAAAGAAAATGCAGCATTAACAAAAACACATACAAAAAGAAAATGCAGCATTAACAAAAACATCTGCAAAAAGAAAATGCAGCATTAACAAAAACACCTGCAAAAAGAAAATGCAGTATTAACAAAAACATCTGCAAAATAAGAAAATGCAGCATTAACAAAAACACATACAAAAAGAAAATGCAGTATTAACAAAAACACATACAAAAAGACAATGCAGCATTAACAAAAACACCTGCAAAAAGAAAATGCAGTATTAACAAAAACATCTGCAAAAAGAAAATGCAGCATTAACGAAAACATCTGCAATAACAAAAAACACCTGCAAAAAAGAAAATGCTGCATATTAACCTAACTGACAACGGAAGTGCTCCAGGCCTCTAGGGGGAGCAGTGAGTATAAGCCTATGTTTTAAGCCCGAGAGACCGTGGGCTGGCAGCTAGACTGCGCGAGACCTGACATGATGGTACACACTCGGGTACAGTGGGTGGCGGTATGCTATGGCGTTTAATTTCCGCCAAAAGTCCACTAGGGGGCGCTTATCACACTACACGCGTGGACTGGAGACAATAGTTTTATTCAGCACGAGCGTGTTATACACTCCACGAACGTGTGTGATTCTCCACGGGCGCACTGAACGTCCCATGCGCGCAATTCAGAGACCACGAGCGCTACTGCTGCAGGCACAATACACGACACACGCACGTGACTTACAGCTGTCAACCTGCACGCTCGCTGAGTCGATCTGCGCGCTCGTGTGGAACTTTGCCTTCCCCCGCCCACCCCCCTATGGGTAGAAAAAACCCACTGAAATGTTAACCTGCATATGATTGGCCACTTTCCTGTTAGTCCCGCCCCGTGACCTTCGTCGCCGGCCGCTGGCTTCCGCTTCCACCACAGGCAGCTCTGCGCATCCAGGTCGGCTGAGTCGGAGTTTGGTGAGTAAACTTTTAAGAACTTTAGCAAATGTTTATGTTCATTGTTGCAGTGGGATTATACATGTATTCACAATAATACTTAGGCTGGCAAAAGACGAATCAATAGTTTAACAGGTTCGGTAGCTAAACTTTGTGCTAACGTGTTTGGTGCTAACATTTAGCTGCCCTCCGCTAAGGAAACCAGCTGAGGATGTCAACAGCCTAAAATCCAGTTGAGACAGTTGTCGTGCCAAAGTAGTTATCCCCGACAGAAATCGTATCCCCTCAGTTGTGTATTGCACAATGACAGTTGGTAGGAACCCCTAACTCTTACCGCTAACCCTAAGCTAAAAGGGGATACAAATCGTAGCAGACTGAGATGTGTATCCCCTGTGTAACTGTAGTAAATAAATGACAAACTCCCCAATATTTACAGCAGTATTTATGGTTGATATTTGTTGGCAGGATATAATATAAACTATATAAACAGGGGATACACATCGTACCAGACTGAGTTACACTACCTGTTACGATGTGTATCCCCTGTGTAACTAGTAAATGAAGAACAAAGTCCTCCATATTTACAGCAGTATACAGAAATCATACAGTCATTTACAGCACTTAAAATGATGTCTTTGCAAGCCTTTAATAATGCCTGACCATTCAATTCTTCTGATATGTCAAAAAAAAAAAGAGAAAAGAAAAAGAAAAAAAAACATTTGGGGTATACAGTACAGTGATGCAGAATCATTTTGCCTAGAATAGGGCAATGAAATATTACATCTTATATTGTTACATTTTAATTTTCTTCATATTAAATTATGAATTAGTTGTAAGAAGTAAACATAAGTGTCATTTAAATAACTGCAAAATGTCTTATGTGAGTACTCAAGTAATCATAAATTTGTAATTGTTTACTAATTTGATAGTTGCAACCTTAATGATTTTCTCTATTAATTCACACATTTAAAAAAAAATGTTGTAGATGGATGCAGATTTAATTCCTTTGTCTCCTCAATACAGCGACGAGGGATCAGCAAGACACTGAAAGGAGCTAACAACTTTTTGCAAGACCTGCAAAACCTGGAAGACCAAGGTAAACACAAACCAACTTTATGCCTCATAGATACCATTCACAAACACACAAAAACATTTTTACTAAAGAATGTATTTTAAAAAGGAAATTTTAATGTGTTTTTATTGTTGACACAAGCTCTCAAGATAACTTAGGTAACAATTTGTGTTAATTTATAAAGTTATGTTTCACCTAATCATTAAATGTGAAGGGGAAAAACAGTTGCTAAAAATGGTCGATCGAAATTCAAATATAACTTCTACCTTTTTGTCTACATTGTCTTCTTTCGATTAGCTTTGTACCAAAAAAGAGTTGAATCACATAGCTGAGACTCAAGATGTAAGGTGGTCATGTTAATGAATAAGACTTATATTGAATTTACTTATTTAGTGACTAAAACTGATTTAGTGTTGGTAGGCTGATCATATCGACATTCCGTTTAAAAATATACATTAGGCAGTGGTTCTCAACTTTTTCCAGCAAAGTACCCCTTATGAAATATATTTTAGCAAGTACCCCCTGTACCTCAAACATTTTTGGCTAATTTATTATTATTATTGTTTTGTTACAAAAATAAAGCTCTTTTTCATCTGCGTCAGGTTTATTGACATGGAACTGTGCAAAACAATGGTAACTTTGTGCTCTTTTAATTATATAGACAGAAGACAAAGATAAGGACATGAATGTAATATCTTCAGTTGGATTTATAGTAACTTCAACCATGACTACACTGTTAGTGCTATCAAGATGACTGTGACTGATGGATGATGCTATTTGGTTCATACCAAGTTGGGTCAAACAGTATTGGTTTGTGGGAGACAGTTATTTTGTTGGGATAATGTGTGAACTAGTTTTAATTTAGTTTATGTGTACACTTCATTTATTGATATCTTAGAATCTTCATGAAGTTACATTTAAAAAACAAAAAAATGGATATTGAAATATTTTATGTACCCCCTGCAATGCCTTAAAGTACCCACGGGGATACACCTACCCTCATTTGATGAACCGTGATCTAGACAACTGTGCAAGGATGAGTACATTACGTAAAGAAGCACAACTGAGAGTAAACTATGACCTTTGGCCCATTCTGTGGTAAAATACATTACTCAAACACTATTAAAGTAAAAGTTCAGGTGATGTAAACCAGTGATCACCAATCCCGGTCCTCAAGGACCGGTATCCTGCTGGTTTTCCAGGTCTCCCTGCTGCAGCACACCAGAGTCAGACTTAAGCCTGGTTCAAACTACACGAATTTAGCCCGATTTTGGCCCGACGGAGGCGTCGCAGACAGTCGCTCACTGTCGTGCACGATTCTGCGTTGTCGGGTCGTAGGACGTCGTGTCTTCGCTCCGTGTAATGTGACACAATCAGCGATTGGCGATTTGGCGTCTGCGACGCTCCACGACCACGACGCAGAAAGACTGGCGTGTCAGAATTTTTTGGTTTTGTCCGTGTAGTGTGACACGTCCCACGACATGTCCCTTCATATTGACCAATAGGAGGACAGTGCGCCTTTCGCCTCTACCAGAGAGACGCTCAGGAGCGCCGGTAAACAAACAACAGTGGAGGAAAGGAGGAGAGACGCAGCCGCTCTCCGGTGGAGAGGTGGAGAGATTTATGGAGCTGTGGCATCAGTTTACTCCAGAATAAAAGAAAAGAAAAGCAAGACTGAGTGTGCCAAATTTATTTTCAACAGTGTTAAACCTCCACGAACATTCAAAAGGGTGTATCTCTCTTGAATAAAACATTACTTTATTAATTCGAAACATAACCACACGATATGTGTGTTATATCAGTGATAGTAACAGTCAACACGAGTTCACAGCAGGTCCAAACGTGCACGAATGTGACGCTCTCAAATAAATCAATGACAAAGTCACAGAAAAATCACTTTGTTTAAATAAAAACACCGCAACATAACAGACATTGCGCTCAATGAGATGAGCATATATGACACCCATGCGCGCTCGTGCACTCAGCTATAACTATCCACTTTACGCGTGATCATCAAAGCTAATTAACCATCTGAACACACCTACTGGGTGCAGAATATAGACACAGCGATGCTGCTGCTGCGCAGCTGTCAGTTTATCATGCGTGTGTGGTTTCATGTGGTTGCCATGGTTTCCAGCGTGCGCTCTGAACTGATGGAGTTCAGTGAATGACGTGAGGACGCACCCGTATGCGTTCGTATAGAACAACACACTTTATTTCACTTCATGGCAGTTTTTTTAAAAGTAGCGTCACTGGGTCTGCTGGACTTTGGTCTCGTGGCAGCAGACTGTGGTCAGACTGATGGTTTTGGCTTCGCTTGGCACTGGGCGTCCTGCGCGCGGCGCGTGATGCACCTGGTGGAAGCAACGGCGCTGATCAGAGCCCAGTTTCTCTCTTTCAAAGCTCTTTTTCAAAGATGAGCAGCGAGTCTTTCTGTGCGCATCGTGGATTTAATCCTGTTTAGTTACAACTGAAAACCCGCTCGACAGAACAACTGGAACAGGCAGAATACACACAAAACAGTTTATGTTGGTCACAATAATGGAGGGGACTGATGTCTCCGTCCACTATCCACTTCATGAGTCACCCAAACAGTCAATTCAGAGACTCCAAACCAAGTGACTGATTGACAGCTGCTTGTCCCGCCTCCCGTTTCGTGTTGTCTTTTGCGACACCACGCGACGATCAGACGGTTGTCTGTCTGGTGCAATCCTTGTAGTGTGACCACTCGCGAGTAACACGACACCGTACGATTTTATGACACAATTTCTGTTAATGTGACATATGACCATCGTGAACGACGGAAAAAGTCGTGTAGTTTGATCCTGGCTTTAGACAAGCTCTGGACAACTCTGCTAATTAGTCAATGATTTCAATAGGTGTGTTGCAGCAGTGAGACATGGAATACTTGCAGGATACCGGTCCTTGAGGACCAGGATTGGGGATCCCTGATGTAAACAACTTCTAAAAAGTAAAATTGTAATTACTGTGGTGATACAAGTAAATAACTAGTCCACCCCTGAAAAATTACAGTGAATGTTAAAATTCAAAAAGTTGTGAATGGTGGGACTTTTTTCCTGTTGTTTTTAAGGAGTTTTATCTCATTTGAACATATAGTAATGCTGCACAACCCTGTTTACACAAACATGGGACATTTGGCTTGCATTAAAATGTGGAAAGTGTTGCTTATTTGTTGTCAAATTGCAGTTCCATATAGAAACATTATCATGGTTCTCTCTGTCAGGATTTCCAAGAGCCAGACATCGACTGGGATGTTGCAGCAGAGTACCAACCAGATCTGGAAGATGCAGTTGTGGTCCTGGAGTTTGACAGCCCCCTCACTGAAGAGCAGCACACTGTGCTGAAGTTGCTGTTGTCTCAAAATCGGAGGGTGTATAGACACTAAAGAACTTTTTCTATTGTGCAGAGAATATAATGCTGCCTTGTCAGATTTGTGTATTTGATGCAAAAAGCTCAAGAGATCAGTTCCAATGCTTTATTGCTGTTATAAAAAAATACATGTACGTGTTTTAGAAATTACTATAAACCCAACTTTGTTCAGTTATCTTGTAAGATTCTAGTTCTGAATCTATTAGTGGCACATGTGCCGAGCCTGAAACACACTGGAAAAATCCTTGCACTAACAACAGCTTTGCTCCACAGCCATTTGATGGTTCCCATCTTGATAGTCTGTTCCTGAAGGTTAAAAAAAACAAGAAAGGGAAATATCACAATATGTCAAAAACCCACTGTAGGCACTGATTAAGAGACAATTATTGTGTGGTCTTATTATTGTGTAATGGCTATCTGTTTACAACAGTAAGATAATTTAAATTTCCTTTTAAAATACATTCTTTAGTGAAAATGTTTTTGTGTGTGTTTGTGAATGGTATCTATGAGGCATAAAGTTGGTTTGTGTTGTGATTGTCAACTTTCTTTTTTTGGTACAAAGCTAATCGAAAGAAGACAATGTAGACAAAAAGGTAGAAGTTATATTTGAATTTCGATCGACCAGTTTTTAGCAACTGTTTTTCCCCTTCACATTTAATGATTAGGTGAAACATAACTTTATAAATTAACACAAATTGTTACCTGAAGTTATCTTGAGAGCTTGTGTCAACAATAAAATACACATTAAAATTTCCTTTTTAAAATACATTCTTTAGTAAAAATGTTTTTGTGTGTTTGTGAATGGTATCTGAAGTATTATTTGGTGAATTTCTTAAAGAACGACACAGATGAGTGGATGAAACATTCTTTTAACTCTTCCTTCAGGGCGGGCCACCACACACAACAGTTACAACAATGGTGATAGGGCTGTGATATCACTCCGCATAGGGAACTATATATTCCATTTTATACATATTACAACATCCCCTCTGTTTAGCTTGAAAACTTCCTTATCTCGAATACATCAGAATATTGTGTTGTTACCCTTGTGGAGTAATCAAATAGAGAGCAAAGATACTAATATGTCAGGTGTTTGCTATACCACTTGCAGTGGGGATTACTTATCAACATTCAAGTCTAAATTAAACAAATGACTTTTGCTGTCATATGAACCAAAAAATAATGATAAAGGAGAGATGTGTAAACAGTACATTGTAACATTTTTCACTTTTTTTTTTTTTTTTTAGACAAAGTCTTTGTAGTGAATAGGTTTGTTTACTACTCGGCCATATCTGGTACGTGTTTGTGGCAAGCTGTTTTGCTTGTCCATCTCATGTGGCTCACAGGAGGGTTCAGTGTCTTTTTCAGCATGGTCCTTATGAGTCTCAGTTTGTCGTTGTGGTTCTTCAAGGTTTATCCTTCTTGTGTTGACCTGCACGTTCGGTTTAAACAGTTCACGCAGATGGCTTCTGCAGCGTCTGAATCGGTTTCCGTTTGGTGTTTGTACAATGTAGCTCTTTGGCTCATTGCTCTTTTCCACAACGGTCGCTGGGTGCCACGTTCCCCTTTCCTTGTCTAACACAGTGACGTGTTGTCCTGGATGGAGCGGTGGTAGTTCTCTGCGGCTGTTTTTGTCATGATGTTCCTTCATGTTTGTTGTTCGTTGTTCCAGGTGAAGTCTGTGTTCCTCTTTGCCAGGGTCTGTTCGGCTCGGAAGCAGGGTGGTGACAGGTCTGCCAAAGATCAGCTCTGCAGGTGATGGTAGTTTACTGTCAATCGGTGTTGCTCTGATCTGTAGCAATGTCATCTGTAGGTTTCCACCATGCTTCAGAGTTTTCTTGACAGCTGATTTAATGTGTCGAACATGTCTTTCAATAAATCCATTACTTTTAGGGAAATGGGGGTGAACTGGTGACATGTCGGATTCCCCAGTTTGTTATGAACGTTTTGAAAGCTTCTCCTGTATACTGTGGTCCATTATCTGTCATTATTTCATCAGGACGTCCAAATAATGACATGTACATTTGCATCTTTTGTGCTACTGCATGACTGGATGCTGTGGGTATTTCGTCTACCACAGGAAATTTGGAATATCTGTCCACAGTCAATAAATACTGACGACCATTCAGTTCAAACAGATCTGAGGCAAGTGACTGCCATGGCTTTGTTGGTACTTTGTGTGGGTGAAGGGGTTCTTTTGGATTTGCATCCTGGTATTCTGTACATACACTGCATGATCTGCACATCCTCTCAATGTCCTCATTCATTTTTATCCAGTATACGCTTTCTCTTGCAAGTCGGCGCGTTTTCTCAATTCCTTGATGGCTGGCATGTAGTTGTTCCAACATGCTGTTAGTCATGGAATCAGGTATGAGTACTTGTCTGCCTTTGAATATGACTCCTGCTTCGATTGCTAGTTCATCCCTGAAAGACCAGAAAGCGCGAAGAGTCTTTGGTAGTTCACTTATTTTTTCTGGCCATCCTTGGTGAATCACCTCCTTCAGTGCACAGAGTCTGATGTCTTTCGTTGTTTCCTCGCGGAGGGTGTTGCGTTTCTCAGGTGAGAAGTTAATTAATGCAATAGTGTGCATTTCAGGGTCTTCTGTTTCCAGAGCTATTCCATCTATGCGCTCATCTAGCTCTATTTCGTTGCTGTTTTCAGGGTTAGGCAGTCTGCTCAGAGTGTCAGCAAGGGTCATCTGTGACCCAGGCCTGTACATAATCTCAAAGTTGTACCCCTGTACCTGTACTAGCATACGCTGTAGCCTAGGTGGAGCAGCATGTAGTGGTTTTCCACATATGGTGACCAATGGCTTGTGATCTGTGATCACTACGAAGGATTTCCCGTAGAGGTATGTGTGATAACGCTGAATACCGTAGACAATAGCAAGCATTTCTCGCTCTATGTTACTGTATCTAGACTGCGTGTCTGTCAGAGTTTTTGAGCCAAAGGCAATGGGTTGGTTGTTTTGCACAAGCGCTACGCCTAAGCCTTTCTGTGATGCATCCACTTCAAGAGTTAGAGTTGTGCTTGGATCATAATATTTCAAGCATGCATCTTCGGTGACCATTGTTTTCAAGTCATCAAAACATTTCTGATAGCTAGAATCCCAAGTCCAAGGAACATCGTTTTTCAGTAGACCTCTTAGAGCGTGTGCTTTATCTGCAAACCTTGGAATGTAGGGTGAAAGGTAAGAAAGCATTCCAATAAATCTGTGTAGCTCATCTTTGTTTTGAGGAGTAGGCATTTTCTGAATGTCCCTGATTTTTGCTGGGTCAGGTCTGATGCCGTTGGCAGTGTACTGATTGCCAAAGAATGAGATTTGGTTTTGTTTTATGGTGCATTTGTCGCTGTTGAACACTAGACCTGCTTCAGCTGCACGTTCCATCAGGCTGGTTAGGTTTCGGTCGTGCTCTTCCTCATTCTCCCCATAGACAGCGATGTCATCGGCTATGCTGACCACACCTTCCAATCCTTCCAGGATTTGGTCCATCTTGGCCTGAAAGATATCTTGAGACACACTTAATCCAAATGGCAAACGTTTCCAGCAATACCTGCCGAATGGAGTACGGAATGTGGTTAAGAGTTGTGACCCTTGGTCCAGATGCACTGACCAATATCCTGCTTTTGCATCAAGTTTGCTAAATATTTTTGCATTTGCAAACTTTGGGTTGAGCTCTTCCACGGTTGGAATCTTGTGTGGGCATCTTTTCAAGCTGTTGTTCAGTTTCTGAGGGTCGAGACATATCCGTAGAGAGCCATCTTTTTTAGTGCTATACGCCAGACTGGAGCACCAATCTGTGTGCTCTTCTACTTTACGTAGCACATCTTGGTCCACAAGATTATTAAGTTCTTTTTGGAGTTTGTCTTTAATGTGAATACTGCACTTGCGTGGCGGGTCTTGAAATGGTTCAGCACCTTCTTTTAGCAGAAGTTTTGCAGTCCCACTGAAGTTTCCAATTTTGTCAAACTGGTCTGGATATGCTCGTTTCAGATCATCTGCTGTAGTTATGTGTCTTGGTGGTTTAGTGTTCTTTGTTTTTGTAGTGGACTGTTTGTCGGTCTCTTTGTTGACTGCTGCATTGGCGTTGACAGTTACAGAGTCCACATTTACAGTAACAAGTTTTAGTGCCTCACTTGTGGGTAGTCCAACTATTGCTGGTCCTGGTACGTCCACAACATAAAACTTGGCATTGACCCATTTTGAGTCTTTCCACTGGCATGGAATGTTCATTTTTCCGTAGCAATGGATCCTGTGGCCGCTGTAAGCCGACAGTTTTGCATTGCTTTTTTGTAGTCTGTTCATGGCTTGACGACCTCTGCCGTACATTTGTCTGTATGTACGTAGTGGGAGGGTGTTTCCTGATGCACCTGTATCAATCTTAAGGCGAAGAGTGTGCCCGTGGCCAGGTAGGTCAGGTGGTTTCACATTCAGTACTGTGTACGCCTCTTCCCTGGGTGTTTTGGTCTCAATGCTGTGCAGACATTTCTCACTCACTGTGATTGAATAGAACTGTTTTTGGTACACGTCTTCTTCACTGGACTCGCTGGTACGTATGGTGTCAATGTTAGCGTTGCTTGTTTTTTTGTGGTCATTTTGATATGACTGGCGCTGGCAGTTGAATTTGTGGTATTTACTGTTCGACTGTTGAAACTTGCTTCTCTGGGGCTGGCTGGGGTGCTTCTGTTTAAGCTGTTGTCTCCCTTTTCTGCAGCATTTTGCCCAGTGCCCTTTAATTCCACATATGCGACACTTATCATTAAATGCAGGGCATTGGCGTGGTTTATGATCTGTACCACATTTTTGACACAGTTGTCCTCTACCTCTGTTTATGACATCCACTTTCTCGCATATTCCTGCTTTGTTTACCTCAAGCTGGTGCAGCTGGAGATTTCCTGCTGTCAGAGCTTCATGCTTTCGTCCCTCTGTTATTACTTCATCCAGGGAGCAACCTTGTGGCTTACTGTAAAGCTCATTTCTGAAAGATTCATGTGGTGTACTAGCTATGATAAGCTCGATCAGGCGTTCATTAAGTTCTTGGTCTGTGAACTGGCATTTTAGTGCAAGGGTTCTTGCTCTGGTGACAAAATCATCAATACTTTCGTCTGGCTTTTGTCTGTATTGCATGAGGTGGAGCCTGTGAATCCTGAAGTTAACATCCAGCTTTAACTGTCCTTCAAAAAACTTCCACAGGTTAGCTGGTGCTTTCTTCTCTGCCTCGGTTAGGCCGCTAGCATTTAGCCTCTTTAGCCCCTCATCTCCGATGCCTCGGCATATTTTCCTTGCTTGTTTAGCTTCATCTGTTATTTCTTCGTCTTCTAGGTATAGACACATCTTCTGTTTGAACAACGAGATAGCTTCGCTCAGATCCGGGTCGGACCAGTTCATCGCGGGTAGATGTGATGCCATGTCAGTTTAGCTTAGCTCAGCCCAGTTAGCTTGCTCGCTCGCACGTTACCACGGCGACGGTAATTATCCTCAGACAATCGACAACTCGCCTTACTCACGCCGGGCCGGGCATTAAGAGCCGTGCTTTCTGAGTTCGCGGATCTTCCTTTACCGCTGCCACCATGAAGTATTATTTGGTGAATTTCTTAAAGAACGACACAGATGAGTGGATGAAACATTCTTTTAACTCTTCCTTCAGGGCGGGCCACCACACACAACAGTTACAACAATGGTGATAGGGCTGTGATATCACTCCGCATAGGGAACTATATATTCCATTTTATACATATTACAACAGTATCTATGAGGCATAAAGTTGGTTTGTGTTTACCTTGGTCTTCCAGGTTTTGCAGGTCTTGCAAAAAGTTGTTAGCTTCCTTTCAGTGTCTTGCTGATCCCTCGTCGCTGTATTGAGGAGACAAAGGAATTAAATCTGCATCCATCTACAACATTTTTTTTTAAATGTGTGAATTGATAGAGAAAATCATTAAGGTTGCAACTATCAAATTAGTAAACAATTACAAATTTATGATTACTTGAGTACTCACATAAGACATTTTGCAGTTATTTAAATGACACTTATGTTTACTTCTTACAACTAATTCATAATTTAATATGAAGAAAATTAAAATGTAACAATATAAGATGTAATATTTCATTGCCCTATTCTAGGCAAAATGATTCTGCATCACTGTACTGTATACCCCAAATGTTTTTTTTTCTTTTTCTTTTCTTTTTTTTGGCATATCAGAAGAATTGAATGGTCAGGCATTATTAAAGGCTTGCAAAGACATCATTTTAAGTGCTGTAAATGACTGTTTGATTTCTGTATACTGCTGTAAATATGGAGGACTTTGTTCTTCATTTACTAGTTACACAGGGGATACACATCGTAACAGGTAGTGTAACTCAGTCTGGTACGATGTGTATCCCCTGTTTATATAGTTTACATTATATCCTGCCAACAAATATCAACCATAAATACTGCTGTAAATATTGGGGTGTTTGTCATTTATTTACTACAGTTACACAGGGGATACACATCTCAGTCTGCTACGATTTGTATCCCCTTTTAGCTTAGGGTTAGCGGTAAGAGTTAGGGGTTCCTACCAACTGTCATTGTGCAATACACAACTGAGGGGATACGATTTCTGTCGGGGATAACTACTTTGGCACGACAACTGTCTCAACTGGATTTTAGGCTGTTGACATCCTCAGCTGGTTTCCTTAGCGGAGGGCAGCTAAATGTTAGCACCAAACACGTTAGCACAAAGTTTTAGCTACCGAACCTGTTAAACTATTGATTCGTCTTTTGCCAGCCTAAGTATTATTGTGAATACATGTATAATCCCACTGCAACAATGAACATAAACATTTGCTAAAGTTCTTAAAGTTTACTCACCAAACTCCGACTCAGCCGACCTGGATGCGCAGAGCTGCCTGTGGTGGAAGCGGAAGCCAGCGGCCGGCGACGAAGGTCACGGGGCGGGACTAACAGGAAAGTGGCCAATCATATGCAGGTTAACATTTCAGTGGTTTTTTTCTACCCATGGGGGGGTCGGCGGGGGAAGGCAAAGTTCCACACGAGCGCGCAGGACTCAGCGAGCGTGCAGGTTGACAGCTGTAAGTCACGTGCGTGTGTCGTGTATTGTGCCTGCAGCAGTAGCGCTCGTGGTCTCTGAATTGCGCGCATGGGACGTTCAGTGCGCCCGTGGAGAATCACACACGTTCGTGGAGTGTATAACACGCTCGTGCTGAATAAAACTATTGTCTCCAGTCCACGCGTGTAGTGTGATAAGCGCCCCCTAGTGGACTTTTGGCGGAAATTAAACGCCATAGCATACCGCCACCCACTGTACCCGAGTGTGTACCATCATGTCGAGAAGGGTCTATCTGCGGCTCGCAAGACAGGGGCGTGTCGCAGTGTGGGCGTGTCGTAGTGTGGGCGTGTCGCAGTGTGGGCGTGTCGTAGTGTGACGTTACGCGACGACACGCCCACCAGGCCAATGAGAGCACGGTAAAATCTAGCCCTACCCCTGACCCTTCCCCTAAACCTAACCAGACCCACCCACACTACGACACGCCCACACTACGACACGCCCACACTACGACACGCCCACTGGGTTGCAAGCCGCAGATAGATACACTTGATCATGTCAGGTCTCGCGCAGTCTAGCTGCCAGCCCACGGTCTCTCGGGCTTAAAACATAGGCTTATACTCACTGCTCCCCCTAGAGGCCTGGAGCACTTCCGTTGTCAGTTAGGTTAATATGCAGCATTTTCTTTTTGCAGGTGTTTTTTGTTATTGCTGCATTTTCTTTTTGCAGATGTTTTTGTTAATGCTGCATTTTCTTTTTGCAGGTGTTTTTGTTAATGCTGCATTTTCTTTTGCAGGTGTTTTTGTTAATGCTGCATTTTCTTTTTGCAGATGTTTTTGTTAATGCTGCATTTTCTTTTTGCAGGTGTTTTTGTTAATGCTGCATTTTCTTTTTGCAGGTGTTTTTGTTAATGCTGCATTTTCTTTTTGCAGATGTTTTTGTTAATGCTGCATTTTCTTTTTGCAGATGTTTTTGTTAATGCTGCATTTTCTTTTTGCAGGTGTTTTTGTTAATGCTGCATTTTCTTTTTGCAGATGTTTTTGTTAATGCTGCATTTTCTTTTTGCAGGTGTTTTTGTTAATGCTGCATTTTCTTTTTGCAGATGTTTTTGTTAATGCTGCATTTTCTTTTTGTATGTGTTTTTGTTAATACTGCATTTTCTTTTTGCAGATGTTTTTGTTAATGCTGCATTTTCTTTTTGTATGTGTTTTTGTTAATACTGCATTTTCTTTTTGCAGATGTTTTTGTTAATGCTGCATTTTCTTTTTGCAGATGTTTCTGTTAATACTGCATTTTTGTTTTGCATCTGTTTTTTTTTATTAATGCTGCATTTTCTTTTTGCATCTGTTTTTTATAAATGCTGCATTTTCTTTTTGCATCTGTTTTTATAAATGCTGCATTTTCTTTTAGCATGTGTTTTTGTTTATGCTGCATTTTCTTATTGCAGTTGTTTTTGTATATGAAGCGCATTTGCACCTGTGGGCCACCGTAAAAATCCCCTTTGTAAAAACTTTTGACTTTAATATGTGAACAAAATTAAAAGGAAACGTTGAACCTAGCTTAATCCTGTGTTTAGATTTTTCCCCCTAGAAATGTATGCAAATTAGCACATTTTTGGCTATATAACACCTGATTTGCATATTTAAACATACAATTTCAGAAAACTTGCAATACAAAGAGTGATAGCCCTAATGTGAGGAATAAACCAGGAAAGTTTCATGGTGATACCAATTAGTTAAATTTTTTACCTTATTTGTCTGAAGTGTCTCGCCTTAATATCCAGCAACAAAGGAACTGAATTAGATATTTCTCCTTTTATTAGGGATGTAACAGTACATTGATTTCATCGATATATCAATGCAGATTGACGTATTGCTCGTACATCGATCTAAATTCCCAAAATAATCTGAAAATCTATGTCAAATCCACTTTAATTAATAAAAATGGCTTCATTTTGAAGTTTCTCTGACACATTTTCACAACAAAATACATGTTTATTGTGCAGTAAACAGATGTGACACAGTGAGATTGTACTACATGCAGTTTGAAGTTCTTAGAGTTTATATTTATGTAAAAATAAATCAATAATCTTGTTTATTACTTGTTGTGTGTTTTCATATCAATCAGTGGATCCTAAACCAAATCGAATTGATATTGTATCATGACTGAATATGAGATATTGACAAACATCACATCGCTAACCACTGTATCAATATGATATCCGGATCAAACCAGTGATTTACACGCCTACATTTTATGTACTGCTCGGGGGTGTCTCGCCCAGGGAGTAATTAAATGTAGAACCGCCACTGATGATGTCAGTAAAAGGAAAAAGGCTTTATTCAACTTTAGCACGTGTCCTTGGCATTCGAAGCGAAGAAAAGACCTCCTGTGTGCTGGATGACTGTCAGATGAAGAGATGCAGGTTCAAGTGTGAGTTTGAAGGCCAAACATTATCATGCTTCACTGTAGGATTGATTGTTTTCTTTAGACGTCACTCTGAAGCAGTTTTCAGCTTTTATATAATTATTCAGTTCCTCAAGGCAACATCATTCTGTGATTCAGGAATTAGTCACTTTGACCTTCATCATCCTCACAGATTCATTTAGACAAACTCGTGACGGTGGCCAGGAGAGCCACGGTGCATATGATGCTCGCATGGAGGCCTGCATCTTCATCATCTTCACTTCTAAAGAGAGCAGTTTAGCTTCAATACGTATGTCTCTTTATTGAAACAAGTTGCAGAGGAGCATCCTGACGGAGCAAAAGAGAGAATTCAATTTTGTGTTTTCAGATTTTAACAAACATCTTTTAGTATTTACGACTGTTTTGTTCTGTGGTTTTATGTAATCTTATAGTGGGAGTACTCACCTCTCCCTGCTCCCACCTTTTCTGTTACCGTGTATGAAAGTATTCAACTGCTTTCATGGTATTTTATCAGAGTAGTATTGTGCATAAATGTTATCGTTTGTGCTGAGAAACATATACAAGTCACATACATGTGCAGAATATCTGACAACCAAACTGACGATGTGATTCAGGAGAGACAACATCAAAAACTGTCATATAATACAAAGGGATGGACTGCACGGTGAAGTGGTGGTTGGTACTGCAGCCTCACAGTAAGAATGTCGCTAGTTCGATTCCCAGCTGGGGAGGGGGTTCGAACAGTTCCAACAGCGGCCTTCCTGTGTGGAGTTGCATGTTCTCCCCCGTGTATGTGTGGGTTCTCTCCGGGTACTCCGGCTTCCTCCCACCGTCCAAAGACATGCATGCTAGGTTAATTGGTCACTCTAAATTGTCCCTAGGTATGAATGTGAGTGTGCATGGTTGTCTGTCTCTCTGTGTTCGCCCTGCAACAGACTGGCGACCTGTCCAGGGTGTACCCCGCCTCTCACCTGATAATAGCTGGGATAGACTCCCACATCTGAACTGGATAAGCAGTACAGAAAATGACTGATGGCTGAATACAAAAGGATGCAATAATGTCTTTGTTTTGTTTTGTTTTTTAAAGGTAAGAAAAGGTAATTAACTGGAGCAGTTTAAAAGGTGGTTTGAGTCCAGCTTATTTTTTTACTTTTGAGGATTTTATCCACAATTATAAAAAAAAAAAATAGAGATGCACGATATGGAAAATTTTAACCGATATGATCACCAATAATTTTCTGCTCCTCATGGCCGATACCGATACTGCTACTGATACAGATATTAAAGCTGGAAATGTTTTTTTTTTTTCCTTCTTTTTTCTTTTTTTCTTTTTTCCTCTTTTCTTTTTTCTTTTTTTCCTTCTTATCCTTTTTTTTTTTAAAAAGACAGCTGAAAATGATCAAAATAAAAAAAAAAAAAATATGGGTGTGGCCTTATACTGTTTCCATGCCCCATGGATTAAAAAAAAAAAAAAAAAAAAACAGGATTCCACAGGTTCACCACCAAACAGGGCCTGTTATATATTAGATAATTATATTGATAACTGTTTTATTTACAATGTAATATTTTTGTATTTCCTTATTTCAGGGAGCCTTTTAGATTTAGCTAGAGACAACAGATAGAAACTAGCCTTCTGGCTTAATCTGGCATATTTAGATATTTTCCTTTGTGTTTCATATGCTCTGTCCTTATCAAATAAATGAATCATTTTTAAAAAATATCAGCAGATATCAGACCGATCATGATATTCAGTTTTTAAGCCAGTATTGGCCGATATATTTGTGAATTACTAAAAGAAACAATGATAACTGTACATTTAAAAGAACAACAAAGACAAAATGTCCTGCAGGTGTTGAGTGTGGTTCTGTCAGGTGAAGCAAGATTTTTGTATCCGCTAACACTTTTAATGTTTCCAAGTACTTTCAGAACTTAACTTGTCTGATGGAGCTGCCTGACAGATAATTTAAAGATAATTCATGCAAAAAATGGAAACAGGAGGAAAAAAAGAATAAAAGAGTTTAAATAGCCTTATTAGGAATGTAGACGTACTCATCTTGGCTCCTGAAAACATGACAACAGTTTTTCCTCGAGACTTGGCTTCCTCTTTGCTTCCTGCTGTGTGTAGCCATGAGTCAGACATAGAAGAGGCTGCAAGTAGCAGAGAGCATTCATTAGATTTTTTTTGTGTTCCATTGTGTTGTCTTCCTCTGTCAAAATAAATCAATAGATACCGCTGGCACAGGAGTCTGCAACCCTCAACCTTGCAAATAAATCTTGTTTAGAGCTGCAGTGGTTATAAGACCTGTTAAAAAAACAGACAACCTAGCATTTTTTAAAATAAATATCTATCACGGGAGATTTGCTAAAAAAAAATTGTAGAGCCACAATTTTATTTCTATTTTTAGATCTTAAAATGAAAACACTAAACTTTTGCACAAGGAGGATCGATTCATTTGCTTTTACTGTATGAAGACATTTTTGAAACTTTAAGTATTCACTAAAAGTTTTTTTTATATCAAAGCTAATTAAAAGAAAAAAAAATCTAAAATATTACTGGTCCTTTTAGTCAAATCAAATCAAATCAAATTTTGTTTATAAAGCACTTTTCATACAAGAAGTAACACAGCTTTACATAAAAACAATGTTAACAAATATAGGTAATTTGTAAACACTAAAAATAAAACAAGACACACACACAGGAAGAAAAAAAAATAAAAGCACATCTGATCATAGATAATGTCTCTTACTTGCATCCATTCATGCACACACACACACACACACACACACACACACACACACACACGCACACACGCACACACACACACACACGCACACACACACACACACACACACACACCCAAAACATTCAGGCACCCCTTCCACCCAACAACCACCCACAACCCCTATCCTATCCAAAGTCGAGCATCTGTTCTTTTTAACTAAATAAATATACTAAATAGATCTACTAGCTTGACACTGCTGTGAGGAAAACGGTATCTTGGGGATCCATTCACACCGGGAGCCAGCCCCCCCCCCATGACCAGAGACATCGCCACCACTGGAGATCACCAAGATCAAAGCAGGCCATGGTCCATCCCACAGCCATATACTGTAGCTGCAGTGTGAGTCTCTCAGCCACCCAAAAAAGGACGATCACCACGGTAACGCCCCTGCTAGCCAAGCAGACAAGGCCCCTGGCATGAAGGATCCCCATTAGGAAAACACTGGAGTTAAAAATGTTAAACAGTAAGAACAAGTAAAAATTGAAATAAAAATAAGAAGGGAGGGTTTTTAAAAAACAAACAAAAACAACAAACAATTTTGGTGTCATTACGTTGTGAATCACACTTCTGTATTGCATGATGGTGGTAGCCTATCAGATTCTAGCTTCCGTATAACATGATGGTGGTAGCCTATCAGATTCTAGCTTCTGTGTCACACGATGATGGTAGCCTATCAGATTCTAGCTTCCGTATAACATGATGGTGGTAGCCTATCAGATTCTAGCTTCTGTGTCACACGATGATGGTAGCCTATCAGATTCTAGCTTCCGTATAACACGATGGTGGTAGCCTATCAGATTCTAGCTTCTGTATCACACGATGGTGGTAGCCTATCAGATTCTAGCCTCTGTATCACATGATGGTGGTAGCCATCAGATGTCATGATGATGTTGCTACTGTTAGTGACGATGATGACGTTTTGGTATCTTTCATGCACTTTAATGCAGGTTATTGCACATTAAATTTAGTCAATTTATAATATTACTATTACATTTTATACTGTATGTGAACATTTTCCACTGAGTAAATCTAAATAATCTTAACCTTTACTTAAGTTATATGATAACTGAAAGAAGTTTTTAACCATATTTTTCTTTAACTTATTCATCAGTGTAATTTAATATTATCTTAAAAGTATTTTTTTCCAGTACTTCTGTTCTCTAGTTGTACTGATATCTAATATTGTCCTTGCATTCAAGATATTCATGCAAATTGTACAATCATGTGATTTTCCTTTAAAGGACAAAAATATTGGCATTGGTATCGGTATTGATATTGATATAAATGAAAAAGTACCATAAACTACTGGTATCGTATTGCCAGGAAAAACTTTGGTATGGCCCATCCCTAGTTGGTTCTTTATGATTTTTAGCCCATGTTATTGAGGTTTTGTGGAGGCTCCAAAGAGCCACGTGCAGCTCCTGAGCCGCAGGTTGCAGACTCCTGCACTAGCACATAATGTGACAGAAATGTTGTGTCTCTTGGAGCAGCACACCTTCTGCACTGTGTTACAGCAACAACCGTGTGTGGAAAATCTACAGCTTCTTCTCAGTCCAACTTTCACAGTTATTGTTCCAGCAGATTTGGAGAACATGAAAAGATTTGCAGGCGAGCTTGTTTCTGTTATCTACCGCAGACTTGCAGCCTGCTGGGGATTCTCCTCTAGAAAAAGCTCTGATGTTGGACTTCTGAGTCTTTCCTATTTGTGTATGTAACTTTGTTCTATATGTTGCATGGCTTGTAGCTGTAATGTTTATCTGAAAATGTGGAAGCTACAGTTAAAGTTCGGGTTCAGAAAGCCATTTAATACGCTCCAAACTCCAGGTGTGAGTTAGAAATGGCCTCGAGGATAAATACATTCTCCTTTTTTAACTTCTGTTTCATGCACAAATACATTGTGATGTAGTTGAACAGCATGTGAGCAGTGGCAGGTGCTGTGCACCGTCCACCCTGATCAGAAACTCAACGATGTGTGTGTTTGTGTGTGAACAGTTCCCCATGGTCTGGTCTTCAGAGTCTGCAGTGAGGATGGGAAATGGGGACCGAAGAATACCAGTGAATGTGAGGACGACCCTGGAGAGGTGCATCTACAAGCGCTGTGTTTGCATGTGCATGTGTGTGTGCGTTTGTGTGTGGGCCTGCCGGCCTTGTGAACGAACCCTCATCACGTTCGAAGCTCCGTACGGTGGCAGATGGTTGGACGACATCTGCGACTTTGACACAATCTGAAATGACTGCATGTAAAAATCTTCCCATCTGTTCAGACGATGTTTTTGGCCTTCTGTACATATTTTGTCCCAAGTCTCAGTTGTGTTCGTGTGTGTTGTGTGTGAATGCAGTGCATAGAAGTGACTGCTTCTATCTCTGTTGGCTTTACAGCAACAGTACGGTCGCATCCTCAATCAGCTCCGAATCATGTACACAGTGGGCTACTCTCTCTCACTGGGAGCTCTGCTGCTGGCCCTGGGAATTCTCATCAGCTTCAGGTATAGTATGCACACTTCATTCAAGAAATATATACAACACAGTAGCAGGACGATAAAAAACAGAAAGGTGCAATTTGGCAGAAGAAAGACCAAATTAAGAAAAATACAATTAAAAGCAATGTAGTAACAATCTGATTTTCTTCCTTCTTCTTTTTCTTATTTTTAAACCTGTATTTAACCATCATTCAAAGACTCGACATGAAAAAAAAACAAACAAAAAACCCCCTGTTAATAGTCTGTTTCCACTGAGAGGTCTGGTAGTTCCTTGCAGTTCTGAAATGTACGGTAAAAACTGAGTTACATAGAATTATAGTAAGATTAAATTAAAACAAATAAAACAGAATCAAGCTCAACTATGTTTAAAAGCCAAGAACTAAAACCATATTGCATGTTGTTGAAATGAATCCAGTTTGCTAAAATAGTGATTTTCAGATTTTTCACATCAACCTGTATGTGACAGTAAAACTTCCCATCACTCCAGTTCCAAAGTTAATGCTTAAATGATCATAAACATCATAATCAAGAAGGAAAACTGTTTTTTGCTCCTCTATGTCATACCTGATGGCATGGAAATGCAAATAAGTTAGCAACTTTATGCCGTGCGTTGTTGTACTCATATGTTAGCTACATAGTACACAGTAACCTCTGTCCATGGGCTTTTTTACCAATATCCAATATTGTCCAACTTGTAATTTCCTTTCTCCAATATCAACCAATACCATATTTTGAGCGATACAACTATATCCTGCTCTGAGAGCAGCGATCCCCAAATCTCCTTAACTCAGCCAGAGGAGTTCATTTTAGACATCTGGCTGCCAGATATCAGATACTAGCAGGTATTAGCCAACATGTGGCTAATTATAATGTTTCTGACAACTTGGTAACTTTAACCAACAACTTAGAACCAGAGATGTTATAAGCAGCTTCAAAGCAAGTCAGTCTGTAGCAGCAGCAGCTGCACCGTAGTCCAGAAAACCTGATACCGATATTTCCCGGTTTCACATTTCAATGCTAATATCAGCCACTATTATTGGTAGGCCGATAATATCGAACAGCCCTACTCTGTGCCCAACCTAACAATAGTAATTGATGCAGCTGATATTTAATCGATATTAACTGCTCCGTGGGACGTTGAAGCTTTTCTGTCCGCAAATGTGATAAACGTAGCCCCACCTAAACCGTACTATTTATGGACCTTGTTATGCCTGCCAATGTAATAATGCCCGCAAACGTAATAAACATCAAACATAATAAAAATATGCAGCTTTTAATGTAATAATCCTGCAAACGTAATACATTTTACACAAATGTAATAACTAGTACATTTGCAGAGATTTATTACATTTGTGGGGACGTGTATAACTTCCCGCAAATGTAATGACGCAATAAATAATGGTCATTATGTTTATTGTTTGATTGTTGTTGCCTGCTGTTTCCTACTGAAACAAAATAGTTATTACATTTGTGGGAAATCGCTATTACGTTTGCCAGATTATTGAATTAAAAGCTGCTTCTCTTTATCACGATTGTGGTTTTTTGCAATTGCGGGCATAATTACATTGGCTGGTGTAACAGACCCTCTTCAAAAGGGGGTCCATATATGGTACAGTACTGGACCTTCATGCAGGTCCAGCATCTGGCGTTGTGTCAAAGAGCACACACTCTTTGGGTAATGTCAGACCATCTTCAACAGTGTCTCCTTATCCATGTCCTCGTAAACCGGCCTCTTCTTAGGATCTACAGGGAAACCTGCTGCATTGCTTTCATTTAATAGTTATTACATATCTGCATGTTATATCTCTGGAACTTAAATCTCTCTACCAGGTCAAAGTTAATTTTACATGGCAAGGCAATAGCACAATTCATTTAATAATGCTGTTTGCGCATTTTACCGATTGCACTGAAAAAAGATACTTAAAAAGTATGGTAATTTGTTACAGTTAATTTATTTGTTTTTCTCAAATTAAATGCATGATTAAGCTGAAACCATACATTTTGATTTACTAGAAAAAAATGTATTCATAGAAAGCAAACGGTGGATGGAAACGGGGCTTTAGTAGACCACCCACAAACGTTAAAGAGACAGCGCACGCAATTATCTGCGTCGCAAACAAATTTGCACTCTTTATTTGAGATCTTAGTAAAGGGTCTGAGGAGAGACGGCAGCTCAGCCCATTAATGTTACAACAATATAAAAGGATTACAAGGAGGAAGAGAGTTATAAGAGAAGAAGACTTGAAAAGAAGGAAACAGTAATGAGACTAAAGGAAGGAAATGTAAAAGAACGGAAGGGTAAGCAAATAAAGTAACTGTGAACTCAGAAAAGAAGTCAAGAAGTACAGGAGAAGAATGCAATTTAAGACAAGGAGAAAGATAAGAACAGTCTAAAACAAGTAATAAAGAAGGAGAGAAGTTAGAGGGATAAATCTGAGAGGACAGCAACACATTCACAAGTTCTTCCTCACTGACATCAGGAGGCTCCACTGCATGAGGAACAACATCCACATGAACCTGTTCGCCTCCTTCATCCTGAGAGCCTCGTCCATCCTGGTGAAAGACGCCCTGCTGACCCTGACGCTGGACCCGAGGAGCAGCAATGACACCCGGACACAAGCCTGGGTCAACATACCGGTGAGAACACACACACACACACACCCGCACACACCCACACACGCCTATTTGCATCACACTAACTCAGAAATGTTCATTAATGCTTTTGCATCTGCAGCAGCAATTTGTTGCTGAAAGGTTCAGAGGTCAATGATGAAAGTGTTCAAGTCACTGGGTTCACTCTTATCAGCATCTACTCCTTTATTCCAGGTTTTCCTGATGAACGTCAAACACTAAAACATTGTAAATAAAAGCAAATGTTGCATTATATTACATTACATTATATTATATTATATTGTTTATTTCCATGTCACTTTGCTGTTGTTGCTGTCCTGAGATACTCAGCAACTCGGGATGTTCGATATTGTTTTTTTTACCGATATCCAATAATGTCCAACTCTTTAATTCCGACACCCGATATCAACCGATACCGATATATGCAGAGACCTGTGAGGTTGTTTCTCTGATATTTTGAGAAATGCAGCTATATTCTGCTCTGAGAGCAAAGATCCCAAAATATCCTTAACTCAGCCAGAGGAGTTCATGTTGGACATCTGGCTGCCATATATATGATACTAGCAGGTAACATGTGGCTAATTATAATGTTTCTGACAACTTATTAACTTAACAAACATCTTAAAACCAGACATATTATAAGCAGCTTCAAAGCAAGTCAGTCTGTAGCAGCAGCAGCTGCACAGTAGTCACATAACTGTGAAAGGAATGCTGGGATATGAAGTTCTTCCAGGATAACAGGGACTTTTATACATGCTGGACCAACACTGATGGAACAAGATCACGCGAGATTTTTTGTTCTTCCGTAACGAAATCTCACGAGATTTCATCGGTAAAATCTTGCAAGATTTTGTTTTCTAAAATATCAGTCCAAAAAAAAAAAAAAAAGCGATACCGATATTTTCAGATATCACATTTTAATGCCAATATCAGCCAATAATATCAGACATCCTGATCAATAACGTCTCATTGTTCTGCAGTGATGACATTAAATGTTACTCTATGAAGCAGAGTAGCCACATCAAGACGTAATACAGGAGCCACAATATTATTCATAAAGCTTTTAAAGCAGCACTATTGAACTTTTACAGATTTTTGTCCTTTAGTGGCCTCTAAGGAAGACTAATCCAGCATCTGTCTTGCATTGTGTCTTTTCTCTGACCTGCAGCCAGTGATCTCTTGCTCTGTCACTTTCTCTTCTTTTGCCTCAGGGGTCAAGCAGGAAAACAGACGCGGAGCGTTATAAAAGGTCTGACACTGGAAATGGTCTCTAGGACCTGAAAGGATCACAACCTGGGTAGACAAGCCGGTCCAGTAGCTGCTGGACAGCTACAGGGGGACAAAACCATTTATGGGGACATTTTAATGGCAAAAATGATGGAAATCCAAATATTTGGGTGCTACAATGGCACAAATAGTTATACTCTTGTCAGTTTTAATAGACTTAAATAAAAGATAATATTTCTCGCAACAGTATGGAAAATTATGTTTACTAATTTTTGGAGTTACATTGCAAAAACTCAAATCTTAGTAAGTATATTTTTCTTATTTCTAGTCAAAATATCTCATTACACTCAAAATAAGATAAAATTGCCTAAAGAGAAACATTTCAGTGAGATATAAAAACTTGTTTTAAGGCAATGCATCTTATTTTAAGAAATCTTATCAAAATAAATTTAGCTTGTTCTGTCAGCAGAACTTCTTATTTATTACAAGCGAAAAAAAAATCAATCTTTTTTTTTAACTTATTTGAAGAGTGACCAAGATTTCTCTCACTGAAATGTTTCTCCTTAGCTAATTTTGTCTTATTACCTCCACTAAGGAGGTAATGTTTTCGGTAGCGTTGGTTTGTCTGTCTGTCTGTCATTACGGAAAACGTCCTGGACGGATTGACCTTAAATTCCCACCAGCCATGTGTCTCAGCCCAAAGACAAACCCATAAAATTTTGGTGGTGATCCCAATAGTACCTAACTGCAGTTATAATAGCCGATAAGGACGCCGCCATATATCCAATGCATACAGGAAGTCTCCAGCGGAAGTTAGTTAAACACAGCTGACAGTATTTATCTGCGGCTTGCAAACAGATGCGGTTGGTTGGGGTTAGGAGAAGGTCAGGGGTAGGGTTACATTTTAGTAAGTTACATGAACAACAAACTTCCGATTAGGACTTCCAGCCTGGATTGGATGTATGGCGACGTCTCGTGACTGCAGTTGGGTCCCTCTCGGTGATCTGGATCTCCTTCTGGATCCAGGAATTTTTTGAAAGATTTTTTGTCGCTGCGGGAGCTGCTTGGCAGAGATCTGCGCACTCCGGGTGCTTTTCTAGTTTTTAGTGTGATGAGATATTTAGACTAGAAAATAGAAAAATATAATTGGTATAGCGATTTGAGTTTTTTCAGTGTACTTGTGGATTGTGTGCTGTTTTTTTGTGAAGAGTGAAAATTATTTTCACTGATTAATTTGATATGTCTGTACTTTGGTTTAACTTTCTAATTTAAAAGGGGGTAGGTGTAATAATAAGCTTTTGCTTTAACCTACACCCTTTTGGTTACATACAGTCGTCATCAAAATTATTCATACCTTCCAATTAAAGAAAAGGCTACATTTACAACAGTAATTCAAATAACAGGAAACTAAAGAAACTAATAATAAAAAAGAGTTTACAAAATTACAATTTAAGTAAAACAAAAACAACAAACAAAACTGTCCCAGACACATTAGAGCCCCTTTCCCATGAAAGATTAAAATACCTGTCAACAGGTGCAGACGTCTTTTTGAACATTACAGAAAACACCTGATTGCAATGATTGTCTCAAAGTGTTGCTCAACAGAATTTAAGCTTCAGAGCCCCATCTTGCTTGTTTACCTGTTTTATTTTTTGTGTTTGTTTTTAATATTTCTGTTGTACTACAATTCAAAATCAGTGTCATGATTTTCATAGAATTTTTATTTATTATTCCTTTTGTCAATTTCAACTGACTTCACTGACAGCTGATTTTCTTTTCCTTCTTTAATTTGAGGGTATGAATAATTTTGAGGACGACTGGTCAACTAAAAAAATCAGTTTTTCTTTTGAACGAAAATAAAATTTCTCATTCATTCCACAGTCGTACAACTATGAAATTTGGCAGAGTATAGGTTGGCAGGTGTGTTTTAAGCTATCACCTTCAACATCCCCAAAAAGTCTGTTCACTTGACAAATTTTCATAAAAAATTAATATTTTTCAGCACTTTATGGAGAATGTCTAAGCCTTACATATAGATAGAAAACTTCCTTCATTCATAAGCTTCCATTTGAGCCCAAGATGAGCTTTCAGTCAGCTACAGGAAAGACACAAGGAGGCTTTAAACAATGCAACCACTGTTTTATATCCATTATACTGATGATCAGATTCAGTTCTAGTTCTGGTCTCCCAAAGTCACCAAGCAGTGCACGTGTGCTTTTCGGAATTAGTTGCTGTTCAAAATTGGTAAATATACTGCAAATATTGTTTCTTCATAATTTATAGAAGAATTTACATTAATATAATTTACAGGACAATATTTGTTTGCTGGTTTTAGTTGTTAGTAGTTTTCCACAATAGGGGTTGCATTCTTTGAAGCCCCCCTGTATATTTCCTGTTGCTGGTAGAAAGCTCATCTTGGGCTCAAATGGAAGCTTTTGAATAAAGGAAGTTTTGTATCTACATGTTAGACATATAAATTCTCCATAAAGTGCTGAAAAATATACATTTTTACAGGAATTTGTCAGGCAATCAAGACTTTTTGTATTTTTGGGGATGTTGGGGGTGATATCTTAAAACAGACCAGCAGTAAGACTCAGAATCTTTTTTTTTTTTCCTGTCTCCTCCTACTGTATGTGTCAAGATACTCTAACAAATTTAGTTGTACAACTGTTTATGGCATTGTAGCAGCCTACCTAAATATTTGGATTTACATCATTTTAAAATGTCCCCAAAAAGGGTTTTTGTCCCCCTGTAGCTATCCAGCAGCTCCTGGACCGGGTTGTCCACCCAGGTTGTGTCCTTAAAGGTCCTCCAGATCCTTTCTGTTGTTAAAACTTTTACAACGCTCCGTGTCTGTTTTTCGAAAAAACTGTGTTTTTGCCCCTTTGGTCATTTTTTTCCTCCCCTGTCTATGTCTTCTTGGGTTTCTTTGATGAAAAAGCCATGAAGCATCGTCAAAATAGCCAGTGTGTTGATATCCAGTTGCTGGGATGTTGCGTGGTGCTTTAAAACATAAAGCAGCAGTCACGTGATGCTCCAGGCTGGGAGAGAAGTTGTAAAGTACGGCTTCACAGCCTCAGGATGCTGCAGGGAAATGGTGACTACGGGTATGTGCAGAAGAAATTCCAATGTGCCTTCAGAAAGAGTCAGAAGCATGGAGTTAGAAGGTCAGAAAGTTGAATAGTGCTGTTTTAAATTCATGAGTCATCACTCGGGGGTTGTAACTTCATAAGTAAATGATTTGGCATTGATTGTGTGGGTGCAGACAATCCACATCAGTAATGACAAAGTTGCTGTTGGAAAGAAATCCATTTATTGAACCATTTTTATCTCCAAGTTATTTTTGGTGTTGAGAATATTGTAGTGCAACATCTGCAGCAGATTCATTTTTCATGTCATGGAACAGTTTCTCTGCATTTTTTGTCTTCATCGGTTCACATTATGCATCAACAACAACAATGCATTAGAAATACACAGGTGATACATGAAAGAATATTGTTAAATACCCACTGAGCATTGAGGACTTTTGTTCACTGACAAGTTGAAAACACCTTGTTTTGCTTTCTTGCATCTGCTCCACTTTTGTCTTGTATTGTGTGTCAGGCTGTGACGTGGTGTCGAGGTGCCATGGTGATGATGCAGTACAGCGTCATGGCCAACAACTATTGGCTGCTGGTGGAAGGCATCTACCTGCACAGCCTCCTGGTCATCACTGTTTTCCGGGAGAAGAAATATTTCTACATTTACCTGGCCATCGGCTGGGGTAAGAACCCAATCTGTTAAACTGTGGCATGTAAAGCAGTTATTACAACAGTACAACAGTTATTACAATAGTTATTACAGCAGTTACTTCAACAGTTATTACGACAGTTATTACAGAAGTCATTCATTTATTTATTTTCCATACCGCTTATCCAGTTCAGGGTCATGGGTGTTGCTGGAGCCTTTCCCAGCTATTATCAGGCAATAGGCAGGGTACACCCTGGACAGGTCACCAGTCTGTTGCAGGGCCAACACAGACAGACAGACAACCATTCACACTCACATTCTCTCCTAGGGACAATTTACTGTGACCCACTAACCTAACGTGCATGTCTTTGGAGGGTGGAAGGAAGCCGGAGTACCTGGAGAGAACCCACGCATACATGGGGAGAACATGCAAACTCCACACAGGAAGGCCACTGTTGGAATTGTTGGAACCCCTCCCCAGCTCAGGCTTGAACTAGCGGCCTTCTTACTGTGAGGCTGCGGTGCTAACCACCATGCCACCATGCATAAGTTATTATAAAAGTTACTACATAAGTTATTGCAAAATTTGTAACAGCAGTTATTACAAGTTATTACAACAGTTACTACAACAGTTATTACAGCAGTTATTACAATAGTTACAGTAGTTATTACAAAAGTTATTTCAACAGTTATTACAGCAGTTATTACAACGGTTATTTCAGCGGTTATTAAAACAATTATTCCAGCAGTTATTACAAAAGTTATTACAACAGTTATTCAGTTTTTTATTACTGACAGAGAAACTGTGGATTACAGTTTAACGTTCATATAATGCTTGCGTGGATCAGATCAGGAGCGAGGAGGCTCCTGAGAAAACAAGTGAGTGTGAGAAGAGTGAGACTCATCCGGTATCATTGTAACTAGTTGAAACGAGTTGGCGTCCACCTGTCTTCATCAAAGTGACATATTTAAAACCTTGTTTTCGAAAAAGTATAAGCTTAAAATTCTGCTCCAACTCAAACATTGCGGCAACAATGAGGAAAAGGAGGAACATGCTAGGTGTCCTCTTCACTTCCCCGTGGGAACTGACTGTTGTACACTGTCCTCCAAGAAGAGGAGACTTGTACCCCTTTCCCACCAGCCAAAACACCAGTTTAAACCTCGGATCTGATCGGCATGCAGTGGGAACACCAGACCCAGGTTGAGTTGCAAGTTTACGTGATGGCATGGAGCTGCAAGTGCCTACGTTCTGCATCATGCCAGTCGCGTATCATCTAAGGTACCAAAACAACTCTGCTTGCATTCGATCAACGTGGTGCAGCACAAGCAAGATGGAGAAATCTGCAAGCTTCTTATCGTCCACGGAGAAGTGGAGATTCAGCTCCATTATCAGGGACCATGCGAGACACTGCTATTTATAGAATTATCACGGCCTTTGTTTACTTTCCCTGATTTCTGTTGCACGGACGACATCATCAATGTGAACCCATCGTGATGGCGTCACCAGACACGCAGCGGTGGAGACAGAGGCCATGAAGTTTGCCAGCGGGGGATCAGACTCGGCTGTTTTCTGCCAAAGAGAAACGAGCCAACTGCTGGTTGTAAAGAGGGTCGACCCGTGTTTGAAAACCCATGCGGACCCTCTAGTTTCAGCCGGAAAGCAGCCTTATGGAGAGACCTCATCCCACTGTGATGGTCCTCATCTATGGAACAGTTTTCCACAGGACTGCCGAGACACGAAACGTACCTCTTATAGTTTCAATTATAACTGAATTTTATTTTATCCATTTATTTATTTATTTATTTTGTTTGATTTAGTCTATTTTCTATTTATTATTTTACAGCAGTGTTTCCCTCATAGGGATCCTCCACACCGGGGCTTTGCCTGCCCAGTCTGCATGTTCCTTGTAGAGATCGCCCTGGGTGGGGGTGGCCAGGGGTCCTGCACTGCAGCCCTGATGGTGGTGTGGAACCCCAGCCTGCCCTGATCTGGGTGGTTCCTATGGTAACGTCCTCTGTGGTCATAGGAGGTGGATCTTGGTGTGGACGGATCTTCAGGATAACAATCCTCCACCTCAGTGTCAAGCCAGATGTTTATCTGCAGTTATATTTCTAAATTTGATGTCTGTAGGTGAAAGAAACAGAAACTTGAGGTCAGAGTTCATGTTTGTGCAGAGAGAGGTCAAGTTTGCGTTGTGTGGGTGTGAATGTGATAATGAATGTGAAAAGGAGTACGATCGGGTGTGCGTTCTTGAATTTAGATTATTTATACTGGAGTCTTTCTTTCATTTCTATATACAGTAGATATTCAAAAATAGATTTTATTAGATAAAACACTTTCTGCTGCTTCTGTATGAAAAGTGTTTTATGTATAAAATTTGTTTTGGCATGCAGTCTATATTCTTCTCTGAAAGAATAGAAGAAGCCTTCATTTCTCCATGTTGCCACACAGCCACTCTGGTTTCTGCTGCCTGAATACTAAGCAGCACATAAAATAAGAAAAGTTTTACAAATACGCTGCAGTGAAGAGGTTATCTGAACAACTCGCAGAGTCCTGGAGAAAATATGAAGTGCGAACACTCAACATTGAATAAATAGTAGCTCTGTCTAACCCTACGTCTTCAGAAAGAGACTTATTGAAATTAAACACACCTACAAAGACACAGTGGTGATTTTTGTTGGTCAACTTCGTACCTGCTGTTCTATTGACTCAGGTCATTATCTGAGTGCAAACAATAAAAATTTGAGAGCAAAAAATTTTCAAATGCACAGATAAAACCTTAGTCCAAGAAGAAGGGCTGAAACTGAAGCAGAGAATATGAGGATGCAACAAATAGTCAGTGCAGAATCGGTTTTTATGTGGAGCAGAGCACGTATTTACATACCAACAGGTATTCCTTGAGTAGGAAGGCAGAGTTTTTAAAGGACAGCAGTGCAGTATCTGACCTTTCCAACAGGAAGAAACAAAAAGCAGTTCTTGAGGGAACATGGTGCTCTTTTCCTGATCACCAGTGGCTTTTTTCCGGTGGTTCTCAGTGAGTTGAGGGTGTATTCAAGTGCATGCTTCTGCCTTCAGGCAAATTACTGCATGTAGCATCCTTTTTCACACCACTCCACCTTTATGTGTTGCTGCTTGGAGCACTTAAGTTGAAAATCTAACAACAGCAAAAGACAAAAATGTCATGTTTTTGTTTTTTTTTTAAGCAACCCTTCTGTGGTTTTTTATGTATGTTGTTGTGATTGATGTATGGCAGCCAATTTAACAGCATTCAATTCAAAACAAATTTCCCTTTGGGGACAATAAAAGCATATCCGTATTGCATTCTATCATAGTGCGTTGCATCGTATCGTATCCTATTGCATCCTTTTTCAGGCAACCTTTGTGTGTGTTTTATGCATGTTGTTGTAACTTACTGTTGTTTATCTACTGATGTATGGCAGCCAACAACAGTTCAAAACAAATTTCCCTTTGGGGACAATAAAAGAGTATCCTGTCGTATCGTATGGCATCATATCATATTGGCAATATGATATTGCATCATACTGTATTGCATCGTATCGCACTGCATTGTATCCTACTGCATTGTTATCATATTGCATTGTATAATGTTGCATCGCATTGTATTGTATCATATAGTATCACATCATATCGTATTGCATATTGTAAGGTTCAAGGTTTTTATTTGGAATTTGTTTTAACCAGCAGTTAGTCACATTGGAATTCTTGTGCAAAAACTCTGTCACAGCTTTAAAAATAAGATATAAAAAATATTTTAAAAAAGACATTATACAATCAAAATTACATTTAAAAAACCAAAATATAAGAAAAAAAATGCACTACTAGCACAATAGATATTAAATAAATAGATTGGTTTCTGGAATTTATGAGCTGGGAGTGGGTAGTGGCTGAGGAAGAGGCCAAGAGGAAGAGCAGAGAGAGAGAGAGAATTTGAGGGATATAGCACTAAGTAGCCCCTGCAGGCTAGCTTGTGCACATTATAAAGCAGTGAAAGAGATATTGCACATGTAATTAAGGTGAGGTAGTGTTTGGTTGTTTCCATAGTTTCAGTAATTTTGATTTGCCATCAGTCTGACTGGTGCTGGGAAGAAGCTGTTAAAAAAGCGAGTTGTGTGTGTCCTGACACTGTCCGCCCTGCTGTGTTTCAGGTTATACATGCAGCGTTTGTGTCTGAGCAGAGGGTGTGTGGGGTGGAGGGAGTCACTGATGATCCCCTCTGCTCTTTTCCAACAGCACTTTACGTACAAACTGTCCATAGAAGAAATTTCTGTCCCAATAATCCTCTCCACAGTCTTTCTAACCCTCTGCAGAGCCTCCCTCTCTGCCTGTGTGGTGTTTCCATACCACACTCTGATGCCTGCGGTGAGGATGCTCTCTATCAGTCCTCTGTAGGCCTGGGTGAGAGGGCGCTGGTTCAGGCCAGCTTTCCTGAGCGGTCTGATGAAATAAAGTCTTTTTTGGACTTTTTTCACTGTGGTTGTGGTGTTGCAGGTCCAGCTCAGGTCAGAGGTGACCTGCAGTCCCAGGAATCTGTGGCCGGCAGCCCTCTCCAACTCAGTCCCTCTGATGCAAAAAGGCTGAAGAGGAGGAGGATTCTTCATGAAGTCCAGAATTACTTCCCTGCTCTTGTCTGTGTTGAGGATGAAGTTGTTCTCCTCTCCGCAGACGTTTTTGACCAGTGCCCTATACTCTGACTCATCTTCTCCTTTGATGAGTCCCAGGATGGTGGTGTCATCTGCGTATTTTATCATGATGTTGTTGTCCTGGGTGGAGACACAGTCGTGCAGGGTGAAGAGTTTGGGGCTGATGCAGCAGCCCTGTGGTGATCCTGTGCTGACTGTGAGCTCAGCAGAGACTCGTCCTCCCATCTTCACCACCTGTGGGTTTTCCGACAGGAAATCCAGAATCCAGTTACAGGTGGGAGATGTGACTCCAAGGTCTGCCAGCTTCATGATCAGTCTACCTGAGGGAATGGTATTAAAAGCAGAACTGTAATCCAGAAAGAGCATCCTGGCATACGTTCTGCTCCTCTCCAGGTGTTGCAGAGTGTGATGAAGTGCTATTGCCACTGCGTCGTCCACTGATCATTTGGGGTGGTAGGCGAACTGGAGGGGGTCAACAGTATCCGGGGCTGTGTGGTTGATGTGGGTGAGGACTAATTTCTCTAGGCACTTCATGGCAAGTGGCATGAGTGCCACTGGCCTGATATCGTTTAGGGTGGATGTGTCTAGTCTCTTGGGGACTGGTATTGATGATGGAGGTTTTGAAGATGCGGGGGACTACAGCCTGGGATAATTATGTGTTGAAGATGTTGGCATACACGCCAGCTAGTTGTTCCCAACAGGCCTTCAGTACTCTGGGAGGCACTCCGTCAGGTCCCGTTGCCTTGTTGGGGTTCACCTTCTTCAGTGCCTTCAGGACCTCTGTGTGTGTGTGTGTGTGTAACCTGGAGGTTGATGTTCGTGGGGTCACAGGGGACTTTTGAAGGTGGTATTAAAAGCAGAACTGTAATCCAGAAAGAGCATCTGGGCATACGTTCTGCTACTCTCCAGGTGTTGTCGTCCACTGATCAGTTGGGGCGGTAGGCAAACTGGAGGGGGAACCTGGCATAGAAAGTGTTCAGGGTATCTGGAAGGGTGGTGTCCCGGGGGGCTGTGGTTGCTGTGGTCCTCCTGTAGTTTGTGACAGACTGGATTCCCTGCCAAATGCTGCGTGTGTTGTTGCTGAGGTAGAAGCCTTCAAGTTTTCGGGAGTGCGCCATTTTGCTGCTCTGATGGACGTTTGCAGATCATATAGGGCTTTCTTATACCCCGCTTGGTCTCCAAACTTAAAGGCTTCCCGCCCCTTCCTCATTTACTGTTTTATGTCCCCATTAAACCAGGGTTTTTGGTTGGGGAGCATGCACACAATCCTGGGAGGTGCGCAGACTGATGTGCACCAGCTGATAAAGTTACTAACAGTCTCTGGATATTCGTGGATGTCGTTGGTTGCCTCTTTGAAAGTGCTCTAGACTGTGGCCTCTAAGCAGCCCTGCAGGCTAGCTTATGCACTATGGGTCCAGGTGTTGATAGTTTTTAACGTGACTCGTCTTGATTTGTGCCTTTGAGCCTATTGCATCATATCCTATTGCATCATATCGCATTGCATCTTATCGTTTTGCATTGTATTGTATTGTATTGTATCATATTGCATCATATCGTATTGTATCACATCACATCATATGGTATTGCATCATATTGGATCCTATGGCATGGTACCGTATTGCATTGCATTGTTTCATCTCGTACTGTAGTGCATCGGATAGCATTATATCATATTGTACTGTATTGCATCATATTGCATATAACTGTATTGCATGGTAACATATCGTAACCGATTGTATGGGCAGAAACTTCCACACTCACAGCTTTGGAGGGCACTTCAATCGGTGGTGGAGGATATAAAGAAGAACGGGATGACCCTCTTCCCTGCACTGGAAAGCAAAGCAGTCTTGGCCATGGCAACACAGGCCAAATAAATTTGTGTGTCAAATAACTTTTGAAATAATTTGTCAGACTCATGAGTAAAGAGCTAAACGTGTTCATTTCAAATAACTTAAACCTCCTGGTCCACAACAAAAATTCACTTTTTCAAAACGACGGACAACGTCATTGATCTGTGATTTTCTGTCAGTATTGAAGAACATGCAGGACATGTGTGTAACTCGTGCAGAACACGACTGTTTCTTCCTCCATTTAGCTGTCACACCTGCTGTAAAATTCTAGTGAGTCTGTGACGATGCAGACTCGCTAATGAAGGGCTGAATGGGCCACTCGCCCCGTGCCCTACGTGGTTTGGGATGGCCCTTAAAATGGCAGAGCCTCCGAAGGAACGCGCAAACGGAGGGTCAGTGCGTAGGGGTAGTGTTAGGGGGCAGTCTGGGATAGGTCCTCCATGTTAACAAGCTGCCACATGTGAGTGACCACTAAAGGTAGTGTATGGCCCAAACTGACAGGATGTAAAGTCTGAGGATCAACAACAGTTCGAATTACAAGATTTTTCAAAGAAAACAGACAAAGCTCTTGTTTTATGGACCTTCCACAACTTCCACAACACCACGTCTTTCTGCCATGATCTCAAATTGACCAAATGGTCCCTAAGTGTCACCATGTTATAATTTTGTATACAAATTTGGCATCTTTATCTAGAACAATGTGATTTACCCCCTTGTGGATTCTCCTGGTAGCTAACAATTGCACTCTAGTTCAGTTTCAGTTGGGTTCAGTTTTAAAAGTAAGTGTACTTATGGATATATAGACAAAAAAATATAAGGTCGCCCTTAATTTTTTAACCTGTTGTGGGAAGTGAATTGCAACTGATAGAGCATTCAGTGTAACAACTTTAACCCAGGCAAATACTTTGAGAGGCTTTTCGTGCACATAGTTTATTTAAATTGACTGATACACTGCCCTCTGGTGGACAGAACATGTACAACTTCAGTCTGATGCCAGTATAAATCTTTCTGAAGGCATTGAATGGTCTAAATATTCTTACTCAATATCCAAATTTATTTGGATATTAATATTAATAAACAAACAAACTTCAAATAGGATTTTTGGGCAAAAGTCAATGCCCTATTTTCAACCATGCTTTGTAACTGTCTCGCATAGATTATGATGTGCGCGCACAACTTTCGTACATCAGCAGTCAGATTAAATTGTGATGAGCTCATTCATCAACAACAGGAAGGTACACATGGTCCCTTTGTTGCCCATAGAGATTTTAAATAATACAAAGCGAAACATTAATGGTGGTTTATCAATAAAATGCAGTAAATTGGATTTGTGTCATTAAGACACTGTTGCCATAGAAACAAAGAAAAGTGTGAGGCTTTTTTTTATATATCAAATGACAGCAGAAAGTGTTCCGGTACAGCTCTAGTGATCTCTTTTTGTGATAAATAGTTTTGAGCTCAATTTAGAATGGTAAATACTGTTGTTGAGAGTTTATGCAGAAAAACATTCTGGGGCTCAGATGTTGATGTCAACATAAGCATTTAAACTACATCTAGCTATGCAGGGTGAACAGACTACTGTATTGTACTGTGCTTTTTCTGTCTTCAAAGGACAAACAATCACTCCTGCTGCTGGTTATGTCATTTCTGTAAAGCAGATGAGGCACTGTGTGACAATTGTTTCATGTTTTCAGCTTAAATTCACTGCACTGCATATGAATATGTGAGGCATGTTTTATTTCTTTTTAAAAATCTTGAGTCTACAGTACATTACAACTGCCTCTGGAGACACCAAAGGCTTTAGTTTTTTTTTTCTTTGCATACTAGAACTCCCAAAGACCTGTAAGCACACTTTGATGCATAAAAATCTGGAGTTTGTCCTTAGAGTAAAGACAGTGAGATATTCATAACCAAACACATAGCAGGACAATGACTGATACATTTTTATAACATTAATAGAACAAGTGTCTGTTTTACTGTTTGAGTTTTAATGTAAAAAAATCTTCAGCATGAATTAAATTGAGGCTGAATAATTTTCATATTGAGCTCTCTCTTCTGTTCTGGTATAACAATTTAATAGCTAATTATCATGCCATCTGATGGTCGTGTCATTAAATGAACTCTCTGACTGATTTTAGCATGTCATTGCTTCTTATCCTGATGGGACTTCAAAAGAAGGATCATTTTTATTCAAGCTCAGAACAAGTCAAAAATGGCCCCAACATCTTCATCTTGAGTCTTTAATTATTCATTTTTGCAAGATGAGAACAGATTAACTCGCCTGAATATTTTAACCTTGGAATGATGCAAAAACTGTGTTTAAATAGTTGTTACCAACACTGATGTCATGAAGTGATTAACATTATCAAAGATGCTGCTTTGGATGAAATAATCCATCAGGGACTCGCTGCTAATCTGTCACCTCTTTGTTATCGTCAGGTGCGCCGCTTATATTTGTGCTGCCGTGGATCACAGTGAAATACCTGTTTGAGAATGAAGAGTGAGTTCACACAATAATGAAAACAGTTTAAATATCACAGTTTTTATCAGTGCTCTTTTCTTTTTATTTCCCTAAAGCTGTTTATTTTGTTGACAGTTCGGGAAGAATCACAATGGCATTAATAAGTAGTGTAATCTTTGTGTTTGTCTAGGTGCTGGGAGAGAAACATTTACATGGGATACTGGTGGATCATCCGTTCCCCCATACTGTTTGCTTATCTGGTGAGACTGTTTGTTTGTCTTTGTTTTATCTTTTCTGCCAACAGGTGAACAATTACAGGAGAAGGTTTAACATCAACAAATGTTCTGGGACAGGTTTGCTCAGAATAAGTATGCAGTTACACAAGAATATTTTATTGCCATAATTAGAGGTTTTCACAAAATTACACTGGAATCATTGAGACATCTCATGCAATTATTCTAAAAGGCTGGTAGTGAAAGTCTGAATGGGCCCAAATTTACAATTCAATTAAATTCCATTCAACTTTATTTGTACAGTGTCAATTCATGACAATGTTACCTCAGGGCGCATAACAGACAGAAAAATTTAAGTCAGATTCATAATAGCCTAGCTAAGGAGACCAACAGATTGAATCAAATCTTGACTTGACTCGGTCCAATCCCCCCTCCTGAGCAAGCACGGAGGGGTGGCGACAGTGGGACGGAAAAAACCCTTTTAACAGGGAGGAAAAAACCACCGGGTGAACCCGGCTCAGGTAGGGCGTCCATCTGCCTCGACCAGCTGGGGTGGAGAAGACAGAAAGAGAGACCAACAGATATTGCAACTGTTATCCATCCAGACCTGCTGAGAAGGGAGAACACAGTTAATGATGCAATACTGTCACAAGTTACATGAAGAAACAGAGATGAGTGGGAGTAAACAGAATGTTGTTGTCTGAACCTTGCTAACAGCTAGCAGAATCATTGTTAGCTACCTGCTGTAAACGTCAGGTGAGTGCGCACAGCTTAGAGGTCGCAGTATTACTCTCGGCAATAAATCACTCTCATTGATCAGTCTCGCCTATTGCCCATTGAATGGACCGTCAATGACTCTTACTACGGTAGTAAAAGTGATTGGCGGGCCAGTGAAAAAGTTAAGGAATGCAGAGATGATTGGCGGATGTTTTTTCAGCCCTATTACTTTCACAGCTGATGTATAACAGTATTCATATATTTAAACCTTTTAACTAATCATAGCGTGTGGGGTAGTGAACCCAATTTTACAGAATATTGCAAAAATTGTTGAAAGAAACATCTTCTATAACGCCTTTAAGGAGGACCCGATCTACGTAAACCGGGTAGGACGAGTCCTTCAAAATACTGAGCCCCTGAATTTGGATATACAGTAGCCATTGTACTAATGAAAATACATTTACATTTTCGTTTTACAAGAAAACTAATCTTTGATCAATTAAAGCAGTGGTTCCCAAACTTTCCCAAAGTAACATAGTGGATAATTGTGTGATAGCAGGTCATCCTGTGGCCATCCTCATAATGTGAGGCTGCGAACTGTCAGAATCTTCATAAATAAGGAGGATACAGTGGATTATGTTCATAGCTGTAAAGAAACAAATGCACCAATTCAGCTTTTCTTACCAAAATAGGGCCAATAATTTTGTTTCTTGACACTCAAAGGTAAAAATATCCACATGTAAGGATTGAAATTGTCAAAAACTAAGGGATAATGTTTTCTAATAACTTTAATAACTAATAACTTAGTTATTAAATGAAATACTTAAAAAATAACAATGTTTTTTTTTTTTTTTTTTTTTTACAATGATCTGGCAACCCCTTAAAATCATCCTGTGACCCCCATGGGGTTCCCAACCCCCAGTTTGGGAACCACTTCTTTAAATCACGTAATGACCCTTTGAAGTTTTTGTGGTGACATGCTGTGGAAGTCTGAAGGAGTAAAAATTTTGCTTCAGTATGATCTCACTTTGGCCTCAAGTCACTGAAATCAGATGGGTTTATTAACCTGCATGTGGACGATTGCTTTTGTGGTGTCTTTGGCTTAAACAGATGTATACACACATACACACACACACACACTTACTTGAGGAATTCCTGTTGTGTGTTTCCTGCTTCTGTTCCCATAGAGACAAACAACATTATGGATGGACCTACTTAAAAGCACAAGTGCACATTAATTGTGGCAACTCTGGTGACCTCATCCAAAATATATGCGTTCACATCCACACATCCACACACACTTGCACAAAGTATTCAGAAATGTTCATACATCTTCTTGATGCTGTCACACTGCAGCCCTGGGCTCAGTCCACACACCAATGTCTTGGTAACAGCTTTTATGTAACGGATGACATCCGACAACAAAGCCAACACAATCCTGAAGCTGGGCTGTTGTTTACACACACTATTCACACACACATTCACACCCCAGGAAACTGCATTTTCCTGCACTGAAGCGCACACGTCCACATGAACGCATCTTTCATGATAACATACACACCTTACCAAACATGGAGCGCCGATAAGCGGAGTGTTATAATAATGAATGTTCTCTGCCATCAGAGAGGGCCCTGCACTAGATCACCGCATCTGTCTGAGCTGTGTGTGAGCGGACTGGGGAAAGCTTGTGTTGTGGGGACGCACATCGGTTCACACTGACATTTTAACATCCCAAAGCAATCAACAACATTTAATCACAAGGACTTGACTTAAACCCCAAGTCACCATGATGACATGGTGGAGGGGTGTGAGTGCCCCACAGGGGCATTAGCTGCTGGTACTGTCCCCCAAAGCAAATTGGTTTCAGAGGAGAGTCAGAATAAGTGCAATTCAAGCTAATGCAATTTACTGAAGTGACACCAGGGTCTTGCAGTCACCTTGCTAGAATGGGTGGCGGAGCCTCAGCACCGCTGTGGTCAGCCCAAGGGAGCCACAGGACACCCCCCCCCCCCCCCCCCCCCCCCCCCCCCCATGCATAACTACCTATCAGGGGTCTGCAACCTGCGGATGTGGAGCTATAATGGCTCTTTAGACCTTCCACGATAGCTCTCAATAACATTGGCTTAAGAATAGCAAAAGGCATGTGACTAAAAACCTACTTTTTGGTTATGGTCCCTAAAGTAAGACTATACATAATAAAATGTCCTCTGAAGTGATGCAAACATCATTGTAGATGTGTGACAGGTCAAACTCCACAACAATCAGGGAGACTTAAAGAGGCGCTACTGAGTTTCTGCAGGTTTTCTCAGAAGCACCATCTCACATCTCTCAGCCTCGGGCACTGCTGGGCAACAGCAGCTCCAGGAATCTATATAATAAATGTCAAGATGCCATAAAAACAAGTCAGAAACACATATTTTAAGGTCAGAAAGTTACATGGTGCTACTTTAAAGTTGGAGTTAATTTAATTTCACACTTTCTTTGTTTCATTGAAATGTTCCCTCTCGTCTTCTTTCAGATTAACTTCTTCATCTTCATCCGAATAATTAAAATTCTGATGTCTAAACTTAGAGCCCACCAGATGAGATACACTGACTACAAATTCAGGTGAGAAGAGGTTTTTCACACCAGAAAGTTTTAATGTTCGCTCAGGACTTAAATAATCTTTTCAATTCTTTGATGGTTATATTTTTTTCTTCTTCCTATCCAGACTGGCCAAGTCCACCCTGACTCTCATCCCTCTGCTCGGGATTCACGCCATCCTCTTCACCTTCGTCATAGATGAATCTGTCCCAAAAGGCTCCATGCTTCGCCTTATTCGCCTCTTCTGTGACCTTCTTTTCAACTCCTTCCAGGTCTGAGATCAACACCAAACACCACTTATTTACGTTTTTCTCAGCAACTATGACACATGAAGTGCTCTTCTATGTTATCGTCTCTCAGTAGATATTTGAAGCCATACAGGGTCAATTTGAAGTCACTTGTTTTCTTCAAGCTTTTAGCTTCAAATATACTTTATATGTATTTTAAGTCTCATACAGTCCCAAAAAATTGATTTATAAAAGTATAGAAAATGGTAATGAATTCACCTTCAGTATCAAGAAATACTAACACAAATACAAAAACATGGAAGCAGAGTGCAATTTGCTGGGGGGCTGGGGGGGATTTACCCCCCTCTATTAGTGATGTCCACAAAATAAAGATTTAGCACAAAGAAACTCTCATCACTACAGATTTGAACTGAAGACAAAGTGTCAGGTACATCTTACACTTTAAATTTTCCTCATCTGCTGCCCACAAACAAAGTTAAACTGCTTTTATCGGAAAAATCTGAATCTGAGCCCAAGGCCCGCTACCCGCCAGATACGAATGGAAGAGATTTTTGAGTTTATAAATTTTGTATCTGATCGGGCACCTATGCATTTCCACTGGACCTGAAGTCAGCAGTGATTTCACTCCAAACTATCTCATGTCACCCGTGTTTAGCCGATGCCCCCTTGTTCATCTCATGCATGTACTTAGATCTATTGACACCCCAATCCCCCTTGTTTTTCGTGTGTGCGTGCACCTGGAATAAAACCCGATCCGTCCCCCACCCTCTTGTTTCTCTTGTGTGCGTGTCCTTCCTCTATACGCAACCCAATAATCAGATAACGAAAGAAGTCTTATTATAATCAAACTGTTGTTGCTCAAGTGAACGAGTTCATTGACACATGATACCCTGGCTTCCCCACTTCCTTCACATCCTTCCTGCTTACATGCAGGTCCACCTACATATCATTGCTTGGTGCAAGATGTTTTTATTTTTGAATAGGACTTAATTCTCTACTTTTTACATCCCACCTCCTGCCATCGTCGCAAATTTAGCCCCTGCAAGCGCAGAAGTTAGACCTGACATCAAAACGATCGCTGCACAAGCCGATTCGTGTGCTGCACGTTAGTGGGAAAGACTTCATCGGTTGAAATGGCTGCAAAAATTTTTTCTCGAAAATTCGACTTTATTCGTGCACCTGCCGCTTCTGGTGGAAAACGGGGGTAAATCAGTAAGAGAACACTAATATGGAAGAAAAGCTTCAGTGTGGAAGGATGAACAGGCGGCAGCAACATGCAGGTTACCTGATCTGGAACCATTTTCATAAAGTCTGTTATACTGACGGCCGCTGTCTTGGTAACCCCCCCCAAAAAAAAATGTTTCTCAAAATGATCAAAACTGTCCTCCCCTTCTGGTTTTCACACAAATCACACCCTGCATGGAGGGCTTGTCAAGATTCTGGGTGCCATTTGTCATTCAAACTGAGAGGCAGATAAGCCGAAAATCACTCAGAAATGCTCTTCTCTTCTCTTCTCTTCTCTTCTCTTCTCTTCTCTTCTCTTCTCTTCTCTTCTCTTCTCTTCTCTTCTCTTCTCTTCTCTTCTCTTCTCTTCTCTTCTCTTCTCTTCTCTTCTCTTCTCTTCTCTTCTCTTCTCTTCTCTTCGTTCATAAAGATGTTGCTTCATAAACATTTTTTTCCTCTCATCTGATCTCATTAAAGTTATATTTTTTCAGCTGTGAGCTGCTGAGGTTTTTTTTACTAATCTGGTCAACATGTGATGTTCTTTTGTCACTTCATTCAAGATTTCAATGGCTGTGAAGCTGCCTGTGGGCCACGGTCAGGACTGGCTTTTAAATGATAGGTGTTGCTAGAAGAGCTGGCTTTCCTGTCTTCTGCAGTGTTCCACCTCCTGAGGATAGGGGACCTTCTTTTTATTACAGTTATTGTCACATGTTGAACTCGTGGAGGTTTTAGAGAGGACTGAAAGACCAGCATATTAAAACAGAGGCGATGGCTGCTACAGGTATCAGCTATCGAACACTTTCAGCTCTCCTCCTCAGGTCGTTTCACAACAATTACCACCTTAAATCAGATAAACAAAACATCTAACGTGTTGGCCAGGTAGATAAACAACTCACAGGTATCAATGACCCAAACAGCCTGCAGCATGGGCGACCGGATCAGTGATGCATATAGGACTTGATTCCTGGCGTGACTGCACCAGCAGCAACTTTTATCACTGAAACTTGAAGAGTCAGTTAATAAATCTGATGTCTTCAAGAACCTAGAAAAGAAGTTCAGGAGTGTCTTGTTTACACAATTCGCTGTTGAATATGGACCAGTTTGCTTGGTAGACTCCATTTTTTTTATATATTTACTCACCAGAGTGCCACACAAGAAATCACAAACACAAACACCAGATATTCATCCATCCACTAGCCATACCTTCTTTATCATCAGAATCCTTTTATTTTTCATTGTTCAAAGAAGTACAAAGAAACACAGACAGCTATCAGGTAGAAACAGTTCCTCAGTCTGTTTGCTCTTGACTTTATTTATTATGCAAGATCAGCAAATCCATCCCTCAAAGACTCCAGTTAGTCCAGAATACTGCTGCTAGACTTTTATCGGTAGGTTCACCCAAAACAGTTCACATCACCCCTATGTTATAAAATCTTCATGGGCTTTCAGTCAAATTTTGAAGTTTTGACATGATTTTAAATCTTAGTTTGGACCTTCCAGGCCAAGTAAGGTCCCGTACTATAATGTGTAGGGCAGCTGTCCTCCAGGACTGGATTTGTTGAGTCCTGAAGTAGAGGAGTATGAATGATCAAGATCATAAAAACTCACACAGGCTCAGAGTGGCGATGTAAACTCCACACAGACACTGCAGCTGGTCAGCAGGTTAAAAACAGCAACTGTATTTGCATGATGTAACTATGCAGCACACATTTAACAGGGATGTTCAAAGGGTGCAATTTTCTCGGTGGGGGGGGGGGGTATGGGGGTTACCCAGAGCCTCACACCAACACTTGTCTACTTCTATTAGATATTAGTGAAGCCTCACAGATGGAATTATGACAACCAGACATCTGGAGGCCTTTCAGACCTCACCTCTCCTGATGAAGAAAATGTGGAGAGAAACCAGCTGATCCTCCTCATTTATGATGTAGGAGCATTTTTATTTTCCACCCCAAGTTCAAACAAAAAGGCATGTTAGAATAAAAACCTCACAAAACAGCATGGTCCATTTCACCTCCTAACCAGCTACAGACCGTCTAACTGCAGGTGGGCTTGCTCCACTGTTGTGAAGATGCTTTACCATTGGTTAGGGGCTGGGGAGGCAATGGCAGTGCTGCGTTTGAGGGCGCTTTAAAAAAATCCAGAAAAATCTGGAAACTTTTATTTGTGATACAGCTCGTGATTAGCTTCGGATCAAAAATGCTTCAGAATCATTGTGGATAGAAATGAGATCACATATATGTGTGAATTGAGATTGCGATTTCTTAACGACTAATTGTGCAGCCCTAATCCTGGTGAAAAATTAATGCAACATAATGGAAATAAATCTGCTGACATTGCAGAAGCTTATGGAAACAATGCCACAGTAAATGCTGCCGTAATCAAAGCTAAAGGCGGTTCAACAAAATATTAGAGTGCATGACCTTTTTTTTTGGCCAGGCAGTTTATTTTGTTATTGAAGTCATCAAAAGATTATCTGTTTGTTTTTTCAGTGAAATGCTTATTTGTCATTTCAGGGTCTGCTGGTTGCTATCCTATACTGCTTTGTCAATAAAGAGGTAGGACCATTTGCTATTGTTGCAGTTTCTTCTTTTTTTTGTGGGGAAAAAATACATTTCCCATTCTCAGTCTTCCTGTTGCAAACATGTATACTTCCTTTTATATCTCTAAAACTTTAATCTCCCAAGTTCCATTTTAATCTTGGGTACAGTCCAAACAACTATAGCAATCTGCTAATCTCAGTCTTAAAGGCGGTCTTTGGCTACAGTCACTGATCTAATGAAGGGCTTTCTGTCTTATTTAATTGACATCACTGCCCTCTCTCTCTCTCTCTCTCTCTCTCTCTCTCTCTCTCTCTCTCTCTCTCTCCTGTCCAATCTTCTCTCAGGTGCAGTCAGAGATGCTGAAAAAGTGGAAGAGGTGGAAACTGGGGAAGGACATTGATGAGGAATACCGGCACACCCACAGCCATACCCCGCACATAAAGAGCGGCAGCCTCGCCACCGGCAACCTGCCCGATCTCCATGACAACAATGCCAGCGACCCAAGCAGCGACTCGCCTCGCCTCAACAATGCCAGCAGCGGCCCATCCTGCGCCGCTGCAGCCGAGGAGAACCGCAGACTTGTCGTCACCTACAGCAACGGGATGGGAAAAAGCCGGCCTGCCAGGAGCCGGCAAGCCCTGCAGCTACCTTTCAGAGCGCAGAGAGGCGGCCGTGCCTCCACGGCAGACGGGGCATGTTTGGAGGAACAAGTGCAGTACTGCAGATATCCTCATGGAGGAGAGGAAACCAGCGTCTGATGATAAAAACAGCCTGCACCAAGGAAACAATTGATTTTGCTTAATGCTTTAGATCATTGTTCACAATGGCTAACAAGACAGTCTGAGGGGGAGTAACAACATCCATCATGGTCTTAACTGTTGCTTAAAATAACAGAAAACTCTTTATCGACCACCTGCAACTGATATTTATTGGTTTTGGAACTGAGAGAAAAAAAAAATCACTCACATCTTAAGACATTGGGGATAATTAAATGATTTAAAATATGGTGTGTGTGAGTGCGTAGTGTGTGAAGGACGACCACTGCTACATCAAACCATTGTGAGACTTGCTGGTGTTGTGTGTCTGTTGGCAGCAGTGGCCACTCATTCAGTGGTTTTATGACTGAATTGCAGCATTTATCAGCCTCTACGTCTTCATGGAGGTTTCAGGACCAGGAGGAGCGAGGGATTCGCCGGAGACTAATGAATCGTGCCACTCAATGATGAGAGTTAATGTTTGCCACGCCAAGGCAGCCTTGGAGGCGGGCATCTCATCCTCAGAAGAAACTCTGTTATTATGTTTAAATTATTGTGGTATCAAATAACTAACGCCAAAGGACACACGGATAATATCACAGGTTTCACATCTATTAAATCCATTTTTCATGCCTTTATGTCTTTTTTTGTATACAATTTCCAACTTTATTTTAAGCTAACAGTTCACATTGACAGTACAGAGTAAAAAAAAAAGGTAAAAATATTCGTTGTTATTGTATATATGTAATTAGTGAACATGTGATCTTTTTCCAATGACTTATAAATGTTTTTGATTTGCCCTCAGGCAGAATCAAAGCACTGATTCAATGATGAACCTATTTAATTGTATGAAAGTCAGTTTGTGGTGCATTAATGTGAAAGTTGCTCCAGACCATCATCAGGTAGTTCAGGGATCTCAGTCTCTGGTCCTTGAGGGCCTACCGTCCTGCAGGTTTTAGTCGTTTCCCTGCTTTAGCATGCATAAAACTAAATTTATGGATTATAGTGCAGAACATCAAACTGTTCCAAGCTGGATCCATTTTATTTAAATCAGGTGTGTCAACGCACGTGAAACCTGCTGGACTGTCGCCCTCAAGGACCAAAGATCCCTGAAGTAGTTGTCCTCATCCATCAGACACCATTTCACATTCAGTAATGTACAACATGCACAGTATATATATGTATATACATGTACATGTATATACATAAACAGTCCTCCTCAAAATTATTCATACCCTCCTAAATTATAATTTAGTGAGATAAATTATAGCTTTTGAATTTTGGTTGGAAACAGTAATTTAAAAAAAGTTAATTAAACAAAACTGTCCCAGACACATTAGAGCACCTTTCCAATGAACAATGGGTCAAAATGCCTGTCAACAGGTGCAGACTTCTTTTTGAACATCAGAGAAAACTGATTACAGTGGTTGCCTCAAAGTGTCGCTCAAAAAAGTTTTAGTTTTGAAGCCCGATCATGCTTGTTTACGTGATTTATTTTGTGTGTGTATGTTATTAATATTTCAGTTGAACCACAATTCAAAAGTCATGATTTTCATAGAATTTTAATTTATTATTACTTTTGTCAATTTCAACTTCTTTCAATGACAGATGATTTTTTTCCTTCTTTAATTGGAGGGTATGAATAATTTTGAGGACTATGTGTATATATATATATACATATATACATATATATATATATATATACACACACACACTATATACAGTGGGTATGGAAGGTATCCAGACAGAAATGCAGAAATTTTTACAAATTTATTAAAAATGAAAAATTGAAATATCACAGTCATAAGTATTCAGACCCTTTGACATTCAAATTTAACTCATATGCTGTCCATTTCGTCTGATCCTCCTTCATTGGAGTCCAGCTGATTTTAATTAAACTGAATGGACTTGATTCGGAAAGGCACACACCTTTCTGTATAAGACCTTATAGCTCAGGCTATGTTCACACGGTGACAATCAGAAGAGATGATGCAAATCGGCGTCTCGTCCCGTCTTTTTATCCACGTTTACACGTCATCATGAAGAAATCGAGCATACGAGGATACAAGAGTGTGTGGAACTCGACTGGATATGCACGCCGAGCCGGTAGGTGGTGCTGTGATGGAACTCCACCACATCCGCGTGCATGCGTAAAATCTACCTTTGATCTGCTGGGTTTACGTAGTTTACGTGCATTACAGACATTGTTGGTTTTCTTGTTTGGGTGTGACGTCCACTATCAGTTTTGCTTTTTTGTTGCGTCTTTAGGAATTCCACTTTGGAAAGAGTCTTCAGATTTTTGTGTCTTCAACCCAGAATAACACCGTTGCCATGTGAACGAAAGGCACTTACGATTAAATATTTTGCCATTTTCACCTGCAATCATCCTTGTGTGAACTGCCCCTCACAGTGCATGCCAGAGCAAATGAGGTGGAAGGAACTGCCCAAGGAGCTCAGAGACAGAATTGTGGCGAGGCACAGATCTGGACAAGGTTACTAAAAATTTTTGCTGCACTTCTTAAAATAAATTTGTAAAAAATGTCTACATTTCTGGGTTTATTTTTTGGGTGCTGAGTGTACATTAATGAGACATAAATTAAACTTTTTTGATTTTGGCATGTGGCTGCAATGAAACAAACTGTACGGAGGGTACGGAAAGTATTCAGACCCCTTTAAACTTTTCATTCTTTGTTTAGTGCTGCAAAAATTCTTTTGTAACCTTGTCCAGATCTGTGCCTCGCCACAATTCTGTTTCTGAGCTCCTTGGACTGTTCCTTCAACCTCATGATTTTCATTTGCCCTGACATGCACTGTGAGCTGGAACGTCTTATATATCCATTGAAGGAGTAGAACCATCTCAAGGAGGATCAGAAGAAATGAACAGCATGAGTTAAATATAGGTGTCATTGCAAAGGGTCATGGGTTTGACCATGCAATATTTCAGTTTTTCCATTTTTAATAAATTTACAAAAAATTTTTACATTTCTGTTTTTTCCTGTCAAGATGGGGTGCTGAGTGTACATTAATGAGAAATAAAATTAACTTTTTTATCTTAGCAAATGGCTGCAATGAAACAAAGAATTAAAAGTTTAAAAGGGTCTGAATACTTTCTGTACCCACTGTATATGTGTGTATGTGTGTATATATATATATATATATATATATATATATATAAAACGCACCACATGGAATTGAATTTTTTGTGTCTTAAGATTGAGACAGGATATAAATTCCATGATAAAAGAACCCCATTTTACCATGAAACATGTCAGAAATCATTTTTATATGAGGAATAACTGGAAGCAGCCTGGATTTTCACAAGAAAGTGCAAACAGACTTATGATTTTTGTAAGAAAACAGCTCAAGTGTGTGATGTATCCTTTGTAAATACGGTAAAAGTACTGATTATCATAAAGACTGACGGGTAGGTGGAGGGGATTATTGTTCTATTTTGCTTGCAGTGGAGGTGCTTTAAAAATTAAATGAATAATTACTTAGAGTAAAAACTCCTTGTAATTGTCAGATCCAGGCTTTCCATTGAAAATATTGTGATTGTCAGAAGGTGCCTAAAACACAAACAATGTCAGAAAGAGAAGGCAAAAGTTTTTTTTTCTTTTTTTATGAAAGCCAAATGACTGTCTCATATGTCTCTGTGGAGCCAATTATAACGAATTCTGTCAGCGAAGAACAGCTCTGTATATATCATCTTTTACAAAAGCTCGTCATTCCTCAGTTCACTGACAGGTACGTTTGTCAACTTGCTGAACTTAATTGACATTTTGTTGTAAGTGGAAAAATGTTCCCGTTAAAAATCTGTTCCAACTTTAGCTGAAAGATGCACATAAGATGAATAAACTCTTCTTTGTGAACGCACGCATGAATCTCACTTTGCACTTATTTTACAGCGGACCGGCTATCAAGCATGTTTTTACTGCAGATTATCCACCGTGAAATTATTATGATGCATTTGTGTGTTTGCAGGAGGCGATATGCTTTCAGCTGCTGAATTATGTAGGAGTTACACACACATGTCCACCAGTGTGTGTTCTTTTATGTTATTGATAGAGAAACGTCTGAAAATATCTCCCAACCCATGTGTGCATTTGCATATAACAGAGAATGCAAACCACTCGAGGCAAACTGGCACGATGAGACCAGCGGAGAATACCGTATTAGCTTAGATTGGCTGTCAGATTTCCACACCACATAGTGAAAAGTTGTGACTGGAGGATATGAACATATAGCTGCAGTTGAGATTAAAGGTTTGGACAGATGTGTTAACACTGAAAATGTCAATAAAAGTCCTCTCAGTTAAAGACTTTCTAACATATCAAACTACATTAAATGTGAAAATGTTACATTCTCACATAAAACTGGGTTAATTGAGAAAAGATATCAGAAATGAATACAAGCTTTAGAGATTTGTGACAGATTTTAATGAATGTAAAAATTGTTTTTCTTTGTTTGTTTTTTAATCACGAAGATGATTAATTTAACTTCTTCACTGATTCAGGAATTTTAAAGAAAAATATTTTGGTAATAAAAAACATTTTGGAGATGCTGTATCTAAGTTTGTCGGCAGTTTCAGTGGTTTACTGGGTTAAAGGTAAAAACTTCCTACATCAGCCTGATCATATCCACAGTCCTGGGTGAGACATCTTCCGATATCCAATGTACCAATATTGTTCAACTCCTAATTTCTGATATCTGATCGACCAATATTGATCGACCAATGCCCTAGTCTATGCAGACTAGGGCTGGGGATGATATGGACCAAATATCATACCAGGATACATTTGTTTTAGATGACCATATACAATATATACTGATATTTTTACCCTAATTTGTTTGAATGTTTCATTTCATATCAAGCACTTGTTTTTTTAGTATTGAAACATGTTTAGCTTAAAGCTACAGCTCCGCTTCAGTGACCGAACTAACGAAACACTGGTTAGAAATGTTTGTTAAATCAAAATAATTCAAGATAGTGGCTGAACATTCATGATTTCTTTGTAGTAGTCTTGGGGGGATTGTCTTCCAGATAGTTTAAACAATCAGGTGGCACCTTTGTTGTCAGAAGTTTGTCGTGGTGCAGCCAAGTCATTACAAAAAAATAAAGCAAAAACATTTGCACAACTACTGTAATATCGCAGTGTAACATATCATATTTCCCTCATCCTACCAGTATATCCTTGAGCCCTAATGCAGACAACTGTAAAGGTTGTATTTCTCATATTTTGAGACTTAACTCAGCCAGAGGAGTTCATGTTGGACATTTGGCTGCCATATTTCAGATACTAGCAGGTATTAGCCAACATGTGGCTAATTCTAATGTTTCTGACAACTTGGTAACTTAACCAGCAACTTAAAACCAGATATATTATAAGCAGCTTCAAAGCAAGTCAGACTGCAGCAGCAGCAGCAGCAGCTGCACCGTAGTCACATGACACTGAAAGGAATGCTGGGATATGAAGTTCTTCCAGAATAACTGGGACTTTTATACATGCTGGACCAACGCTGATGGAACAGCAAGATTTAATAACGAAATGTCGTGAGATCTTGGTGTACTGTTTTGAAATCCTGTAACATAGAAATATCAGTATCATAAAAACCAGTACTGATATTGAACAATATCACATTTTAATGCCGATACCAGCTAATATCAGCATTACACACTCATTGAAATATAAGCCTTTATATTTAAATATAACAGGCTTATATCCATAAAACCTCTGTTGGCAGAGCAAACTGTTTGGCACAACACAGCAGCCAGATCTCCGTTCTGCTGCTATGATGCTCGACAGGACACGTTTAAAAAGAAGCTAAAAAATGTTCATCATGTCTACAAGTAGTTTTGTTTTCTCTTTTCAGACATCGATAGTGAGAAACATATGTTTGATTTACCTTGACTGTTTCGGCGGACAGCTGTGGCCTGTCAGGCTTGCCTCCTCATGCCATCCAGGTGTGGGCGTGGTGGGCCAGGTAGGTCCGTCAACGTCGCTGGGCATGCCGTATGGGCCGGCTGTTAAGATCTTCCGGCTGACACATCAGGCACTGTCAGTGGAACAACTTCTGATGAAGGCGACAGCTGTTCGCCAAACTGTCAAGGTAAAATCAAACCTTATTTTTTTTTTACAATTGATGTCTGAATAGAGAACACAAAACTATGTTTAAAAAGTAGCTGTATCACTGGTATTACTTAATGGTATTATTATTATTATTGTTCTCTATTATTATTATTATTATTATGTAGTTATAATAATAGTAGTAGTATTAGTAGTATAATTATAATAATTATAACTGATGCTTTACATACTGTTACTGGGCTGATATGTAATTCAATTGCATAGCAATAATTTTCCCAAAAGGTAACTTTTTTGGTCAAATGGATTTTGGTGGACAACTGAATCAAATAATAGACCGAGACATTAATATTGTAAACTCAAGCTCTCAATGCATACAAAAATGGATATGATTGTATTTCTATGTAAAAACAAGTAGAAAAGAAACAAAAAAGATTTCTGGCCTAAAATGAACTGAAAAAAGTTACCTTTTTGGGCCAGTTACTATTTTGCCATTAAAACGTATATAAGCAAGAGGTACACATACAACAGAAAGGAAAATACTTTCTCCTCAAAGTTTAACTCGTGCTTGCAAAAGATATTTTGTCTGCACTCAGAACTGCTTTGTTCGCTCAAGATTGCAGCACAGTAATAACACCATATGAACTCCATGTTTGCCATAATCGAGCAAAGCTTCAGTTTGCTTTTTGCTGGTGTGTAAAGAAGCCAGCAAGCTTCACAGCCTGTGAACCAACTGAAGTTCCACAGGATGATGTCTAGTCTTCAAAGCTAGAAGGATACGATGAGCTAAGCTGTCTCTGTATGTGCAATGAGATGATGATGACGATGCAGTGGTATTGTTAAAGAGGAGCATTTTGGAGATATTGTGGAGGTCTGCCAGCTCAGTGTCATTCCCAGAGGATAAAATACTGCTGCTCTGTTAAAGCGCGTCCTCTGGCAACTGTTTCTAACATTCTGACCAGTGTGATATTACATAATGACAGGAAAAGCTGCGAGCATCCTTCTGGTACACACTTTACTTCAACATTTTGATTATTGATGTTTTTTTAACCTAACATTGTATTTTACTCGACTGACAATTGAGGCACACGTCTCACAGATAACTGAAATGAGTTGTTAGTTTATCTTAATTCTTTTTAAGCAGAAAACCTGTTCTGACAACGAAAAACACAAGACTGTGCTGCAAAGCTGCCATTAATTTGTTTTTCTGCACCATTTTGACCAGTTTTATTGATCCTGTTTACTTTTGGTAGCTTAAATGAATATTAAAGTACAGTGTGTAAGAATTACTGACATCCGGTGATAAAGATGGGCTTAGAAATAACTAAAAATGCCAAGCGCAGTAGCTGTGAGTGGATGGTGGCAGTCGGTGGCCAAAATCCTGCCCAACATTAATATGTTTTCATCTCCAGTCTTCTCAGGTGCAACGATGACGTGTGTTACTACTACATGTGCCTTTTAGGGAGTTACTTATGCCAAACGGTGCTCTAGCATCTACCAAACAAAGCCATGACTACAGGTTTAAAGCTCAAATGGTTCTCAGTTTTTTTCCACTTCAAGACACTGTACAGTAGTGGCACAAATATATCCAGTATACTATGTATAGGGATGTAACAATTACCAGTAAAATGGTTAGCTGTGATAAAATTCCCAATGATTAGTAATACCGTTTCAGAAGTTAACAAAGGCGCCCCCATGGACAGTTTGCTTGAGATTTTTTCCCCTTTAAAAAGGACAAAGTAGATATTTAGACCCATTTTGGAAATTTTTAAAGATTTTGGGGGATATTTCTATAATGCCGTGATAAAAATGATAACCGTGATCATTTTGGTCACAATAACCATGATATGAGATTTTCATATCGTTACATCCCTAACTATGTATACTACTATATAAAAATGCTTTGTAGGCAGGGCGCCTCATAGGGAGGGCCAGGCGCCCTGCTGTGCGGAAACACTGACAACCTCTGTAACCAACAAACAACCACCAGCCACACAGCTGACATCATACAGCACAGTACTCATTTGGAATAAAATGAAATAAGACGATCAGAAATAAAAATTTACCCCAAAAATATATGTATTGCACAAGTTTAGCCAACATCATTAGGTAGAAACACTGTTTTAATAATCAAATCATCTGTTTATCACCTTTGATTTTGTTACACATTGGATCTTTAAAATCAGACTTGTAAAAGGCAAACCAACTTCCTAATTATTCATTTTTTTAAAGTTGTACTTCCATGGTCATTTCATTAATATTTCTGTGTTCTCCATTATTATTGAATGCATTCTGCATTGTTTCTGTTTAAAAAAAACCTTCTGGTATCTTTGTATCCAGCTGTATTTGTATGCTAGAACAGAGGCTTGTGGTCCAACGGCAGGCTTTTCCGGGTCCTTCTCATGAATTTCCGTCTGATTGGCTGCCTCCCATCAGTGTATGAAGGAAGCCCCGCCCTCCGCTCTTATTTCGTTACAGACAGGAAATAGAGCCGACAAACAAGTTTGTTCCGCCATGCTAACAAACAGTTAGCTAATTAGCTTCTCAACTCCGAAGCTACAGTCGTGCTGTCTTTACTTCTAGTGTGTAATGGAGGGTTACCTGCCTTCCAATGGACAGATATAAACCCCACGTGGGATACGCTATTTGCAATGTGACGTAGAAGTGCGAGGCTGTTCCCGATTCGCTCTTTTCTTCGTATTGTTTCTCTGATGAGAAAGCACAGCTGACTGGGGGAACGCAACGCTAGCAAGTCAGCATGTGTAAGTAAACAAGGGGAAACCCTCCGTATTTCAGAAGGAGCAAGTTAAACGGGTTTTCAGTGGAAGGAGGCCTTTAAAGGTGCCATGACATCAAATTTCACTTTTCTGGGGTTTTGGGTGTATAATATGATCTGTTGTGCACTGATGAGGCCATGTGAATGTCCAGAGTGAGAATCAAAGTTCCTGTTTATGGTCTGTCAGCTTTGTCTCTCTGCTCAGAAACGGTTGAATCAGACAGCAGGCTATCATTCTACGTAGTTCTATCATTCTACGTAATTTAATTGCTCCAATAAGAGCACACTATCAAGTAAACAGCGCCCCCCCTCTCTCTCTCCTAACGGTTTATGCACCGTCCGCTCCCCCCTCCCCTCCCTGTCTGATTCAGCTTCGTGTATGGAGCTAGTAGTAACCTCTGTGCAGTCAGGTCTGGATTTTCAAACAAATGGATTTAAAAGAAAACTTCTGCAGCAACACTGAAGGAGGCGACCACAACCTTGTCATTACCTGTAAGTTTATTTTTATTTTCTAAATGCTGTCTTGTCTGATAAACGTAGCTCACTGTCTGAAGTGCCCATGTTGCTAGCAGTTAGCCTTTAGCAAACTCCGACCGCAGCTTGACCTAGATTCTCCAAATAAGGTCATAGCAAACAGAGGTTGCGCTAGACTTTTTCGTTGTCCGTCATTTTGACTGACAGGGTCATAAAAATCAGTCATAATCTATTTCTTACCCGTCACTTTAATAAAATATATACATATAATGACGACATATTCGGTAGCATTTTTCCATTAAATGCTTGGTTGCTCAGTTGGTGCCGAAGACTGATTCTTTTTTGTCCCTCATCTTCCACTGCATCAGTCTTCCTTTTTTCACCTCTTTTGTCAACACTATCTTCATTATTGGGCTTTTTGAAGAATCTTCGGACACTCAGCTGCTGTGACATTTTTCCGAGTGAAACCAACAGGCCATGCATCAAGAGAGACAATATGCTAACTCGCCATCTAGTGGTCAGGAGTGTAAATTGCAATCTGTCAAAATGACTGACGGCCTTCAGATTTTTCTGTCACCGTTTAAAAAAACGGTCAATGACGGAAAATATTCGGTTAACGCGACCCCTGTAGCCAAATAAGGTGTAGCCAATCAAAATGAAGTCAACGTGGTCTCCGGGTAAAGCTCCATATGATCACCGGACCCAACTGTATGACTGAGGAAGTGAGGTCTGACGTTTCAAAACAATACTCCGTTGTAAAAAATGCCGTTTTTTTCTTTGGAGTATTTACATATAAAGTAATGCCAACAACATAAACTAGTTTTTAACTGCTATGTCATCACTCCTTTAAATAACAATTTTGAGTGAATTCTAAGAAATGAAAACATGGGGATGATTTTTGTGTGGAAACTACATTTTGGATGTAAGCTTTTTGTGTTTATACTACAAATGACTACATCAAGTCACTTTGACCGTCCAGCTATTACATAAACAGATCAAATTATCCAGATTTCACTGACTCTACTGATACAGGAAACATCTATTTTTAGGACTCTCATATTATATTCCAACTGCAGGGACCGGCGAATGCCCCAAATGAGTATTTGTACTATTTCAAGTCTTCAGGGAGCATTATGGAAAATATATTATACACAGAGGGTCAGTAAAAAGAGATTACAGTTAAAGTTTTCCATATATAAAGTTTCAGCTCAGGAGCAATCTGCTAAAACCATCTGTAGATGTAGCTGACAATGAAAACATCGAGAGGTGAGAGGTCGGCGATGCTACGCCATACATGAACAGACAAATCCATGAATCAGAGGTGAGTGTGGTGTCATGGTCAAGTCTTCAGACACTCAAAAACCCTCAATCTCATGGAAAATGTGAACGTAGAGATGGAGTAAAGGCCAGTTCATTACTGAATGAATTATTAAATATATCTAATACACACAGGATAAATATTTCAAAGCCAACCCACTTCACCCTGAATAGTCTCTCCACTTTTAATGGCTTCAATCCGGCTTGAAATGGAAATGATTATTACTTTTATGTATGCGTTTTATTCAAAGGCAGATTCTTTATGTAAATCCCAGATTATTTCCTTCTGTTTGGTTAAAGCCGACTTCCTGTGAGTTAAAAAAGAAATCTCACAACAAGAAGTTAGACCATACTATTTTGGGATCGGGACAAAAACACCTTGAGGAGCGACATGGATCAGTCGTGACAGGTCCATTGTGAAACACACTTGAGTCCTGAAACAGGCAGAGACTGGGTGAGGTTTGCAGACCCGCAAACATGAGGGAAGAGGAAAAAACACCGTTCACATGTGTGCAAACGCAGCCGCAGTCTGTGGATGGGGCGTCGGCATAAACACACCGCAGTCAGACTGACATTATTAATCAAATCTGCCTCTGGAATTACAGTTGTCATTTCCCTTGTGTTCAATTGTTCACCAGCTAGACAGAGAAAATCAGTCTGGGTGATGTAATCAGCTGCTTCTGATATTATGAAAGTAATCTGCTCTTTTTATTTTTTTCCTTTTTCTAAAAAAGGGAAAATAAATACACGTGTTGTGTATATTGTATGAGCTGTCCTTGACTATTGCCTCTACAGCAACTGATTGGTGCAGCACACTGATTACTGCTGACACAGCAAAAATCCTTTCTGTCAATCTCTCTCCAATTCCCCATCAGTCATGATCAAGACCCAGAGATACTTGCAGTAAATCCCGGCGCTGGAGGCAGAGGCTCGTCACCGGCCCAGAGGCAGCACTCTACGGTTTTTCAATGGAGCCTCATATTCAGAGTTTAATTTCGTCCCGACCACCTCAGCTGTATATTGACCCAGAGCGAGCTGAAGGTCGTCCTCAAAGGGCAGAGGAGACCCTCCATCCCCTAAGCCCAAAACCTTGTCCACGAAGATCACAAGGTGGACTTGTGACAATTAGACATGTTCAGTATGGGCTATGCAGACGACTGTTAGGTTCTGTCACAGGCTGAACTAACGGGTGCTGCCAGAAACTGGACTTCATGCTAAAACCAAGCTAGTGGGCAGGTTTTATGGTTGGGAAATGTGACTAGTTACACGGTTTCTGTTGTGTTCTGTAGTGTTTTGTTTGCAGTGTTTTTATAAGGAGAGTCGAAGTCCCTCGTTTGAAAAAAATTAAACTGCGCTCCCCCGCAGGAAGGCGCCTGTCTAGCTATAATAAAAGAGTCGAAAGGAAAAAAAAAATAAAATATTGAAGTTTTTTTTGGGGATCAAAAAAAAAAAAAAAAGGAGGAGGGAAAGGGAAAGCTTTAAGTGCATGTTGTGTTTTGCTCTTTTTTTTTTTTCCTTTTTTTGTGCATGCTCAGTATGGAGTGATTGCTTTACACCCCCATGATTATGAGTAGTGGACATTGGTTGCAGGTGTGGGAGAATGAGCGATGGCCTCCACAACCAATGCTTCCTGGAGACTGCAGCCTGTAGGGCGGGGCCTTGGTTCCTTTTTTTTATCCAGGTTGAACAGCAGAGTAGAGCGTTGGATGACTAAAGCGGGGAACCAGGTGGTGGCAGCAGCGGGAGCTGGAAAAGCAAGGAATGGCGAAGGCGAATGACGGCCTCCTGTGGTGTTACATGAAGGGCAGAGTAGGGAGCTCTCCCCAGCTCCGTGAGTACCTCTGCTCTGCGCGTCATATGACGAGAAAAATTCCAAGAAACGAGACCAGAAGCTGCCGCCAGCTGTGTAGCAGGGCCGCCTGAAGAAGTCGTCCAGTGGAACTTTTTATCCTTCATCTCCTTTTTAAATAATTGGAGTTTTATTGCAGGGGTTTTATTTTTTAAGAACCCTTTTATTACTTTTAATATTAACTTTTTGTAATAAGTGTTTTCCATCAACTTATTGGTCCATATGACGTCCTCCTTGGTAAACCTCAGTGCTCTCACCCGGTCATCTCTTTTGGTAACTACCCACCTCACAATAGGCTTTATGCACAGCTCCACTACTTCCTGAACTTAATACAGCACCTTTGTTTCCTGTCTTTCATGACTGGATGAACTGATTAATCCAGGTGTGTCTGCTGAGTGTCATTTGCTGAGGTCAGACACACCTGGATTAATCAGTTCATCCAGCCATGGAGGCTGCTGCTTTGCTGCTGGACATGCAAGTTACAGTTTTTTAAATTGCTTACACACAAAACCTTTTATATATCGCTATTTCTAAACTTATTGCCTCAAACCTCACAACTTTCTCAAATCAGAAAACATAAACACATTCTCAGCCTGACAGTTTCAATGAGTATTCACTTTTGAAAAAATAACAAACCTAACAACAAAAAAGGAATCCAAAAAACAAACCCCCCGGAAAACCCACAAAAAAAAGAAAAAAGGGTATCCATGTGTGATGAGTGTACTTTCCTCTGATTTTTATTGCAGTACTATACAATGCTGCATCCACAGCAGCAACAGATTTATTCAGGAAATAAAATATTTTTTGGTTCCCTTACTGCTTGTGTCGACTTCTATTTGCAGGCTATTTTCGCTCTTACAGTATATGGCAATCATGTATATGGAGAAAATCAATAAAAACAAAAGGGCTTTAGATTTAGAGCAGTAGTGTCCAAAGTTGGTCCACAAGGGCCGCTGTCCTGACAGTTTTCCATGCCTCCTTGCACCAGCACAGCTGACTCAAATTAAATTAATCTAAAAGCCTTTGAATTTGAGTCAGGTGTGTGTTGGAGAAGGGAGACATGGAAAACCTGGAGGATTGTGGTCCCCGAGGACCGGAGCTGGACACTGACCCTGATTTAGAGCAACAGTGTGTAAATGATATACACAAGTATGTGATAAAATGGGAAATGTTTGTTTGTGAGGTGAGACAAATGCTTGCTTTTGAGATGTGTTTACAATATTTTGAATTGTTTCATTTTGCAGTATAGATAGGGGGCTTTTTTGCTTTCTGTGTGAGCAATAACTGGATTGTGTGTAAAATTTTGAGAAATAGACAAAGAGCTTTGAAAATGTGTGTAAGCAATTGAAAAACTGTTAACATTTGCTAATGCTAGTTAACGGTTAGCTGGTTCTGTAATGTTACTAATGTTAATTGAGTAAGCGAGTGCTAGCGCACCTACTGGTGGGGAGGAATTCAACTTGTAGCTATAACCTTTAAATGACTAATATAAATATAAAAAAAAAAAAAACAAGAAATAATATAAAAATAATTTAATAATATAAAAAAAAAAAAAAAAATAATTTTAAAAACCTAAAAGAAAAAAAGCTAAAAAAAAAAAGAGGGGGAAGAAAATGGGTAAGAAAAAAGAGTCTGAAATTCTAATAAAAAAAAAAAAAAAAAAAAAAAAGGGAAAAGAAAAAAACAAAAATAGAATTAAAAAATAAAATAAAAACGAAAAGACGAACTCAGCAGAAATGGGAATCTATTAATAAATGAGATCAAGAAATAGAAAGAGCTAAAGAAAGAAAAAAAACTCTAAATAATTAAAAAAGGTTATTAAAAAGAAATTCAATAAACAAAATATAAAAAAAAGAATCTGAATAATCATAAATCAATAAATCTAAGAGAAAAAAAAAAGAATGATATGTAAAAATATATAAATAAAATAAAATTATTTGGTATTATAAAATAGATTAAAAAAATATAAAACAAAAAGAAGACACTATAAAAATCTTTACTGGTCTAAGGGAGGGGGGACCAGGGGCCTGCCTCTTCCCTTTTATGAATTTAACAACAAAAAGAGAAAAAAGAAAAGAAAAGAAAAAAAGAAACACAAAAAAAATAAAAAAAAAAAAAAATAAGAAAAATACTCTTTCCCCCCAAAATCAATCACCCCCCCAAAAAAATCAAATAATAATAAATATAAATAAAATAATATTAATACTGGACTAAAACTAACTAATTTTAATTTACATTACAAAACCTTCCCCCCCCCTCCCCCCCTCCCCCCCCCCCCCCCCCCCGGGCCCCAGAAAAAAGTATTTTTAATAGGAAAAACAACCCTCCTCCCCCCCAGCGCTCCTCCCCTCCAACCGCCCGGTGGGGCGCCCCCCCCACAAAAAAAAAAAAAAAATTTATTCTCTCTCCTGGGGAGGAAGAAAAAAAAAAATAAACATGAAAGAAATTTTTTTCAACATCAAAAGAAAAAGATGATGTAAAAATAAAGTGTAGATAATGTAACAAAAAAAAAATTTTTAAATAAATATGGTTGTGAATGGAAAATGGGGAAATGGGGAATGTGTATATTAATGTCATATAATACCAAAAGATGTCAGCCATGTATACCATGTAAAAAATAAAAATGTAACAATAAAAACACAATTGAGGAAAAAAAAAAAATTACTTTCTCTCTTACTTTCCTTGGTGGAGGAAGGAAAGAGAGGGGGGGGAGGAGGTGGGGGGGGTATGTGGGGATGGGAGGGGGAGAAGGGAAGGGGGGGGCAGGGGGGGGGGGGGGGGGGGGGGAGGGGGAGGGGAAGGGAAAAAAAAATAAGTAAAGTAAGATAATATAAAATAAAAAAAAATAAATATCTCTCCAAAAAATAAAATAAAATAAAGTTAAGTTATGAATAAAATAAAAAAAAAGATGAAAAGCAAACGAAAAACAAACACATACCATGAGAGAAGTAGAAACAAACAAAAATAAAAATGAAAATTAAATAAAAATTTAATACATATCCTCAATACCAACCACCAAACCATTAAAAGGGACTAGCTCTCAACTATCAAAATTCAAAAAAATTTAGAAAAACAATACATAAAAAAAATTAAAAAAAAAAAAAGGAGAGGGGGGGAAGAATCAAAATCAACAATATTAATTATAAATAATAAAAAATAAATTACAAAATAATGAAAAAACTTAAACCTAAATAAGAGGGACAAAAAAAAAAGAAAAATGAGATATGAGGATTTATGTTTATTTAAAATAAAAAATCAGAAATATAAAATCTTATAAAAGCATAAAATTACAAAATCTGAAAAAATGGGGGGAATTCTGGAAATTACTGAAATTTACAATTATTCAAAAAATCCATACAAACTGAAAAAACATAAAAAATAAAAAAAAAAAAAAAAAAAAAATAAGAATAGAAGAAGATGGAGGAAAAAAAAATAAAAAAATAACAAAATAAAAAAAAAATAAAAAATATAATAATCAAAAATAAAATAAGAAAAGAATAATAAAAAAAAAAAATAAAAAAAATCAATAAAATAAAAAAAAAATAACCAAAAAAAATAATCCAACCAACTAGTAAGGAAAGATTACGAAACATAATTATCAATAACTAATCCAAAAATAAAAAATAAAAATAAAAAAGAATAATTAAATTTCATCAACAAAAGGGAGACTAAAGTAGAAACCAATAAAAAAAAAAAAAAAAAAATATATAAACAAATAAAAAAAAAACTAAAAATAAGATAAAAAAAAAAAAAATAAAAAAAAAATTAAAAAAAAAGAGGTAAAAAAAAGGGTATAACATTTAAAATAGTTTTCACTAAAAATAAAAAACAAAAATATCAAACAACAGTAATATCTCCACCTGATTAAAAAAATGATACTAAAGTGAAAGAATAAACTACACCAAACTTCTCGCGAGAGGATGAAAAAAAAAAAAGAAAATATCAACACAAAAACAAACATAAATATAATAAATAAAAAAATATTATAAAAAAAATAAAAATAAAAATAAAATAAAAAATAATTAAATTTATAGTAAAAATATAAAAGAAATCTCCTTAAAAACATAAAAAACCCTAGCCTCTTATACCCCATTATATGTAAAGAGGGGGGGGAGGGGGGGGGTGGTGGGGGTTGAGGAAGACCAGGGATGATGGGGGTGGCTCGGGGGGGGGGGGTAGCCACGGGGGGGGGGGAGGGGCGAGGGGGGGGGGGGTGGGGGGGGGGGGGGTCGGGGGGGGGGGGGGGGGGGTGGGGCGGGGGGGGGGGGGGGGGGCGCGGGGGGGGGGGGGGGGCGGGGGGGGGGGGGGGGCCCCCGCCCGGGGCGGGGCCGCCTGGGGGCGGGGGGGCCGGGGCGGGGGGGCGGCCGGCTTGGTGCCCCCTGATTGCCGCTCGTCACTGGGGGGGGGGGCCGCGCGGGGGGGGCGGGGGGGGGGGGGGGGGGGGGGGGGGGGGGGGGGGGGGGGGGGGTGTGTGGGGGAGGGGGGGGTGTGGGGGGGGGGGGCTGTGGGTCGTGGGGTGGGGGGGGTGCGGCCGGGGGGGGTGCTGGCCGGGGGGGAAATGGTGGGGGGGGGGGGGGGGTGGGGTATGTAGGGGGGAGGGGGGGGGGGGGGGGCGGGGCGGCCCCGCCCGGGCGCGGCGGGGGGGGGGGGGGGGGGGGGGGGGGGGGGGGGTGGGGGGGGGGGGCGGGGCCGGGGGGGGGGGGGGTGGGGGGGGGTGGGGGGGGGGGGGGGGGGGGGGGGGGGGGGGGGGGGGGGGGGGGGGGGGGGGGGGGGGGGGGGGGGGGGGGGGGGGGGGGGGGGGGGGGGGGGGGGGGGGGGGGGGGGGGGGGGGGGGGGGGGGGGGGGGGGGGGGGGGGGGGGGGGGGGGGGGGGGGGGGGGGGGGGGGGGGGGGGGGGGGGAGGGGGAGGGGGGAAGAGGAGGGGGGGGGGGAGAGGGGGGGGGGGGAGGGGGAGAGGGGGGGGCCCCCCCCCCCCCCCGGCGGGCAGAAAAAAAAAAAAAAAAGCATTGACTATAGAGACCTACAGTATTCCGTAACACATGTAGACCGGAGTCCTGTGAACCATCTCAGCCAGAATAAAGTTGTAATTCATTGTGTGTAGCAGCAAAACAGTTAAGTTATTTTAAAAATTACAAAAAAAAAAAAAGGAGGCGAGAAGACAATGAGGTACCATTAGACCAGTTGGAGAATAAGACTTTATCTGGTCTCCAAGTGGGTCTGAAAGATTTTTGTCATAATTAAAGCCAGACTTGGTAATCCTGTTCAGAAACACTTTTTGTTATACTGGGTGAAATGGTCCTGCCATCCTGACAGTCGTCAATACATCATGTATTCATAAAAAAAAAAAAGGAAAAAAGTCCGACCTCTGTGAGAGCCGCAGTCGTGGAATAACTGACCAACCCCTGCCATTCGCACTGAAAGGCAGGGGTTGGTATTTCACAACGTATAGAAAGAATGAATCGATGCCTGCAGACTGCTAACTGCTGCTGCGCCAACAAACAGATGAGGATTAAGTCTTGGACGTTTGCAGTGTGGACTTTTTACACCGCAGAAGGAGTTGGAGGTGAGTGGATTAAAGCTTTTCGAAACCTGGCTCGTTCGCTGTTTACTAGCAAGCTAATGAGCTGTCCACTCAGCTGTCATCGTTAACCTGCTTGTTAAACATCAGCTCACATGTCCCTGCGCTCTGACGACGTGGTTTTGGGTGGTGTTTTTTTTTTTTTAAAATGTCGCTTGCTCGAACCGTTTTCACAACATTGCCAACCCCAGCTTTAAGACATACAATCTAAGAAAACTATTTACAAGTATTGCCTACAAGTGTAGGCAATTATAAGCCTTGGCTTCAGCTTATACCTTTTTTGGTACCTTATTGGTTTGTAATGTTCTTTTGTTTCTGGTATCGTCTTGATTTACCAAAATAAAGCTAATCAATCAATCAAAAAACTTATGTGTTCACATAATTTTGTTGGTCTCTGTAAAATAATTAAATAAATAATGAGCCTGTAGCGATCTTTATATAAAATGATAGATCTCTGTAAGTCTGTGTTAAACAGATTCTTTCTGTAAGCATGAGAGCAGATTAAGAAGGCAAAGCGGATAAGACGAGGAGTTACAGACAAATGAAATGTCAAATAAAAGGGAGAGTTTAGACAGGCATGGAGTAAATACAGTTTTCCAAAGGTCAGTCAGAGCTTTTGCTCCACTAAAGAACCAGAAGTTATTAGACCAGAATGAGAACATCTTCTAAACTGCACAAAGCCGAGGCTGTAAACAATTTATTCCTGCATATTTTCACAGGGTTTTAATCCTGATGCAGAAAATAAAAATAATGCCAAAGTTGAACACAAATACAGATTGTTTTCTCTCTTTTGTATTTTTATTCTTGTGGTATAAGCATTGAAAAATGAAAGCACAGCGTCGCTGTTCTTTGATCAATTTGAATAAAAAAAATCACCTGAGCTTGGTTTCATTTAAAGGAGTAATAAAATTTTAGATCTTGGAAACACCACTATCGACAACATCCACTGGTGTCTTACATGAAAACATCAGTTTTGCATAAATCATAATGAAATACTTCACTTTAATCAGTCAGGGTTTACTTGTGTGTACCAGATGACACATAGTGTACTTCCTATGATATGTTATTCATATTAAATATGATCTCGTATAGTTTTTATTCCAGCTAAAAAATACTACTTATAAAATTTAGAAAAAGAAAATTTGTGTCGTAATTATTTCTCTCCTTCAATAATAGCTGTTAGTATTCTACACATCACTGGAAAAGTCTCTGAAAGAGAACAAATTTCTCTGTTTTTGTAGAGTACAGACCTTAACTCCATCCTCCAGAATCTCCCCCACCCTGACCCAGGATCGTCACAGAGTACCCTTAGAATTTGGAAGTGGAGAGGATGGAGTGGCCTGCACCGACTAGGCTGGCGACCAGCATGAGGACGTGGTGTCATGCTGTCATTATGCTGCATTCGGATCTTCTACACACTACTGAGGAAATGGCGAAAAGAAAGTTGCCCAACAGGCGTTGCATTTTTCTTACTACTCAGGGTAAGTGCAATTTTTGTGTGCTCTGGATCATAGTATCTGGAATTTTCTCTGGATCCAGATAAACTTTTTGAAACATTATAGAAGTCATTGAGATCCACTCGGGCCATTTGTATGGAGTTATATGCAAAAATTCCAAAAACTGGCCTCTCTCACATTGATAAAGAATCATTCGAAAAATTCCTGGATCCAGAAGGTGATCCAGATCACCACTAAAATTTAATGGGTTCGTCCCTGGGATGAGACACACGGCTGGAGAAAATTTCAGGTCAATCCGTCCAGAACTTTTTCCGTAAAGTTGCTGACAGACAGACAAACAAACCAACGCTACCAAAAACACTACCTCCTTGGCGGAGGTAATAATACTATGGACTAGACATTTGTATATTGTATTTTACAAGTTGCTCAGAGTGATTTATGTTGTATCCAAATTCATTCACTCACTTTTAAAAAAAAATATTATTTAAACCACTGTTGCTTGGTGGTGGTCTCATTTTATGTGATGGTTCCTTCATTTAGGGACCGTCCGTAACACATTATAACTCAACTTATTGTTGCAAGATTAAAAAAAATATTACCACTTAAAGGGACTAGGGGCAAGAATTGTGACTTCACGCGCATGTCCAGTTTTTTAATGCAAATGGGTGATTAAGTGTTAAAAACCAAAAAGAACAAGTCCACCCATTTCTCTCTGTTTTTTTTAAAAAAATGTGTTGTGTAAAAGGATGTGTTTTAATTGGTGGGAATTTCTCGGGGGGGTGTGGGTGTGTGGGACATTTATGCAGTGAAGGTGGGGGCCGGGAGGAGTAAGGAAGGAGGAGGAGGGTGGCGGTGGAAACAAAGAATAGAAGGGGGTGTTAAAAACCAAAAGAAGAGCCCCCCCATCCCCCTCCCCTGTGCCTTAAAAAAAAGTGGTGCTGCAAAATGCGCTGAGATACAGTGGGAGAATTTCCCGCGGAGTCCTGGGGATGAGACGTATATTGACGCTGAAAAGTCCCCAAAAGATTTGATAAGGAAGAAGAGGGTCGCAGTGGATTAAAAACTGTAAGGGAGAGAATGAGGGGGGGGAGAAGGGAATGGGAAAGGGGGGGAAATGCCCCAAAATGAAAGACTGCCCCAAAAAAAAGAGGAAAAAAAAACAGAGAGAGAGCGCATTCTGCTCACTCACACTCTCTCTCTCAAAAAAAAAAATAAGAGAGAAGATATATAAGAAAAAAAAGAGGGGGGGGTTGCAGGCGGGGGAAGAACCTCAACTTCCCGGAAAAAAGTGACCCCGGTAAAAAAACCAAAAAAAAAAAATGCCGCGGTTCCAACAATTCTTTAAATTTTCTCCCCCCCTGTGAGGAAAAAATATGGTTACTCTTTCTCTCAAAGTGTTCTTGTTCTCTCTATGTCTCTCTTATCGCTCTCTTTTTGAAAAAAAAAGGGGGGACAATAGGAATTTTGGGTAAAAAAAAAAAGAAAGAGGGAGGGGGGGGGAAAAAGGGTGAAGAGGAGGAGGGGAGAATAACCCTCAAAAGAAAGCAAAAAATCAAACAATAAAATTAAAGGTTATTTCTCTTTTTTCTTGTTTTCCTCCTTCCACCGCACAATGCAAAATGGAAAAGTGAAAAAATCAGTCTAAAGAGAAAAAAGAGGAAAAAGGGGAGAAAAGAGGATTTAAAAAAAAAAAAAGAGAAAGAAGAAAAAAATATAAAAAGAGAGAAAAGAAAGAAAAAAAAAAAAGAAAAAAAAAAAAAAAAAAAAAGAAAAAAAAAAAGGGAAAAGAGAGGAGAAGGAGGTGGTGGCTGGCCCAAGCCGGGGAAATGCAGAGGAAGGGAAGAGAGGAAAAAAAAAAAGAAAAAAAAAAAAAGAAAAAGAGAGAAAGAAGATAGAGAAATAGTAAGGAGAAAACCCCCCCTCCCCCCTCCGCCGATAGTTATGGATTCTTCTGCCGTTGGCAAACGATCCAGATGAACTGAAAGACACTGAAGAAAAAAAGTGGTACTATGAAGAAGACCATCAGTAAACAGCGTTGCAGCATCAGTTTGTGCACGCTCCCATGCCGGCTTGGCTGGCTGCAGGTACCCGCAGTGCCAGTCACGTCACTCGCGACTCCCTAGATAAGATGTAGTTTTACTCTGCATTTTAATTATTTACTTTGTGCATTTTTACCTGTTGTCTACATGCAAACACAAGTTTTGACAGATTTTTTTTTTTTTGGAGGGGGGGGGGGGGGGGGGCGTCCAGTTTGAAAATTAGCTGCAGACATGGTGAAACTAGGGTTTTGAATTGATTTTGTGCTCCTGTTGTCTTGATTTTATTGCCACAAATATGTTTTAATCCCTTTTTTATTCACGTGGTGGCAGCAGACCTGGCAGCGAGCATCTGTGCTAACCTCGCTCGCTAACAGGACATTTTATGTATAGAACCATTTACAAGCTGAATAAAACAGGAACAGATGTGTCAGGAAGTGCTTTTGGAGCACAAAGTTACATAACATAAGCTTCAATGACATGGAAAAGATAATGAATTATCCAGGATATCGCTGACTCAGCTGCTTCTTTACATTTCAGGGCAGTATGAACCTGCCTCACGCTGACTGTGTGGCCATGCATTGCTGTACAGATTTCTTCAGGTGTTTTTTTTGGAAAATTAAACGTTTGTTTGTACCAATCGACGACAACAAAGTGAATTTTTAGAAAAGAGTGACATTTTATTGAAAAGTGGTTATAATGAGTCACAACTAAAGTCACTTTTACTGACGCAGGAGGAATACGTGGCAGGTTATAACATTTTCATCTCAAATGTTAATGTCTGTCCTCATTTTTATTTTTCCTAGTTTATAAATTTTAAAATACTAACCTCATATCTGTCTCTCAGTGGATGCTAAAAAAAATGAAAAGCTTTTCAAAAAATAAAATGTGTTTATCATCCAAATTAGTGAAGCAGTTTGAGCTATTGACTTTAAAATGCTGTCTCTTAATTTGTAACACTTGTACAGGGGTTTGGCACCACAAACTTTTCCCATCAACTCTGTTCGCTTCCTCCCTGAGATCCCTGAGGAGCTATTAAACAGAGGTTTAGCATGCTTCAACAACACTGGTTCTCAAACTGAGCGGCTGCTGAAGAAAGCAGATGACTGACGGCTAATTAAGTCCAAATGTACGTAACAGAAACAGAGAAAGACGGAGACAGATGCTGGCATCTTTCAGGATTGTCCCAGACTTTTATGACTGAATGATGTGTCAGTTCCTCTGTCAGATACGTACCTCTGCTGTGCCCTTCACCGAGAAACAACTTCTACTCAACCCCACCATAATCTCTGTCCCAAACATCCTTGTCAAAGTACATGAGCTGCACTTTTCTCACAAACTTGACTACAAGCTCTGAATTTGAATAACTATGAAAGAGAGGTTGGGTTTAAAACTAGCACTGCATAATATGTTAACTTTCTCAGACCCGAGGCCCCTGAACAATACAACAGAACAGCTACTGTAATGTGTAGAAAAGGGAAGTGTATGCTTGAGAAAGCAGACTAATAGAGGAATAAAACTAGATGAAGCCTTGCATCAGCTTCTGTCTCCAGCTGCTGCCTGCAGCTTCACTTCACAAACCCCTCAAATTCACTGGTATTCAGTTACTGACATAAAGTTGTAGAAGATCTAGATTTTCTTTTATATACAGGACTGTTTTAGAAAATTAGAATTCATGATGTTCTAATATTTTGAGATAGGATATTTTTGAGTTTTCTTAAGCTGTATGCCATAATCAGCAATATTAAAACAATTTCATGTCTTTTTAATTGCATTACAGAAAATAAAGAACTTTATCACAATATTCTGATTTTCTGAGACAATCCTGTATATAGCTAATAAAAAAGCAGATAATTATAATTTATAATTATTAATAATACTTCAAACCTTTTGCTGATGTCTTTTTGGGATGAAGGATAAAGTTTTTCCATGAGCTCAGAGATGTAAGCCAGTGATGCACAACATGGAAAAATTTCTACAGCTAACCGATAATTTTGGTTATCATGGCTGATACCAATATTGGAGAAGAAAATGATAAAATAATAATTTATAAAAAAATAGAAAAAATGTTGTACGTGGGCGTGGCCTAATGTTGTTGCCATGCCCCACAGATTGAAAGAAAAGAAGAAGAAAAACAAAATTCTGCGGGTTCACCACTTAATTGCTAACTGTTGTATTTACAATTCGATATTTCTGTATTTTCTCATTTCAGGGAGCCTTTTAAGATCTGGCTAGAGACTGGAGATCTGGCAGATTTAGCGTTTTGGGGCATATTTAGAAGTTTTTTCCTTGTTTTTGGAAGCTCTGTTCCTATCAAACAAACAAAATTGGAAATATATCAGCAGATTTTGAGTTGATATCAGGCCAATATCAATATTCAATTTTTAAAGCCAAAATCGGCCGATGTCAATATCAGTCCGTTAATATTGCGCATCACTAATGTAAACAAGTAACATTATACAAGAGTGAGAATTGTATTAAGTTGCTGTAAAATCAACATCCCTGATGTCACTGACACATTCAAGATAGTCAAACTTTTCATCAGCACTCATTCCCGAGATAACAGGCTGCAACCAGTATTTTTAGATGGGTTCTAGTGGCCTTTAATCAACAGGAGAGGCAGCCTCAGAAGCAGCAGCACCCACTCATCCAGCTGAGCTACCACATCATCTTTAAGTCTGGTTTTTGTTTTTTACAGGAGACTAGGGAGCTTTGTGAGAGCACGTAGATGGAAATCATTTATCACACCAGCATGAGCTCTGCATGAACACCTGAAGCAAAATAACCTTGGCATTATTTGACAAAACTGTGACGGTACAACCCTGATTTTATTTAACCTGCGTGGCTTTCTGCACTTTACACTAGAGATGGATGTACAGTGGGTACGGAAAGTATTTAGACCCCTTTAAAGTTTTCATTCTTTGTTTCATTGCAGCCATTTACTAAAATTCAAAAAAGCTCATTTTATTTCTCATTAATGTAACTCAGCACCCCCATCTTGACAGAAAGACCGAAATGCAGAAATTTTTGCAATTTTATTCAAAATGAAAAACTGAAATATCACATGGTCATAAGTATTCAGACCCTTTGCCGTGACACTCATATTTAACTCACATGCTGTCCATTTCTTCTGAGCCTCCTTGAGATGGTTCTACTCCTTCATTGGAGTCCAGCTGTGTTTAATTAAACTGATTGGACTTGATTAGGAAAGGCACACACCTGTCTATATAAGACCTTACAGCTCACAGTGCATGTCAGAGCAAATGAGAATCATGAGGTGAAAGGAACTGTCCAAAGAGCTCAGAGACAGAATTATGGTGAGGTACAGATCTGGACAAGGTTACAAAAGAATTTCTGCAGCACTAAAGGTTCCTTAGAGCACCTCCATAGTCCTTAAATGGAAGAAGTTTGGGACGACCAGAACTCTTCCTAGACCCGGCCGTCCAACCAAACTGAGCAATCGTGGGAGAAGAGCCTTGGTGAGAGAGGTAAAGAAGAACCCAAAGATCACTGTGGCTGAGCTCCAGAGATGCAGTAGGGAGATGGAGAAAGTTCCACAAAGTCAACTATAACTGCAGCCCCCCACCAGTCGGGGCTTTATGGCAGAGTGGCCCCTCAGTGCAAACCATATGAAAGCCTGCATAGAGTTAAAAAAAAAAAAAAAAAACACATGAAAGACTCCCAGACTGAGAAATAAGATTCTCTGGTCTGAGACCAAGATTGAACTTTTTGGAGGTAATTCTAAGCAGTATGTATGAAAACCAGGCACTGCTCGTCATCTGCCCAATACCATCCCAACAATGAAACATGGTGGTGGCAGCATCATGCTATGGGAGTGTTTTTCAGCTGCAGGGACAGGATGACTGGTTGCAATTGAAGGGAAGATTAATGCAGCCAAGTACAGAGAGATCCTGGAAGAAAACCTCTTCCAGAGTGCCCAGGACCTCAGACTGGGCCAAAGGTTCACCTTCCAACAAGACAATGACCCTCAGAACACAGCTGAAACAACAAAGGAGTGGATCAGAACAACTCTGGGACCATTCTGGACTGGCCCAGCCAGAGCTCTGACTTAAACCCAATTCAGCATCTCTGGAGAGACCTGAAAATGGCTGAACACCAACATTCACCATCCAACCTGACAGACCTGGAGAGGATCTGCAAGGAAGAATGCAGAAGATCCCAAATCCAGGTATGAAAAAATTGTCAAGATGGGGCGCTGAGTACATTAATGAGAAATAAAATGAACTTTTTTTGATTTTAGCAAATGGCTGCAATGAAACAAAGTGAAAAGTTTAAAGGGGTCTTAACACTTTCCGTACCCACTGTATGGCTCTTTGAAGAGAGTTGGATCTTGAGGTGTTCCTTCTAAAGAACCATTCAAAACACTGTCTCATTCTTATTTTTTTACTCATTACTTTTTATTTTAGAATTCAACCTTCAGTAACTATTCTTTATGAAATGGGTAATCACTGAAAGCAATTTATCAGGGAAGATTTCAGGGACCTTCAGACTTACACACCCCATCAATATGAACTTGGGTGGTGAGAAAAATTCTGAATTATTGGTCACAATTTTCATTTGGCTTGTGTTTTCATTTTTAGCATTCTATAAGGTGGCTCCATATCCCCAGTGAGATATCTATTTTTTTTTTTCCATTTTTAAAAAACTTGCTAAAAAACTTTTACAACTTCCATGTAAAACAATTTTAGCCTATTCAAAATTTTTCACACAAACAATTTTTAGTAATGCAAAAATAAATAGATAGAACTCATCAATCTTTATTTTTAAATGGTATGAGTATTTATATGAAATCTATAATATATGATTTTTTTAAAAAGGGAGAAAAAGAATGCAAAAAAAATGTTATACAAAATTTCTTATAACTCATGGGTTGATATTTTATCTTGAAATTACACATTATTAGGGGTGTGTCCTTTGCTTGGGAGCAGGGAGCATGGTTAGCTTCCTGCTTGCTCAGCCTGTAGCAGAGTAGCACAACGGTGGTTTTTAGCTGGTTGACAGCAAGTCTGAGCGTGTCTTTAAACCGTCTATCTTCATTCATTCCTTTCCACTTCGGATTAGCCCGGTTAGCATTAGATTGGCTGTTGATCATTTGCCCCAAGGCTTGGAGCAGCCCTGTCTTTACATTTTAGTATTTTCCAAGAGTGACACAGGTGACACAGCAAGATGGCAACAGTGGGAAACACCCAACTGGCTTCCCTCTTTTGACGTAACCGGATACAACGTACATTTTTTTTTTTTAGTCTTTGCATCAAACTCCCATGATGCATGAGGCAGCATGGACAATTTAGATATATAAAAGAACAACTCACAACTGAGATCAGATTCTCATTGCTCATTTAAAAGAGCCATTAAAAAGAATCTATTCATTTATGAACATCACATCTCTACTTCACACATTATAGATCAGAAGTGGGAACCGAAATTCTTCATTGTTGCTTTTGAATTGACAGTTAACCACAACATGCGTGTCCGATTCTGCATTTCAGAACATTGCGTCTTTACCGAGGCCGGATATAGGCATGGGCAAGGAGGGGCAATGCCCCCTTAAATGCCATGACTGCCCCCCCAAACATGATGGCACGCAAAAATCCGAGTCAGAGCGCATTCTGCTCACTCACACTCTCTCTCTCTCTCTCTCTCTCTCTCTCTCTCTCTCTCTCTCTCTCTCTCTCTCAATCAAAGTAGCTACTGATTGGTAGCTATGGTAGATACATAGGAAGGGTGTGTCCAGTCCGGGCCAGTCGCTTCACTTTCCTCTGGTCAACCTGAGCTCCGCGTCTCAGTCACAGACCAGCACACAGACATGCTGCCGTTAGCTCAGCCACTGTTTTGAGATTTCTTCCGCCCTCTGTCACGAAATTATTTGGTTGCTCTTTCTCTCAACGTGTTCTTGTTCTCTCTATGTCTCTCTTATCGCTCTCTTTGTTGTAATTTGAACAGTCGAGTCACTATGCGCAGAGTTCTGGTTGCTAAAGCTAAAGCTAGCACAGCGAAGCTGCCAGTAGCAGAACTGCGACATTAGCAGCAGCAGAGCGATCATTACTGCGCCTCCATAGTGACTCGCCACAAATTCTAACCATTTAATGTGAGAGCTCTTTCTCCTCTTTGTCTTGTGTTTTTCCTCCTTCCACCGCACAATGCTACATGTGAGAAAAGTCAAGTTACTCTGGCTCACAAGAAGGCTATAACAACAGGTGTGAATATGGACGCATTTGTTAGGACTTCAACACAGAAAAGCAGACGACTGATGTTATAATGACTGATAAGAGCCATGCTGTGTAAAGAACTAAAGAAACAAAAATGACAAAAAAATACACAAAAAAGAAATAGAGATAGAAAAAAGGGATGGATGGAGCCTCAGCAGATACAAGCCAGTGTCCTTTTTGTGCTGGTCCCAAGCCCGGGCAAATGCAGAGGTTAGTGTCAGGAAGAGCAAACAACATAACACCTAATAAGACCAACCAAAGAGAGACAGAGATGTGGATAGATGTACTGACATGATGATAGCATAGTTAGTATAGTTTTCTATGCATTTTGGGGGGTTTGGCGGATTTGACACCCCCAAAATTTTCCGGCTGCGCCGCCCTTGCCCCCCTTATATGCTACCTGCACCCCCTAGTGGGGCTGTCTAAATCCGGGCCTGGTCTTTACCCCGTGTAGAGTGACATCATAAAAGATTGGCGACTTGATGAGTGGCGTTTCAGATTTCTTTCTTTGTTTGTCCTATGACATGTTTCTAGATATTGACCAATAGGAAGTCCCACCGCCAGTAGACTGCTCTGTGGTGCACAGAAACAAACATTGTGTTTCAAACATGTTAATAAATTTGTTGCCTCAAGTTCTGTTTGCAGGATAGACAGCCCATAATGCCGTCTTCAAAAACATGCTTATTCTTCTTATTTGTGATGTTTATGATCATTTACGAGCTTTAATTTTGGAATCAGGGAAGTTTTTTACCAGTCACTGCAGGCCCATATGAAGAATCCCAAAATAGCCTTTTATCAGCGAGAGGACAAGATGTAAACATTGTTTAAATTCTTCATGCATGAGTGATTTTTTTTTTTTCTCCATGACACTTGGTGGGCTCCGTAGAGAGCAGAGGACCGCCTCCATCACTCAGAGCGCATCCATTGCCATGACTGATGACAGCTGCTTGTCCTGCCTCCCTGTCTCGTTCCCTCTGAGGATGCGCTTAGCGACAGTAAAAGACAATGAACGAATTCATGACACCATATCTGTTGATCTGACATACCAACAGTCATGATCGATGAAAAAGAGAGTAGTCTGATACAGGTATAATCTGAACATTCAGACATTTAATAGTTATATTCTTAAAAACATTTTTAATCAAATGTCTGTAGCGTTTATTCTTACATCTAATTAGGTCAGTTTAGCCTACTACCTGCTCACACTGCAAAAATTAGTGGTCTTAATACGAGTTAAAAAAAAACTGAAGTTGAGAAGATTCAGACTATATTCAAGTGAAATAATCTGCTAATGGGGTAAGATAATTATACTTGCTAAGATTTATTGAAATAAGAAAAGATATGGAGATTGTAGCTGATGCAAATTATCTTTTCTTCTTTCCCTGTCAGGCTCGGATCCGGCCGACGGCCACCTGTCAGTGGCAGCAGTTCTCATGACAGGTGGGGGCTGGTGAAACATCTTTTGGTGTTAAGTTTCATATTGGACCACTTTTTCTAGACCCATTGGCTTAAGAATTGTGACGTTGCTATCGGATGTGGGCTATTGTTAAATTCCATAACTAATAACACAAATAAACCATATAAGCTATGCCTTGATGAAGACTTTTAGTAATGTCTCAACACCGGTGAGGCTGACTGATCCTCTTCCGTGCAGCGTTTTTGTGCACGTCTCTGAATCTGGTTTTTAAGTTGCAAAACAGCACCTCTTTAATCTTTCCCACCTCAGAAATGAGGAATTCTGTCTTGATCCCCCCAAAAGTTTCTTTTTTGGCAGAATCTCTCCTCTCCATGGTTCAACCTCGCTGGGCGAAGCCTCATAATCATGCATGTTTAAGGGCGTAACCGTGGGCCATCAGTCAGTCATTTTCTGTACCGCTTATCCAGTTCAGGGTCGCGGGGGTTGCTGGAGCCTATCCCAGCTATTAACAGGCGAGAGGCGGGGTACACCCTGGACAGGTCGCCAGTCTGTCGCAGGGCCAACACAGAGAGACAGACAACCATTCACTCTCACACTCATACCTAGGGGCAATTTAGAGTGATCAATTAACCTAACATGCATGTCTTTGGACTGTGGGAGGAAGCCGGAGTACCCGGAGAGAACCCACGCATACACGGGGAGAACATGAGAACTCCACACAGGAAGGCCACAGTTGGAATTGTTCGAACCCCCTCCCCAGCCGGGAATCGAACCAGTGACCTTCTTACTGTGAGGCTGCGGTGCTAACCACCACGCCACCGTGCAGCCCGTAACCGTGGGCGTGACATTTAAATGATGATGGATTTCAGCCATATTTATCAAGACTCTTTTGTTCGTACGACGAGATTGGACCGATACGAACGTTTTAATAAATCACACGTGGGTCCAATCGTACGATCCTTTATACGATCAGATGTGGGATCATTTCTACGCTTGTTTGATAAATTCAATTCAATTCAATTCAACTTTATTTGTATAGCGTCCATTCATGACAGTGTCACCTCAGGGCGCTTAAACAGACAGAAAAATTCAGGTCAGATTCATAATGGCCTAGTTAAGTTAAATGAGGGCCCATGTGTTTAATATCAGATCATCTTCAACAGCGTCTCCTTATCCGTGTCCTTATAAACTGGCCTCGTCTTATAACCAACAGGGAAACCTGCTGCATTGTTTTTATTTTATAGTTATAATTATCTTACATTCTTATTTTTATTTGCCTCATGTTATATCTCTGGAACTAATATTTCTCCATCAGATCAAATTTCATTTTGCGTTTACCACATGATCTTCTGAACTTTCCATGGCAAATCAATAGCGCGTGCTAAATCCTCATTTAAATACTGCTGTGTGCCCCTGTGTAATCTTTGTAGATCACCCACAAACGCTAAAGAGACAACGCATGCTGTTTATTAGAGCTGCAAACAAATTAGCGCTCTTTATATGAAATCTTTGTAAAACAGGCCCTTAGTGAGATAATTTAACTTAAAGGAAAAGTTCACCCGCAGAATGATTTAACTTTATTTTCCACTTACCCTCATGGTGAGCAAGACTCTGGAGCACTTTTTTAATATCTCAAATGCAGTCGGCGAACAGGACGGCTTCTCGCTTTCCCCCAACTTTCATATAATGGAGTTCGCCGGGGTCCGAGCCAAAAAGGTCCATAAAAGTGCACAAAAACTTGTCAATATTCCTCCATACTGCTCGTCCAATGTAATCCAAGTGCCCTGTGTGGGTAGCGTTTGCATACTTTCTGAAAGTAAGATGTACTACTGTTTAGGCTCTAAAAATATACTGAATGATGTCGTTTCGAGTAAATTCTGGACGCTACCCACTCAGGACACTTGGATTACATTGGACAAGCAGTATGGAGGAATATTGACAAGTTTTTGTGGACTTTTATGGACCTTTTGGCTCGGACCCCAGTGAACTCCATTATAAGAAAGTTGGGGGAAAAAGAGAAGCCTTCCTGATCGCCGGCTGCATTTGAGATATTAAAAAAGTGCTCCAGAGTCTTGCTCACCATGAAGGTAAGTGGAAAATAAAGTTACATCAATCTGTGGGTGAACTATTCCTTTAATATGCATATAAAATCATCAGTTTTTGGATTCAGTTACTAAGTAAGAAATAAAAGACATACACTCAAAACATGATCAATAATCTTACATATTCTGCTCACGTCAGGTGTAATACTCTTAATCAAGATTGTTAATAGTTTTTGCTGAATGTAAGACTGTAAAACTTGGTTAGATGGAGTGTTTTTGCAGTGCACCTGTTTTCTGTTTGCTAAAGACCACACCTGCTCCTCATTTGTCGTTAGGCTCAGTCTGTCCTCTGCCGGTTTTCTTTGCTCGTACCCTGGTCAGTCTTTGACATGTTAATCTTGTTTTGTCATGCATCCTGCGTTTATTCTTAGACATAAATAAAAGCAAAGTACTGGTTCAGACATCTGCCAGCCTCCCGTCTCATCGTCCTGACATTTGGGTCCATCCTTCATCGTCTCCTGACAACAATTATTCTCATTCATCATTCAAGCCGAGAGGAATTCGATCCATGAAAACCATCGGACCCGACCTGAACTGAGCTCTAATTTAAAGCAGAACTCAGGAACTTCAGCTTGGGGCTCCCCCTAGTGGTGACCTTTCTCTGTCGTAATTTAACCCCCCCCAAAGAAAAAAGAAAATTTCTAACCGTTTTTTCTTTTTTTTTATTTGAGGAAATATTTTAATTTTTATGTTTGTTTATTTTTTGGTTGGGTGGAGAATCCTTCCCTCTTGTCAAAAGAGAGGACAGTTTTTTTAAAAGGAGGGGTATTCCTAACAAGGTGGGGGAGAAAAAATGTGGTGTATATTTTTTTTTTGTGGGGGGGGGAGGGGGGAGAAAAAAAAAATATAATTTATTTTTTGTGGATGGGAAGGGAGAATAGAGATTGAAGAGGAGAAGGTCATCACGCACCACAGGGGAGGCAGGAAGGGGAAGCAATGTGAACCAGTAAGGAGTAGGAAAGGGAAGGAGGAGAGAGGGAGGAGGGGTGTGAAGGTGGAGAAAAGATATATATGAATTAGAGGTGGAGAGTGGGTAAAAATGGAGAAGGAGGGGGGGGGGAAAGGGGAAGATAGGGGAGAGAGAGGTAAGTGGTGCAAGTTCAATCGGGTCGGGGAGGCAGAGAGGAAAGAGGGCAGGGGGCAGGGGGACGGGGGAGGGGGGGGAGGGGAAAATAAAAAAAATAAATATATTTCGACAGGGATTAGGGGAGATGAAGAGGTAAAAAAAATTACTGAGTTCTCCTTTAAAATTCTGCACTAGCATAAATCCTCCAGCTTTGTGAAACTAAAGTCACAACTGATAAAATATTCTGTTTTGTTGTCCTTTTAGAAGTGGAAAGTCTCTGTTCAGGGACTTTGTGGGCTGAACAAACACCTGATTGTTAAAACCAGTGTGTCTGGACCTGGTAGGCTAATTCATAATGCTGGATAAGAATCAACAGGGAAATCTCTGAAGGGAAAAGCCCCTTCTTCTGATTTTAATCTTTAATTTAAACAATATTTTGTTTGTGGCTCCCATGAACCTCTCCACTTCATAAAATCATTCTCCTGCTGTCATTTGTTTAGATAGCAGCACATTTTAAAACAAATGTATCCACAGAGACCCTGAAGTGTTTGCTCAAGTTTCATCAATGACAAATCATTTTCAACAATTTACCAGTTATCTCATTAGGATGTTTACGTTTGTCTGTGCGAGGGTCAAGCACCCGAGTTAGGTCTTGCCATTTAGCTGCTGCAGTAAACAGCGGAAACTTCTCATAAGGCCAGAAAAAAGCCCTCGTGCCTGCTTGGATGTTGTGTTGTGTTTGCTTCATCATCCAGGACTTCTCAAATGTTCTTCTACATGTGAATTGAGAAAACTCATTGATTTGGCTTGCAAAAGCCTTTTTGGCATGACTAAGATCTGAATTTTAATACTGTATGTGGCAGATTGAACTTAGATTTCTTGCATCTGTAAAGATCAAAGCCAAGATAAGATGATATTCTGATTATAACTGCTAATTATCAGCCTGACAATTATATGTACTCTAATAATACTGGATGACTTTGTAACAACTACTTCCCTAGTATTGTCTACAAAGATTAAATTAATCATATCCTAGGAAATAGTCATCATAAAGTCATCTAATATTTGTAGATTGTTTAAGTCTATTTATATGTATATTATATGTCACATTTCTAAAACAGGCTGTAATGTAATCCATATGAGCCTTCAAGACAAACAGTTATTCCATATTTGATTTTAAAATCAAACCCCTGTGATGATTAATTGTCAGAAAGTGACTGGTAGAGCCACTATCACCAGCTTCTGTGTGAAGAACTGCTCAAACATGGCCATGATCTCACTGACGGGCTCGTATCGACCCTTATATGTAATCAGAAAACACAGCAAATTAGCAGTGGTCACGCATCAGATGGCTCCAACATTAAAGGTGATGAGGTTCAGGAGCGTAGTAAATCCATACCATCATTAATATTGTAGAATATTATGCTCTTCATTGATATGCCTTGAAGCCAGAATGAAAGACTAATTCCAGCTGTCAATTACAGTACATGCCAATACTTTACAGGTTTTTTACTGTTAGGCTATTTGTTAAGTGACAACATCAACTGCTGGTTTACATTTGATAGATGTAACATTTGGATACGATTATTAAAGATGCATCAAAACACTGAATTACTCCATTTATTCCATCACAGACATTTCTATCGAGAATATTAGAATTTACACCTAAAGGAAGAAACTGGTGTGTAAAATGGTAATTTTATGCGTAAATATTCACTTCAATTTGCAAATATGAACACAATCAAATGCTGCAATTTCAGTAGTCAGTATCTCAGGTTGAAGAAAAAAGTCATAATTCACATACAGATCTGGGCATGAAAAAGTTCCTCCTTTTTCTGCCAGAAGTGGTGCACTAATGGTGCTCTATCCATAGTGCACTAGTGGTGCACTATCACTGGCTGAACGGCTGAAAAAAAGTGTTTTAGCAATCTGTGAGGAAGGACTTCGTGCTAAACTTCCATGCCTCCTAAGTTTTTTTTTTTTTTTTTTTTTTTTTACCTCCTAAGTTTAACACAATTTTGCAAGTGTTCAAAGTATTTGAGGAGTACACAACAGAGGTCGAGTGTTATACTGCCTTCATGTGGTATGGTATTTATGGTAAATACCAAAGTCTGACATCAAAATTGTACTTGAACATCCACTCATGTCGTAATTTCCACTGGAAAAATTTTATGTTGCCCGAGTTGGTGAGATGAGGCAAACTTTTGCTGCGTTCCATTTACCTCAGAACTGGGAAGTGGGAACTGGGGGGTGACGTCACACCCGACCAAATTGCGTTCCACTTCACTGGTCAGAAAATAAGATGGCAGCCTAGCTAAGGCTATTGTTATTAGCCGTTGTTAGCACAGCTGGTGTTGTAGTTCATATATATCACATGAAAATTGTGAATTACACTACAGCAGCGCCCCTTACATCTGTATCAAATGCTGCTTTCCATTTACCTCGAAACTGGGAAGTGGGAACTGGGGGGGTTACGTCACTGGGTTAAAAAGGGACCCACTCATTTCTGGGTCGTTTCAACCAAGACATTTAGGTTTGTTTGGTTGTTGCCCCAACTTCTGGGTTAAAGGCGCTATAGAAGATGTTTTTGGCATTTTAGAAAGCAGAGACTGTTGGCGAGTTTTTGAATAATGCGCATGGCCAACCTGCTAGATTCACAGCTCACTCCCCCAGCCGCAGAATAACCTGCACAAGCCACTCCGTGTTTAGCAGACAGCAGATACAGATTCTCCCATCATGTCACAAATGCAAGTAAAACAGAATGTCGTTGTCTGAACGTTGCTAACTGCTAACAGAATGATTGTTTGCGACCTACTGGAATCAGATGAGAATGCACCGCTTCTGGCACATAGTATTACTCTTACAATCACTCTTACTACGAAGTGATTGACGGGCCAATAGACAAATTAAAAATGTAAGGAATGCAGAGATGATTAGTGTATATTTTTTCCACTCCATTACTTTCACAACTGTCAGTCAGTCATTTTCTGTACCGCTTATCCAGTTCAGGGTCGCAGGGGTTGCTGGAGCCTATCCCAGCTATTATCAGGTGAGAGGCGGGGTACACCCTGGACAGGTCGCCAGTCCTTTTACAACTGATCTATAATAATATTTGTATATTTAAAGTTTTTAATTAATCACAGCACATGGGGTAATGAACCCAATTTCATCTAATATTGCACAAAATTGTTGAAATATCTTCTATAATGTCTTTTAAAATAACCCAACATTGTCGTCAACATAACCCAACTTCTGTGTCAAATATTAAACCCGAAAGTTGGGTAAAAAAAAAACAACAAAAATAACCCCAACAATTTTCTGGGTTGGTCCCCTTTTAACCCAGCAATGGGTTATTTTTTACTTTTGGAGTTGTGATTTTTGGATTTTTAGTGTGTAGTGAAGTTAAATATTTAACACTTAGTGAGAGTTTGCTTGTGAACTCTGTCAAAATAACGAGGGGATGCAAAATTGATACTGCAGTGTTCAATATGAACTCTTCAGTCTAAGTTTCACTTCAATAATGTGTACTACATGTTAGTGACAGGACAAAGGTGCACAACCTGGATTCAAACTGTTTACCCTCTTGGGAGAGGCATGCTTAACCATTCAACCATCAGAACATCTCTCTGATCAAAGACAGCTTGATATTTTACATGAATTTTAACTCCGCTGGTCTAAAACATCTCTTGATGTAATATTCAAATTCAAAAAAAGTATTGTTGATCACATCCACTTCTTTAAAGGAAACTGATTTAATTGCTTCTTTTTTGCAAATTTTCCAAATTTCAGATTGACTGTTTCAGCTGCATACATAAGTAAAGCTTATTACATACTCTGCGAGAGGAGAGAATTTTCTTCTTGTTCTCAAGGCAAAACTAAAAATTAATGGTGCAGTGTAAGAAATCCCATAGTGTAATTGTTTAAAATGAAACCTCATAAAAAGTTATGTGGAAAATGAAAACACTTTTCTTTACTGTGTTCATTATTTGTTTTCACATTACTTTGTATGGGGTTTTATTTTGGACAAGATCTTCTCACCTACTATCTGATCATGGGCTTCCAGATCTGAGCTGATAGATGAACCACAATGCCACCCGCAGTGTTAATTTGTGGTCAGGAAGGGAAGTGCAACAATGAATAAACATCAAAAGAACTTTTCACAGTGCTAGGAATATTATAATTTATTTTTTAAAAAGACAATGGCCAGCGGGTCAAAGATAATCTCTTGTGGGCCAGCTTTGGCCCCTGGACCCCAAACTGGACAGTCCTGACTTAGATTAACTCTGAAGTGATTAACAGTTTGAATTAACCTCTGTGAAGATTACCATTTTAATCAGAACATATTAGAATCAATCTTTTGATTTAATCTTGAGTTAAAATGAACTCTGAAATGTTGAACTCTGACAAATCAATGGTCCAGTTTTTGCTGTGAACGCAAAGTCTAAAAAAATGGACGTAGCTTGTCCAGTCACATCTGAAGAGCTAAAAGTGAAGCCTGTTTGGCGTTTCCCATCGTCCCCATTTTTTTTTTCGCCATCTTGCTGTGTCACATGTGTCGTCCCCCCTGGAAATTACTAAAATGGGCGAACAGCAGCCTCAGGGCAAGTGATTGATTGACGACCAACATACTCTGGGCTAAATGCTAACCAAGCTAACTTGAAACTTACGGTAGCTAACAAAGATTAGCCCCCTAATCAGCAGGCTAAAGGTAAGGCATGTTTGGACTTGCTATTAGCTGGTGAAAAATCACTATTTTACTACTCTGCTACAGATAGACCTTACAGTGAGCAAACAATGAGCTAACTGTTAGCCACCTGCAGGCAGGCCGGCATCTCGTCTGCCTCCAGTCAAGCAAAAGGACACGTCCCTAATGTGTACTTTCAAGATTAAATAACATCTAAACAGATGAGTTATTTTTTAAAAAATTCACCCCCTCACAGTTGACATGAAGGTAAACTTGACCTATTAAACCAAAAATGATTTTTTTGAACCAGGCTGTAAACATGTTTTTCTTCAACCGAGTTCTGAGTCCCGAACATGAACTAATTAAGAGGGAAAATGGCATAAATCTTTTATTAGAGCCATTAAAATCCTGTAAACTCTGATTTTAATGCTGCAGCAGGGAAAACCTTTTATCACCTCTCTGTTTTACTTGTTGAAGACTTTTGTCTGAAACTGCATCATCCCTCTCCCTGCTTTCCAGCACTTGTAATTGCTGCCTCCATTAAAATGAAAGTCACTCAATATCTGAAAAAATAAAATAAAAAGACGAGAAAAAGCCTGAAGCGCTTTCTGTTTGCGCCTCCTCATCAAGAGAAAGATTAAAGGTTGCGCTGTAGACTTATTCACATTTAAAGCCTCATCATCATCTGTTGTGCCTTGCGTTGCTACACTGAGCTAACGTACCACACATTCTCAGATTTACTTTTCCCAATGTCTAAACTACCATTTTTCCCTTAGTCCTTTTTTTTTCCCCTCTGTACTTAATTGCTTCTCAGTTTCTTAATAACTTTTATTTTAAAACTCCCAGACACTGTACAAAAGGAACATTTTAGAAACATTAGAAACAGAAATAACAAACAAAACTGAGGACAACAGAGACGGAGAGTGTGTAGGACTGAGCAAGTGTGTTTTGAGTCTTGACTTAAAAAGAGGAAGAGTGTGGTATAAAGATCAGGGGGAGAGGGTTGTAGAGAGAGGGAGCAGATGAAGATTTTCTTTTTTTTTTTATTCTCACTAAGAGAACATTACTTGCTAAGAATTCTTGGTAGTATCCTTTTGGTGTGTAATCCATGGATATTATATATAATTCTATTGAACATTAAATTCCCAGTAATATTATATATTTAATCAGAGCCTGTCAAATAATTTACTTCATTCTGTTTGTTTTATTTACATTTTGTTTATTTACATTTTGTTAATTGTCTGTCTGATTTCTCTCAGCAGATGTGCATTATGATGAGTTATTTTATGTGATGCGAAGCCTGTATACATATTTTGTGTAAACTGTGCGGACCCCAGGAAGAATAGCTGCTGCTTAGGATCTTAAATAAACAAACAAAACAGATAAAAGAGGAATTAACATTTTTTATCTTGTGTATTAAACCTTTTGTTGTGATATGGTTGCTTTTGTGTGTGATGGAATTTTCTTTGTGTCAAACTTCCGATTCTTACTGCTGATTCTAATTTCATCCTTGGACACAACTACAACCATAAACCCTGATCTCCTCATACTTTGTGCCTTTGAAAATATCCTGCTGTGCAGGAGATTGAAAGTTTCATGAACAATAAGGCCTCCCATCCTTCTATCTTCCTCTTGTTTTGTCAGTGAATAATAAGGTTGGGAAACAGAAAAACGGATATTCCTCATGATGAGGAAAAAAGAGAGCTTTTGGAATATTTCCATAATTCATGGTTTATCATTGGCTACTGAGATCCTTCCACAGTTTGAGTGATGTGGGTCTATCGTCCGTAAACTGTGACCTGGTAAGAATGTCCTTGAGATTCCTATAAGTTGAAATTACTTTTGAATGTGAGAGCTGGGTGTTGGTGCTGTATTTGTTTGAAGTTGTGTTTAATTTTCTGGACGAATGTGGATGTGTGATGGGAGAAGGTGGAGACCAAGTGTGGAGAGCGAGTGTGACTCAGGGAGGCCAAGGTGTTATATTTAATGGTCCATTAAAATTGTTTGTTGCAACCTCGGCTGCAAAGACTATGGAAAAGGGTTGAGGTAGCCTGATGAAAATCTGGGGTATTGGAACAAATACTGTAAATATGGATGAGTTGAGATTCAGTTATACCTTTTTTGAATGTGTGTTTGGGGGTGATAACTTGTTTTGTGTAATAGTGCGTGTGTGTCATTAGGTTTGAAGAAAACCTTGTCTGTATGCATTTGTCAAGGTTGTTGTCCGAAGTGGAAAGACTGGGGTGTTGAAAATTAATCTGTAGTGTGTCTGTGTTGTGTTTGAGTTTAATCAGTGGACGATGGCTGTTGAGCATGTTGATGAAGTCCAGGTGGTCGGTATGGGAGTGGGGCCAAATACTGAAAATGTCATCTAGGTAGTGGAGGTAGATTGTGGGTTGTAGAGGGCATTTGAGCAGGGCCTCCCATTCCTACTGGCTTATAGAGGTTAGCATAGGACGAGGCGAATCTCTGACCCATGGCTGTTCTGCTGATCTGCAGGTATATGGTTATGGAAGAGAAAATCATTATGGGTCAGACAAAGTTTTATTAAAGTTAGAAGTTCCTGGTCTGGTCTTTGGGGGTCCAGGTAATTGTCAAATGCTTTTTTAATTGATTTGACACCTAGATTAGTGTCCTTTTGTGTATAAACTATCAATGTCTAGGGTGAAAAGAGGCTGAGGTGGGACAGACATGGGTCAGATGATGTAGAGGAAATGGTATGTATCCCTGACGTAGGAGGAGCGTTGTGTGGAGAGGGGACCTAAAAAAAAGATCTACGTATTGAGATATGTTGTAAGTTGTACTGTTGCCATCTGAAAGTATGGATTGACTGGGAGGAACCTCAAAGGGAATGTTCCAGATTTTTGGGTCTTTATGGATTTGGGGTAAGAGAGAAATTGCATGGTCGGGGGTTATTGGGTCAAAACACAGTGATGTTGTTTGGCTGTAATGTTTTTTTTATGGTATAGTGTCTGAATAGTGGTGCGAAGAGCAATTTGAGTGAGTGGTTGTATGGAATGGTCAAGTTTTTTGTAGCAAGTGGTGCTGTGAAGAGTTGTCTGTGTGCTTCCGTGAGGTATTGCTGTTTATCCATAGTTTGGACCTTTGTCGGCTGGTTTGGTGATTATGTTAGGATTTGTTTTAAGTTGGGCTAGGGCCCTGCGCTCGGCCCCCGGCAAGTTGTCATGGACATCTGTTGGGGGCCAAAATTGTTGCAGGGCCCTTTGATCCGCCTCTTTTAGTAATTTTGTAAATGGATGGACGGTAGATGGGGGGAGGGAGTGTTCCTAATTAGAGGGATGAGTGAAATATTATTTTAAGAATAAAAAAAGGGAATATGTTTGGAGTTTTTTTTTGGTTAATTTTAATAAAAATACTGAGGTCCTTGTCCAGACCTTGGGAAGCTAATGAGGGGGAGAGGGTTAAAAAATAAAATGTATAATAAAAAAAAAAAGTGGTGAAGGAAATGAGATAAGGCAAAATCGAGAAGGGAAGGGGATTAGAACCAAAAATAAAAGCAGTTCATAGGGGGGGGGGAGGGGAGAAAAAACAAAAAAAATATAAAAAAAAAAAAAATTAATAATTTAAAAAAACTGGGAAGGAAAAATAAAATTTAAAGGAAAAGAAAAAAAAGTGCAAGAGAAAAAAGGAGGAAAATTAGGGTCGTAGATCATCCCAATATGATCCAAATGCGGAACGCCCTCGGTTCCACTTCCCACCCCCTCCTCCCCTGATCCCGCCAAGCGCCAGGGGGGGGGAGGGGAGAGGGAAGAGAGAGGGGAAGAGGCGGGAGGCGACGTACGTCCGCGCTCCTGGCGGCTGGGCGGGTCTGGCGGCGCCCCATTCCGCCGCATCATACAATCCGAATGCGCTCGCTCCCCCCCTCTCCTCCATCATTCCCCACGCCCCCTATAACGCCGCAGCGGCAGCGGTGGGTCGCGCCGGCGGAGCCCCGCCGCTGGCCAGCCCCCGCCGACGGGGATCCCCCTGCCGCGAACCCTCAGCTCGTTCCAATTCAACTGCCCTCACCGCCCTCTCCGATCCTAACAGGAGTCAAACCAGGGGAGGGGTCCAAAAGAGGGGGGGGGCTGCAGAGTAATAAGTCCCAAGCCAAAAAAAATACCCAGAAAAAAAAAAAAAAAAGATAAAACAAAAAAAAAGAAAAGAAAAAAAAAAAAGAACAACAAAAAATCATAAGCAAGCTACACCCGCCCTACACAGCGCGTCTCTGGGGCGAGGGCGGGGGGCAGGGGGGGAGAGATAGGGAATAAATGTTTTAGAGGCCCTTTCACATTCTATCATACAGAGCAAGCGGAGAGATCCAGATCAACCATCCAGCCGAAGAAAGAAAGAACAAAACGAAAAAAAAAAGAAATGAAGCGAGCGAAAAGACAAAAATGGGGTGGAAATGGTCTGTAAGTTTATGCATCTATGGTACAGAAGGACGTCCCTTTTGAAGTTCCTCCTGGTCCAGGTGGGTTGGGCGGGGAATAAAGGTTAGTCCCCTCTCAAGTAGACGCCATTGTGGTGAGGATAGGGTGAAGAGGGTGGACAGATTCAGGACGTTGGAGTGAATTCCAGCCCAGGTCCTGGAGAGGTTTTGTGAAGGGGGGTTTGACTGGATGGGTATATGGTGTTTAGTGTAAATTTAACTGATCCATCCAGTTTTGAAAGATGTGTTGGGCTGTGATAGGGGTCCAGTGGATGTTATCTTTTTCTGCCACAAATGTGCTCTGGGGTATTTCTGTAAGGAAGGTAAAGGTAATGACTATGACATTATTGATGTATTTGAGGTTCTGTTTCTGTGTGGGTGTGAGGTGGGGAGAAAAGTTCATGACGGGAAATAGACCTCCACATTGGGGGGGGGGGGGGGGTCGTCTTGCTAGGTAAAAAAGGGTCGTTAACTGTTTAACAGTAGGTCCCGGTCCTAATTGTTGATGCTTATGGAAAATACAACTATTTTAACATCAGGTAAGAGTCTGTTTTTAAAATGGTAGGTATTGGCTCGAGGGTAGCTGTCCTGCTGGACCTGGTTATAGTTGTGGGGTGGAATGCAATTTAATGTTTGAGTCTCCTAGTACCAGGACTGGTTTTCTAGGTTTGAAAAAACAGTTCTGGATTTTGTGGTTGGGAGGTGCTAAGAGGTAGGTGGGTTTGTATTGAATGGGGGCTTTGGCAGCAGGGGGGTAGGGTTTGAGGAAGTGTGCGTGTGTGTGGGTGGGTGTGTGCGGGTGGGTGTGTGTGTGTGTGTGTGGGGGGGGGGGGGTATGGGAGCTATTGTTTGTGTGGAAGGGGGGATAGGGGTGGAGGGGTCCAATGAATGTCTGGTTCATGAATGCCAGGGAAAGGGGTAAAGAATTGGGGTTGGAAATGGGTGGTGGGGGTGAGAGAGAGGTGGAGAGGGGAAAGGGCAAGGGCTAGGAGTTGTGAGTGATCTGGATGAGGGTTTTGATGAGACAGGATCCAGGGGACGTGGTGGGGATGGGAAATCTGAATTGGGAATCTGTAAGGGATCAAGGGGTGTTGGAAAGATGGAGGATAATTGAGTACCAGAGTCCCGGGGGGGGGGACAAGCCAGGTGCGGGGGCCCTTCTGGAGGTACAGGCAGAGGGCTCAGACTGGGTTAACTCATGGGTTAGCCCCATTGTCATCACAGCTGTAGTGGGAGGGACATGGTTACAGTTAGGGATGGGGTTAGGGTTACCCTGCTGGAAAAAAACAGCTTGACCAGCTAAAGCACCAGTTAAAATGTGGCCAAAACACAACTTAGACCGGCTAGCTAGCTTGTGGAGTCTTTAGTGTATTTTGGCTGGTTTCTAGACCACCTACCCTTACCAAAAGTAGTATATCCACAACCAGGCCGGATTACTGCCACACCTGTTCTCAATCAAGAAATCACTTAAATAGGACCTGCCTGACAAAGCTAAGTAGTCCAAAAGATCCTGAAAAGCTAGACATCATGCTGCAATCCAAAGAAATTCAGGAAAAAATGAGAAACAAAGTAATTGAGATCTATCAGTCTGGAAAAGGTTACAAAGCCATTTCTAAAGCTTTGGGACTCCAGCAAACCACAGCAAGAGCCATTATCCACAAATGGCGCGAACATGTAACAGTGGTGAACCTTCCCAAGAGTGGCCGGCTGACCAAAATTACCCCAAGAGCACAGCAACGACTCATCCAAGAGGTCACAAAAGACCCCAGAACAACATCCAAGAACTGCAGGCCTCACTTGCTTCAGTTAAGGTCAGTGTTCATGACTTCACCATAAGAAAGAGACTGGACAAAAATGGCCTGCATGGCAGAGTTCCAAGACCAAAACCACTGCTGAGCAAAAAGAACAAAGGCTTGTCTCAGTTTTGCCAGAAAGCATCTTGATGATCCCCAAGACTTTTGGAAAAATACTCTGTGGAACTAACGAGGCAAAAGTTGAACTTTTTGGAAGGTGTAGGTCCCATTACAGCTAACGTAAAAGTAGCACGGCATTTCAGAAAAGGAACATCATACCAACAGTAAAATAGGGTGATGGTAGTGTGATGGTCTGGGACTGTTTTGCTGCTTCAGGACCTGGAAGACTTGCTGTGGTAAATGGAACCATGAATTCTGCTGTCTACCAAAAAATCCTGAAGGAGAATGTCCGGCCATCTGTTGGTGATCTCAAGCTGAAGCGCACTTGGGTTCTGCAGCAGGATAATGATCCAAAGCACACCAGCAAGTCCACCTCTGAGTGGCTGAAGAAAAACAAAATGAAGACTTTGGAGTGGCCTAGTCAAAGTCCCAACCTGAATCAGATTGAGATGCTGTGGCATGACCTTAAAAAAGCGATTCATGCTGGAAAACCCTCCAATGTGGCTGGGGGCCAATTGGCAAAAAAAAAAGGTTCACTCACAGGACCATTAGCCCATTTTTGTATTTTCCAGGAGTTAACACATCTAAGATGGCAACTGCCCAACTAGTCTCACTGAAGCTCTTCAGAAACCAATGGGTCACATGAACAGAAACTTCTTCCATCCTACTCATTAACGGTCTGATAAACACAATCTGCAAATTTTTTTTAATCTTTGGAATCACCACAGTTCCGGACAGCAGCAAAAACTAATTAACCAGAAAAATCAAGCATTGTTCAGGCAGATGGTCAATAACCCAATGATCATTACAAATAACATCCAACCTTTCATTGTATTGACATCCTTTGTGGAGACCCTGACAGAGGGAAAACCACTGATGCAGCACTCCACCAATCAAGCCTCTGGTGAAACAGCCAGTGAGAAGCAATTCTTCACTTAAATGCAGATGACAGCCCCCGGGATGATTAAAAGCAACTCAGTGATGCTTGTACCATAAGACGCAAAGTCCACTATGAGAACAAGAGCATTCCTCTCTACCTTCAACAGAGTCTTGAAGACTCATCTCTCCCTAGAACACCTGTTCTACCCCAGACAACCAAATATGTAATCCTTAATTTGTGCATACAGTATTTATCTGTTTCATTTGTTTTACATCATTAGCTCTGTGTTAATAAGAGTTCCTACTGCACTGAAACTAGAACGCTCCATGTCAGCCACTTGACATGAAACCATCCTCTAAATGAAATGTGATACAAATCAAATGAAAACCTGAACCGTTTCAGTCACACATGGTGATGGCAGTATCGTGCTATGGGAATGTTTTTCTGCAACAGAAACTTGGAAACTGGCCAGGATAGAGTGAGAAATGGGTCTATAGGGGAACTGTTGGGCCGGGTACTCCACGCCTCCGTACCAGAATAAAACACTGCAGGAATTTTGTAGAGAAAACAAAACATATTTCTAAACGATTAAGTAAAAACCAGTTAGTAGTAAAATAGATTTTTGAAATAAAACCTCTCACATGATCTTAATGCATCTTTTGAAGGCTCCATCTAGGTTTGGTGTTTCTCAGTCAGAGGATTGGATGCTGCTGGATATTGATAACCCAATGAATAATTAAAGCGCATGTGTATAAATAATAGAGGAATTCCATTCTCATGTCTGAGCTTTGCAGATTTAAGATGTGTGTTTGCATTTCTGATGGACATGAATGTGTATTACTGGCAATCTTGTACATGATGTCTACTGTTCCTCTTCACTGTAACCGATATAGCGCATTTCTATTAGTAATACGTCTGAAGATGTTTTAAAGTGTTTGAAAAAGGAGAAATAAAAGACTATAAACAGAAGGTGAGGATGAACTGCACAAACAGCTGTGTATTTTATTCATGCTGCTCCTTCAAGGCATATTTCATCATGCATTTAATTCCGCCTTGTTGCTTTTGGCTTCTATATTTAAATGTTAATTTTGTGCTTTTGCCTTCCTAATGGCTGTAATTATGATAATGGATTAATTTTAGTGTTATTTTATTTATTTTTTTGCAGGATGATGAATGACTAATGTGCATGCCAGTATGAGTGTACGTGTACCTATGGGCCGTATACAGCCAAGTGTAAATTCTTAATTGTTTTTTTTTTTCCCCAGTTCTGCTCTAAGTAACTCTTTATAGCATGAAACATAAAATGCATTCACTATAAAAGTCACTGCAGAGAACAGCTACAGATGCCTGCACACATCACACTTGGTAATGTGAAGAAGATAGGAAGGTAAGTATCATAAATAAGTGGTTTGTTTAAATGAAGTTTATGAGTTAACGGGGAGCAGGACCGCACCCCAACCACACCTGCTTCCAAGCTTAGCAAGCCTTAAAAACTCACTCACCTCTTCAACTCAGTTTGTCTTATTCTCTCAACGATCTGACTGTGCTGCACTTGCTCTTTACCCATCACGCTCTTCTCGCTGTGTCCTCCAGGTAGTGATAGCCAAATGAAGCTTCCTGAAGCAGTGAGGCTTCCTCTACAGTCCATTACTTCACTTAAAAATTCATTACTCGAAGCTTCATTCATAGCTCACTAGCGACATCTACTGCTTGACTTCAACTATGACATTGTAATCTATCAAATAATGTAGTGTTACAAACAAAACACTCAAGCTACATAGAGGAATATCTGAATTTGTTGAACCCCTTCACAAAAATAGTCTTTGTAATTCATGTAACCCTGCTACCACTTTGTTTTTGTGGTTCTATGCTTTTTCTAATGCCATGGACTCATGATGAATGAAATGAAAAAAAATTTTTTATCCCCGAAGGGAAAATTAGGAATATAAAATTTTTTTTTTTTTTTTATTAAAAAAAAAAAAAAAATTGTTTTTTTTGGGGGTGTGTTGGGGAAGAATTTTTCTTCTCTCTCCTAAAAACTCGAGTACTAAAAAAAAAATTTTTTTTGTTGTGGGGGGGAGGGAGGAGTACTTTATTCATGCTTTTTTTTTGAAATTAGAAATCCGCAAAGAATATCTTTAAAAAAATGTTTCTTAATTCTATGGTTGATTTTCCAAAGGGGAAAGCTAACAAAAAAAAGAAAAAAAAAAAGTAAAAATCTAAAGAGAAAGTTCGACTGGTATTTATTGGGGTAATATAGATTTCCCCCCCCAAGGAAAATCCTTTTATATCAAAAAATATTTATTTTCTTGAGTAAAAATTGAATTTAAAAAAAATGAAGCTTCAACAAAACCAAAGAGAAAAAAAAGAGGGAAAAAAAGGGGGAAGAAAGAAGAGGGGGGAAGTAGGGGAGGGGACACGAAAAAATACACAAAGGGTTGGAGTATAAAAGGGGGTGGGGGGGAGGAGAAGGGTAAAAAGGGAAAAAAAAAAAAAAAAAAAAAAAGGAGAAGGGGGGTGAGAAAGAAGAGAGGCAAAAAAAAAAATAAAAATTGGGAATGATTCTATTTAAAGTATTTATTCTTGTGTGGTGGTTGGGCTATGCTTGGTGTGACAGAAGTTTTTGTAATCACTGTTGAATGGGGGGGGGGTGTATTCATTTTTTATTTACTGTAGAAACAAGATTTTCTTCGCTGTCTCTGGTTTGAGATGATTCCTCCTTTTGCTGATGACTTCCCCAGCCTTGCAAAACACCCTCTCACATGGCACTGATGGTGCTGGGGAACACAGGAACCTCGTGGCCAAGTTTTATAAATTTGGGTGCACATGCTTTTGCATATGCCAATATTCCAATATTCCAGGGGATCCTCAGTTTTTGTATTGTTTTCAGCCAGGTACCGCTCCACCTCTACAATGGCATCTGCTGTGTCATTGGAGCTTGTCCTTTTTTGATCAACTGTTGCATCTGGAGTCCACAGCTCACCTGGAAAAAGTTGAACCACTGATTAGAAATACACATTTGTAACATTTAGGATTGTCATGTCAAAGAAGTACTCCATTAACAGCAATATTGGTAAAAATTAAAAACCTACCGAGTTGCTGGTACCTTCAGCTCCCTCTGAGGGACCTAGTAAACTTCTGTGTTCCTGATCACAACAGAGCATTCAGCCTTTAGCCGCCGTACTGCCTCTTGTGCATTGTTTTAGCTCAGGAACCCAAGGGATTTATACCCTGGGTCCAACATAGTGGCCATTGTCATGACACTCAGGGTTTCATTGTTCTCTGGCACACCTTAAAAGATTGTCAGAAAGCTGCCTTGCCATATCATAAGTGAGATGCTCTGACTTTGCAACCACTGCATGATGTATCATCTTCATCATAGGTATAACCTTACACTGGCTCGTCTGGAAATGGGGGCTTCAGTTATGGGAAGTAGAGGGTTGTTGGTAGTGTTGCGGCACGCTGCCACAGGCTTATTTTAAAGAGACGTTAACATGAGAAATGGCTGTTCAATGCTACACCAGTAATTGGTTTCTGTGCCCGTCTTCCGATCTGTACCTGAACACCATCCAGTTTCTCCTTGTCTACTGCTACTATTTTCCTGGCTTTTGTGCGTACATCGCAGAGGGCAGGGACCTGATCAAAGGATTTGCGAACTAGCAAATTAAGTCCATAAGCAATACATGTAGCATGCCTGATCTGTAAATACCTTGCACGTGCTATCATGTTAGATGCAGCATCTGTGACAAGGCATTTAGCCTTATCAGCAATTCCCCACTCTTCCATGTGGGTACGTAGCACTTGTGGCAGATTCTCAGCAGTTCTTTTTGCCACCCAGGCTGCGGGCCACCTCCACCAATTCAATCAGGGGACCTTATGGGGTAGTGTAGACTCTGAGTTTACTGCTGCATGTTTGCTACCCGTGCTTTGCTGTCCTGTACCCTTTGCGGAGCTCCATCTCATCCGGCCACGGCCTGCATGGCTCTACAACCATGTTCCTCGTCCTCTTGTAGTGATCTCACCGGCCGTTTGTCTGCAGCCGCTCCTCCTCCACCTCTAATTCCCAAGCCAGCCAGAGCTCATCCCACCAACAACTTTCCTCTATAAAAGGGGGTCAACAAGCACGGTTGGCCCATCCTATACAGAGGGGGGTTGATGGTCTGCAACAATTTTAACCACGCAGGCTGCTCCACCTCCCATTGTCGAATGATGCATTTCTGTTCATTCTTTGGGGAAGCCCACGCTTCCCAGGGTAGCCCAGGGTCTTATGTCTTCACAACCCTACTTCTATCCTGGACTTACTATCATGGCATCTCAAGACCTCCATTAAGGTACATGTTCCCATGTACCTTAAAACTGCCACTGTGCAACACTGCAACACGCTCCCTTCCTGGGAGCAGGCAGGGAGCTAACTATTAGCCTCCACGGCTAAAACCAGCGTTTGGTCTGCTGCCTGTCAATCAAAAGGACACGCCCCTAATAGTGTAATTTCAAGATTAAGTCATATCTAAACGTATGAGTTATGAAAGAAATCCCCCCCCCCCCCCCCCCCCCCCCCTCACAGTTGACATGAAGGTAAACTTGACCTATTAAACCTAAAGTGATGTTTTGAACCAGGTTGTAAACATGTTTATTTCTGCTGTGAAGTTGGCCTTTTTAACATGGGAGTCTATGGGGATTCGCTCTGTTTTGGAGCCCCTAGAGGATGAAGAAAGAACTACCATTATTTAACCTAAATTCTGGGCTTCATTCTTTTCTAACTGAGTTTGCCCGTTGGTGTGTGTATATGTCAAAGAATATTTCTGAATGCAAGACGCCGACTTCCAGCCGTCATTGTTAACTGTTGAAACTCCTGTCATTGGAAAATACAACAGGACATATCTGAACTATATACTGTAGACTTTGGATAACCTAAATTTTCCTTCAGATGTACATTAGAAGTAGATTAAGAGAGCCCCAATAGTTGCATTTTTGTCAATCACCACAACTGCCAAAAAACTGTACTTGTATTCATGGCACTACATGTGCAACGTTTGCACTTCAGTTCTTCAGAGCCTGAAAGAATTTTTCATTTTTATGAGAACAAATTGTTCTTATTTCATGTTCGGCATATTGCAAACATTTGTTCAACTTGCTTTTCTCTGAAAATGACTTCAGTGCTCTTCAGTGCATTCATTTAAAACGTTCACACTTGAACTGACAGCCTAACAATGTATCAGTCTGACAAAAATATGTCATAAGAATACCTTCCACTTTTAAAGTTTTATGTATTAATGAATCATCTGGTGTTCACCAGGTGATCAAGGAACACCTCAGATGAACAGCATTAAGTAAAATTTATACTGTCAGAATATATTTAACAAAACCTAAGTGAAAAGTAAAAACGGTAAAACAAAGAGCAACAGTAGCGGCGACATGCATGCATTCATTCATTCTCTCATTCAGCTACAAAACCCAAACATCCGGAAGCACGTTAACACACGGACCAATCACCAGTGAGTTCTTCCGCATCTCTGCGTTCAGGTCGGGTCTAGAGAGGTGCGTGTCAGGCCTCCACGGACCTACGCAGAGTCTACGTGGAGGCTTCAGCGGTTACGCAGACGACGCCCGAGTATAAATCCAGTTTTATTTATGAAGTTTCTGACCGTTTTCGAGCCTTAAATGTAGAATTTTTTATCATTGAGTGTCCAGAAACAAAGCTGCTATTCTAAAAATTCACTCTTGCTCCTATTTTGGTGAGAAAAGCTGAAGTTTGACATTAGGGTGTTTTTTTTTCCACATCTGCTAACATAATTCACCAAAATCCACTTTATCCTCCTTATTTATGAAGATTTGGACAGTTTCCAGCCTCACATGAAGAGGATGGACACAGGATGTATGCTGATAAAGCATTGGAATCACTATTCCTTATCAGTTCCTGCTTATCGATCTGGGTTTTTATCGGTTCAACCATTGATTCCCAAATATAATGAAAAAGAAATACATATGTTATTTGGGGGGTTGTGGCTCAAAAAGTATGGAAACCTTTTGTTTTACAGTAGTAAGAAAATGTGGCCCATATGTAAATCAATTTATCTAAAACAGGCTGTGCTAATAAATACACAATAAAATGATTACATGTTAACTTTTTTCTGGCATTTTTATATTTTTATGCCATTTTTTGTCATTTTACTGTTTAATCTCACAAGGCTTGGAACTCAAACAGTTTGTGAAATTAAAAAGAAAAGTTGACTTTTTTCCATTCATTTTTTTGTGCTTTTGCATTGAATGTTGAGAAACAGAGCTTTAAATTTTCTTACGGCACCCATGGCAGCAACATTTCAGACAAACACATTGTTTACTCATAAATTCTTGTTTAGCCATCTGCTTCCTTCACTAAGTACTGATGATAGCCAGAATCGTTCTACTGATTAGGGAGAATGGCCAACAGCCAACATCTCTTACTGCTCTTATGTAATCCTGTTAGAACGTACATAAACAAGCTGAAACTGAGCGTGCTGTAGGTCATGTACGACTCAACCTTTATTCACCTTCTGCAACACAACATGCAAATTTCTGCTCCAGACAAACAGAAGATATTTCTCTTTATGATGTTTGTGTGATGAATAAATCATGATATACTTTGTGGTTTACATTGGTCGTCTACCTGCCATCTGCTTGCTTTCATTTTATCTTTCAGTCAGATTTCTGCTTGGAAAATCTTTCCATATGCTTTCTCTTGTTTTGTGTGTGTGTCCTTTAAAAGTGCTGAGAGTCCTCCTGATCCAGCCAGATGGTTTTATGAGTCTCATTAATGAGCTGGAATATATCTGCCAGCTCTTGCATAAAAAGACAAACTGCTGGTCAAGTGTTCACCTCCATCTAACATATCTAAATATCCGTGAAATGTATCTGTGTGTGTGTGTGTGTGAGTGTGTGTGTGTGTGCTTTAAAGAATATCACTTCCTCTATGTGTAAATGTTAAAAATAACTGGTAGGTGTGATGGTCAGAGTGGTGATGTCGGAGGCGAGGCTAAGAGAGGAAGGCAGTGATGGTGAATGGAAATGGGAGTTGGGGCGTTGCAGGTTCCACTGATGGCTTTATGTGACATTATATGTTCAAAGATGGAAAATATGCTCGACGCATCCTTCAAAGGAAAGAGAAGGCAATTTCAGAAGCAGGATAATGCGTAGGGGTGTGTGGGTGGGTTAACTAACCCACCCACATGAGCCACTTCTCATTTTAGGCATTCATATGTAAAACTTTCTATGTTATGACAAAAGATAAGTATTAAAGCAAACAGAAATGAAAGAAGAGATAAGAGCCAATGGACAGACTCTTGTCTGTTTTCATCATAATTTATCATTAATTTTCTCAAAAGTAACCATCATTATTTAAACGTTACAGCCATCATAGTGTGATCAGTTAAACAAAAGACATCTACCGCCCCCCTGTGGATGTTAGTTCTCACTGCAGGGATTTTTAAATCCGCACACAGTGACCAGCAACTGGCTGTTTTTTATTTATTTATTTATTTATTTATTGTAGTTTTATGGCCATATTCCATATACATTACAAACTACTGTAGTCTAATATGTGGCAGTTTAAATACGAATAGCAAAAGTGTTTTATGACCTGCAGTGAACTCCTGAAAGAGAGGAAATAAAGCTGGTTGCAACAGTATATTCAATTCAAATAAGCTTTATTGGCATGAAAGTTTTAAAAATATTGTCAAAGCACCAGCCTACATACATAGTCAACTTTTCCAATTAACTTTAATTAAATACAATCACATAAAATATATAATAGTAGCCTAATACAATATAGTCATCACCTTATAACAAAATAACTACTTTATATTTACATTGAGAAAGATTTTATATATCCTATTAGTCATGTTCCGTATAAGCCCGTCTATCTGTGAGACAAGCTGTTATATATTCAGCTGACAGTTCAGCAACCAGGCTTTCTTCGCCCAGAATCTTTTGTACCTGTTTTTCCTGGGGGAGAGTGAGAAATTCACAGATTCAGTTTGTGAATTTGAGGGGAAAAGTACCTCTTATATTTTTCAAACAGATAATAAGGAAATGGATTTCAGTTTCTACCTGTCCTGTGTGATAAAGCCTACAGACTCTCTGTGACCTTTCAAATCAATTGGTGTCTAATCGAGCAGTTTTAACCAATATATTGATGCTTTAAGGATCTAAAATCAAAGTGCTTGGGACATGCAAAGAAGTAACACAAGAGCTGAAAATGTTAAGATGCAACCTGAGGGACCTGGTGCCCTTACGTCATCAAGCTGGGAGCCATTCATGAAAGCTATAGGCCTTAAACTAGATCATAGATAGACTACTTTTGGCAATATAGTGTACTTGCTCACCCATCCAAATTATGGGAATCAGGTGTTTCAATCACTTCCACGGCCACAGGTGTATAAAATTAAGCAGTTAGGCATGCAGACTGTTTTTACAAACATTTGTGAGAGAATGGGTCGCTCTCAGGAGCTCAGTGAATTCCAGCGTGGGACTGTGATAGGATGCCACCTGCACAACAGATCCAGTTGTGAAATTTCCTCGCTTCTAAATATTCCACAGTCAACTGTCAGCTGTATTATAAGAAAATGGCAGTGTCTGTGGTTGAATTGCTGTCGTTCCCAAAGTGGTAGGCCATGTAAACTGACAGAGCGGGGTCAGTGGATGCTGAAGCGCATAGTGCAAAGAGGTCGCCAACTTTCTGCAGTCAATCACTACAGACTTCCAAACTTCATGTGGCCTTCAGATCAGCTCTAGAACAGTGCGCAAAGAGCTTCATGGAATGGGTTTCCATGGCATTCAGCTACATCCATCCATACATCACCAAGTACAATGCAAAGCGTGGGATGCAGTGGTGGAAAGTAGCCGCCACTGGACTCTAGAGTAGTGGAGGCGTTATCTGGAATGAAGAATGGCACTTCTCCATCTGGCAATCTGATGGAGCAGTCTGGGTTTTCGCAGTTGCCAGGACAATGTTACTTGTCTGACTGCATTGTGCCAAGTGTAAAGTTGGTGGAGGGGGGATCATGGTGTGGGGTTGTTTTTTCAGGAGCTGAGCTTGGCCCCTTAGTTCCAGTGAAAGGAACTCTGAATACTTCAGCATACCAAGACATTTTGGACAATTCCACGCTCCCAACTTTGAGGAAACAGTTTGGAGCTGGCCCCTTCCTCTTCCAACATGACTGTGCACCAACCAGGTCCGTAAAGACATGGATGGCAGAGTCTGGTGTGGAGGAACTTGACTGGCCTGGACAGAGTCCTGAACTCAACCTGATAGAACACCTTTGGGATAAATTAGCAGAGACTGAGAGCCAGGCCTTCTTGTCCAACATCAGTGTGTGACCTCACAAATGCGCCTCTGGAAGAATGGTCAAAAATTCCCATAAACACTCCTAATCCTTGTGGACAGCGTTCCCAGAAGAGTTGAAGCTGTTCTAGCTGCAAAGGGTGGACCGACGTCATACTGAACCCTATGGATTAGGAATGGGATGTCACTTAAGCTCATATGTGAGTCAAGGCAAGTGAGTGAATTCTTTTGGCAATATAAGACGCATTCAGACAGAGAGGTTCTAAGAACGCAGTTCCTATAACTACGCCTCCCGAGTTTAGTTATAAGAACTACCCTTCGCCTTCAGCGTGCGTTTGCACATGAGGGAGGACGTTGTGAGGGAGGACCTTGTTAGGGACCATGTGTGACGCAATCGTTGCAACAGTGACAAATTTATGCCCCAGCAGATCTAACACAAAACTGAGGTTTCTCATCTCTTTTATTTAAGGATATTATGAAATCTACCTCACCAGCTTTCCCTCATCACGGTCATATGTATTATGCAACGGAACAGCCCCCCGTTGGAAAGCTGCCCTAACGTCTTGTTTACATTTCGTTGAAGTACACCCGGACACTTTAGTGGACGGACCGGGGTTCGTTCACTAAAGTGGCGCAGAATGTACTGACACAACTGTAGCTGTATTTGGCTTTTCCATCTCTTTTATTCGAAGCTATTAGAGAAGCTAACTCACCAGCTTTCCCTTCCTTTCCCTTGTTTACCTTTTGTTGAAGTGCGCCCGGAACTTTAGTGGACGGTCCGTTCACTAAAGTGTCTGGGCGGCAGCCGCAGATTCTACTGCTATACTTTGCAGCTGTATTCAAGTGTATCTATCTGCGGCTTGCAACCCAGTGGGCGTGTCCTATAGTGGGCGTGTCGCATTGTGGGTGGGTCTGGTTAGGTTTAGGGGAAGGGTCAGGGGTAGGGCTAGATTTTACCGTCCTCTCATTGGCCTGGTGGGCGTGTCGTCGAGCAACGTCACACTACGACACGCCCACTCTATGACACGCCTCTGTCTTGCGAGCCGCAGATAGACCCTTCTCGCTGTATTTGGGTCATTAAATCATTATGAAAATAATTGCTTTTGAATGTTTCAAAATAGCTATTGATTCGGGGCGTGCACCATTGTGATCGATTTAATAATGAATTCGTACACTCCTATTGTAATAGTTCTTGTTGTTATTACGATCTCGGTAAACAGGTAAACAGCTGTGAGACTTTTTAAATATGGCGGGGGTGGAAGAAGTGGAGCTTTCGCAAGGGGCGGGGCTTGCCAGTTCTACCAATCACCAAACACCTACGTATTTCAGTTCCTATGGAACCCCGAAAAGACCCTGCCTCGGAGAAGAAGCTAAAAAGGTTGTAGGAACTGTGGTCCGAGGTCCCTAGTTCCTATATGTCCGAATGCACAAAAAAAACCCGGCCTGGTTCCCGAAAAGGTTATAGGAACTCAAAAGGTTCCTACAGTTCGAAAGCACCTATAGTGTATTTAAACTCATCAGAGCACCTCTACCCACAGGCTGATGTCATTAGTTTTTTTTTGGCCATGTTTTAATTGATCTTGGCTTCCGGCTCTCCCATTTATTGACAAGTGGGTGTCATGGATGCGGTTGAGGGACATCTGAGGTAAAGTCAAGACAGTGTGAATACTCACTTCCTGGTCCATTAGTCTGAATCCTCAAGAGTCTTTCATACAGTTCCCATTCAGATAACATGAGACTTGTGATTAGTTTTTAATGCTTGATGTTGTCTTTGGAAAACTGTCACCTCTGCATAAAAAGGTAGAGGAATGCATGCCTTTTGCAGACCATCACTCTCAGCTTTAACCTTCATTTCCTTCCAGCCACTGTTCTCAAACTTCCTGTCTCTACGGGCAACAGCACAAACAAAATAAGAAGCTGCTTCCTTTTAATGGAAAAATGACAAATAGCAGAATACCCAGGGCCAGAGTTCTGACTGAGGACGCTGAACTCATGTTTTTAATCATTCCACTTGGAAATTGTGGAGAAGTAGTTGTGATTTTAATGGAAAACTGTCCATAGTTTTTATTCATGTTTGTGTAAACAAAAGATAACCAGCTAATATTCTGGGCACAGATGATCTAATAGTTGTCTAATAATGGTTTATTATGTGGCTGATTTGGTAAAAGACCAGACAGAAATTACAGAAGTAGAAGAGGAATTACAGTTTTTCTCAATTGCTAAAACACTAAATCTCATTCTCAAAGCCAATTTTTCAGAAGCCTAAACCAAGGTATCAAATCAGTCCTCTTGTGATCAAAACCGAAAGCACCTTTCACATCATTAGACACTGTTTGCAAACACATTTGCATTGTGATGCACTTGCTGTGCAAAATGGTAAACACATGTTGCACACTTTGATCACAAATAAGACACAGGTGTCAACAGGTAAACACAGTGACTCAAAATTGATTTCACCTTTGGCTGATGAGGGAACCAATATAAATCAGTTGAGGAAGCTGTGGGAGGTCAAGATTTTGCAATGAATAGAGGAAATCAGAGAGGAAGAGTATGCATAAGAGGTGGTCAAGTGTGAGGACATAAGGGGACAAAATCAGGTCCGACGCAGAGCCTTCATTTCAGGTGAAATCCGTGCAACTGTGATCTGCCATGTTACAGTATTACCTCCACCAAGAAGGTTATGTTTTTAATGCGTTGGTTTGTTTATCTGTCTGTCAGCAACTTTACGGAAAAAGGTTCTGGACGGATTGACCTGAAATTTTCACCAGTCGAGCCTCAGCCCAAGAACGAACCCATTACATTTTGGTGGTGATCTGGATCACCTTCTGGATCCATGATTTTTTTGAAGGATTCTTTATCATTGCGAGTTCTGCTTGGCAGAGGTCTGCGCTCTAGTACTTTATGTTACAGTTTTTCTCAATTGCTAAAACACAATTTTTGAAATTTCCCCTCACTTTTTTACAACTTTAAACACTTATCCCATAACTCAAACTACTTTCCCAAAAACTCTTCTCCTTGCTGCAAAAGGAGGTTATTGACTCAAAACAGCATCACCTGGCCTCAAAAAGCGACACTATTGTCAAATCATGCCCCAAGCACAGCAAAATGTAGAACACTACAGAGCAATCAGGAAACACTACAAGGAAAAAAGGAAAACATAATTCTCAGGACATAATGCTGTCGATTTTTTTTCTTTAATGTAATTTACATCAGGCCAAATGCATCATGTCACAACACGGAGAACTCACAACATCAAGTACTAGAAAAGCACTCGGAGCACTCGGAGTTCACAAACCAACGCTACCAAAAGCTAACCTCCTTGGCGAAGGTAATACAGTAACATGGTCGATCACAGTTGCACGGATTTCATTTCAAATGAAGGCTCTGCGTCAGACCTGATTTTGCCCCCTTCCACGTCCCCATCCTCGACTATGTCTGCAACCACCTGTTATGCGTACTCTTCCTCTCTAATTTCCTCTATTCATTGCAAAATCTTGACCTCCCACAGCGTCCACAGTGGTTTATATTGGTTCCCTCATCATCAGCCAAAGGTGAAATCATTTTTGAGTCACTGTGTTTACCTGTTGACAAATGTGTCTTAGTTGTGATCAAAGTGTGCAGCATGTGTTCACCATTTTGCACAGCGAGTGCATCACAATGCAAATGTGTTTGCAAGCAGTGTCTAGTGATGTGAAACGTGCTTTAGGTTTTGATCACAAGGGGACTGATTTGATACCTCGGTTTAGGCTTCTGAAAATTTGGCTTTGAGAATGAGATTTAGTGTTTTAGCAATTGAGAAAAACTGTATGAGTTCTCTGTGTTGTGACATGATGCATTTGGCCTGATGTAAATAAAACAACATACATTTTGACAGCATGATGTTCTGAGAACTCTGTTTTCCTTTTTTTTTCCTTCTAGTGTTTCCTGATTGCTCTGTGGTGTTTTACATTTTGCTGTGCTTGGGGCATGATTTGACAATAGTGTCTCTTTTTGAGGCCAGGTGATGCTGTTTTGAGTCAGAAACTTCCTTTTGCAGCAAGAAAAAGAGGTTTTGGGAAAGTAGTTTGAGTTTGGGGTTTAGTGTTTAAAGTTGTGAAAAACTGAGGGGACATTTCAAAAATTGTGTTTTAGCAATTGAGAAAAACTGTAATAATGGCTCATTTCCATGAATGTGAGGCTACAGTGGGACAGACTTGCCAACATGTGACAAATAATAGTCTGATCAGGGTTTCAGTTGAGGTTCAGGTTTTACATTTTATTTTTCTATGACTTTTTATAATTTATTACAGTATGCATCAAGATCTGAGCTTGATATCTTGTTTATTTTCAGGGGGCGGGGAGCCAAAAAGTATCCTTGATTCTTCCTAGTAGCCTACGTTTTTTCCAAACCACAGAATTTAAAAATAGCAAGTGTATCATGGGTATTTGGGGATACAAAGCAAAACATCAGTTCTCTATCCTGGTCTGGAAGGTAATATGTAACATAAACACCCTTACCCTCAGGTCATCTGGATCCTGTCTTTCATCAGTTACCAGAGTCAAAACCAGACATGGAGAAGCTGTGTTCAGCTTTGACGCTCCACATGTCTGGAACAAACTCTCAGAAAGTCTCAGATCAGCTGAAACACTCAGTTTATTTACAGCCAGGTTATGGTTATGGTATGTTCAAGTTGTCTCGGGATTCAGAGCAGGCGCGATGCTAGCTGTGCGGTGCTGCTGACACTTGAAAATTATGAACAGAAAATATCTTATAGAAGTTTAATAAACACAACAACGTTACTGGACGCAGCCATCTTTATATCTACAATCTCAGGGTCCTCTGCAAATTACCAGCTCCTAAATTTCGGGAAAAAGAGTTCATGACGCCACTTCCTCAGAAAAATGAGTTCCGAGACAACTACACCCTATTAAAGACCCACCTGTTCTCAGCTGGCTTTAAATTAAGTTTTATTCAGGAGTCCAGATCAGCCTCTTTTTAACGTTCTCTCTGTGTTTTTAATTTTAAATCATGCTTTTATTCTTTTACTTTTAATGCTTTTCTTCTGATGTAGCTAAAGTACATTGAGTTGTTGAGCTATAGGCCTACAAATAAACTTGCCTTGTCTTGCTGTGACAAAATAACTACATGCCCCAAATCAGCTTCTCTTGCTGAGTGGCTAATGCCAAATTTGCATTTCTTTAACATGGTATCAGTAATAAACAAAATAGTTATTTGTGGAATAATTACAAATCAGTGTGTCTCACAGATTAATTTCTTTGTAGCCTAATAATTTGTTAATTTTCATAGCCCTAAAAATATCAAATTGATAAATGTGGGCTAAGAAAGGGGGAAAGATCTGGCGACCCCCCTGAAATTATCCTACGACCGGCATGGGTCCCGACCCCAGTTTGAAAGCCACTGGTCTAACTTATTTTCTCTGAATGGTGTCATACATGATGTCAGGCGGTTGACGCGGTGTTTTTCCACCAGGTCCTGGAGTAGCGCCAGAACCAGAACCAGAACCAGCTTGTATGTTTGTGAAGCACGTGACGCCTCCTTCTCGGTCACTGACAGAACTTCTCTGTTTTCTTCCCCAAACCCTCGTCTATCTATCTGCCCCTCTTCTCTTCCAGCCTGCCAGACCGACTGTTCCGGCTGTGCCCGGTTCCCGTTGCCATGGCGATGACGTCATGCTGCAGCACCGGCAGGAACGGCGCAGCCGCGGACTGAGGGAAGGGCGAGTCAGAGGCAGCTTACAGCGCAGCCACAAGTCCTCCGCCATTCAGCCAGACCCAGTCGGGACGGTCAGAACCGAACCCGCCTTCATCCTCCTCCTCTTCTCCAGCAGCAGCAGACTCCCTGACACCGCGGTGACAACATGCGCGAGATTGTGCACCTGCAGGCCGGGCAGTGCGGGAACCAGATTGGAGCGAAGGTATGGAGATCTGCACGCCAGCCCGTGGGCGTTTTATCTACCTGTTAGCATCAGCCGCTTTTATGCAACTAAACGCAAGTTGGTTCTTGCTGCTGCCCACGCGCCAGCTCAGAGAGCGCGCGTGCGCGAGCCTCCGGAGACCCAGACCAGGCCACCGTGCTGGGTCGGATCTGGTTGTGTAAGGCAGCATCCTTCAGGATGGGCGGTGGCGAGCCGAGACATCCCCGCTGTTGTCACTCGTCCCTCATATGCGCGACTACACCCAAACGGAGCCGCGCGGATGGCGAAGCGCGCGCAGGCCTCGGGATTAGATCGACGCAAATTGTCAGATTATGAGACGGATATTCAAGTTGAAAATCAATGAATGAAGAGGCGACACGCCTGTTTGAGCACGCGTGCTTGCACGCGCCTGGGACCACTCAGAGAGGGGTGTGGCTCAGACACCACTGGCACGCGCGGACATGCAGATTCACAGAACATAGCCGTGTTTTAGCTGCAAATACTCTGATTTCTATATTATAGGAGGTTTTCAACAGCAGCTGATTCACCGGTAAATGAGAGATTTAAATGTAAACACGTCACGTGGCAGGTATCAGTGGTCACATCTGTGTCTTTAGAGATTGAACAGTCCCGGTATGATCCGGCTCCTTTTAAAGAACAATAAAAAAACAGCTGGTTTTCTTTTATTTTAGAATTCAGTCAATAGTAGGGGAGACCGGGGATGATAGTAACACACTTGTTTGAGCAAGTGTTACTCAGTGGCCCTTTGTGCCGGAGCTTTCAAATTCTGATATGTGATATTTGTCTGCTATAAATGGCATAGACTACACTCCTACTACACCGTCACAGATTAGTTAAATTAATGTCAAATGTCAATGTTACAACCTACCCCAGCACAGGAGTGAGTTGTAACTCTACTTGGGGATGGATGTAACAATCAAATAATTGTGCACAAAAAATATCCATATTAATAAATATATGGAAGCTTTTTAATGAAAAATGAAGGAACCATACATTTGTGAGATCATTTGTAATGATCAACAAAACAAAAAAGTATCAATTTTATACCAGAAGAATAAATACAATAAAATGGAATATATATATATATATATATATATATATATATATATATATATATATACATAAAAACATAAAATAAAGAATAATAAAGCACAAAGTGCTGTGTGTTGTGTGTATATTTTTAACTTGAGACAGGTTAATGTGAAAATGTCATTTGGACACTTTGGGGACACAAACAACCCACAAACCGCTTTTGAGAGGTGTGGTACAGATGTGCACTGAGTCGGCTACTTGGTAAGCAGCCCAGAAATCAACTGAATAGTTGAACTGTGTGTTTTTGGTGCAGAAATACTAGAAAGTGATCATCAACTAAGCAAATGGCCGAAGGCATAATAAATGTGTTTAATTAGGTTGGCAGTTGTGGCAAATGTAGTTGTGACATTTGTTACAACCATCCCCATGACAAGCAGCCATTAAAAGCTAACCATTTTTAGCAAAGCTAACACTAATGCAACACATCAAATTAAACTACAGAAACTACAACTTGAGCTGATATAAATGAAACAGTTATACTGTATCTACAACACAATGGACACGATGCAAACAATACTGTTGATGACAATTTTTGGTTTCATACTTTCATTTGGACAGTTTTTAACTCGGAGGCACCAGGCTTTGCCAGTGAGCTCAGTTTTCAAATGGGCACAAACTGTGTTGACATCACCACAGCTCCTTTCTAACTAGTTAAACTAAGAATGTTACAACTATCCCCGGTCTCCCCTAACTCATTTTTATCAAGGAAATAATCACTGGTAGCCATTTATAAGGTAAGATTTGGATTATAATAACTGAAATTTCCACACCCTATCTGGAAATGTTTTGAGTTATTGGTTATATTTTACTTGGCTTGTGCTTTCATTCTAAGCTTTTTGAATATTTTAACTAAATAAAGCTCACATGAAGTAGAGGGTTTTTGACTGATGTAAAATGGAGATAGGTTTGTCCCCAACAGTTACGCAAAATAGGCTAATCTAGACATATGTATCTATATAAATCTATATCTATAGATTATATATTCTTCTATTAAGGATATTTTTTCAAGAAAATGCATGAAAAATACAGAAATACAAGAAAAATATAGATTGAATTAGAACAAATTATTTATTAAATAAATTAGTGTGAATTTGAGTTACAATGTAGATATAAATAACAATGTCTCACAACTGCAACTCGATTCTTATGGTTCATTTAAAAGAGCTATTCAAAAGAATCGGTTCGTTCATGAACATCATATCTTTTTGTTATATTTGGTATGTCCGATTTCGGGGTCTGCACACTACCAAGTGTACCACTACCGCGGACTACGTAGGCTACGGAGTGTCCTTCGAAGTCTGCGCTCTCCGAAGCAGCTGAACCTTTGTGAAATGGGACAGCATAGCCTTCAGAATTTCCTATAGTTCTCCAGTCCCGTTGCCTAGCAACTGAAAACTGTACAGCTTTCAAGTCCACTTCAGATACGTTGTAAAAACTAAATGTAGCTGGGTGTTTTATCCATTTTCATTTATGTGCCATGACCTGATCATTAACACCAGTAGAGTTGATTCTCTGACTTGTTAATGTCAAACAAATACGTAAAACGCTCTCATTTCAAGCTTCAACACATATTTTAATCAAATTTCATCTGAAGCTGCTCCTCTGTTGTTTTTAGCCAGTAAACACTTCATTTAACACTTAAAATCCACAAATATATACAAATATTACACTTGGAGCTGTGCTGCTTATTTCTTGCTTTCTTGTGCACAATGAATTCTGGGAAATTGAGGCCACGAAAGAAACACCGCCCGCAGCCTTCGGTTCAGGCCAAACGAAGTGCGGGTCTGAAGGCTGCATTGGGAGGCTCCGTTGTAGGCTTCTGAATTGGGACTTGAGTCGCTGTGACGTATGCGGCCGATGAATCCAAACTTCGAAGTGCGCAGAGCTCCAGTTGGGACACAGCTATGGGGCGGCTGTAGCTCATGTGGTAGCGCAATCGTCCTTCAACCGGAGGGTGGAGGGATTGATTCCAGGCTTCCCCAGACTACATGTGTCCTTGGGCAAGACACTGAACCCCAAGTTGCCTCCCAATGTACCTATCAGGGTACGATTGTGTGTGTGTGTGACTGGGTAAATGTGACATGTAGTGTAAAGCGTTTTGAGTGGTCTGTGCGCCTGGAAAAAGCGCTATATAAGTACAGTCCATTTACCATTGGGTGTAACCTCTCATCATCCTGTTTCGTAGTTCTGGGAGGTGATCAGTGATGAGCACGGCATCGACCCAACAGGAACCTACCACGGTGACAGCGACCTGCAGCTGGACAGAATCAATGTCTACTACAACGAGGCTTCAGGTCAGAACTTTATAACATTATTCTTATCAATTACATTTTTGGTTGAAAGAGAAAAAAATGTTGGTGTATGACTTTGTGTTTTAGGTGGAAAGTACGTGCCGAGGGCCATCTTGGTGGATCTGGAGCCAGGCACTATGGACTCTGTTCGCTCTGGTCCCTTCGGACAGATCTTCAGACCCGACAACTTTGTCTTTGGTACTGATCAGACACATTTGGCCACATTAGATTTATTACTGTGGAAAATGGAGGATTGTGTTTGTTATAACAAAGAAGCTTGTATATAAAAACCCTGCCTCATGCACAGCACCTCCTAACGAACTTACCCCTGCAGGCCAGAGCGGAGCAGGCAACAACTGGGCCAAGGGTCACTACACGGAGGGAGCTGAGCTGGTGGACTCAGTCCTGGATGTGGTGAGGAAAGAGGCGGAGAGCTGCGACTGCCTCCAGGGTTTCCAGCTCACACACTCCCTGGGCGGTGGGACCGGCTCCGGGATGGGAACTCTGCTCATCAGCAAGATCCGGGAGGAGTACCCAGACCGCATCATGAACACCTTCAGCGTGGTGCCCTCTCCTAAGGTACAACGGTCACACCACATTTCTTCTTGCTATGCTGGGGGCTATTAATATTAAGACACTATTACAAAGAGATTACTCTGTGAAATTATCACATTCATTTCTTAATTATTACATAAATAACTAAGTTATTACTAATACCATGTTAAAAATCTGAATTTAACATTATCTCAGTGAGAGAAGCTGATTTTTGGCATGTAGGTGTCTTGTCACAGCAGTGAAGCGAATCCACCAGAAAACCTTGATCCTCCTTATTTATGAATTTTATGATAGTTTTCAAGCCTTACATGTAGAATTTTTATCATTGAGTGTCCAGAAACAAAGTTATTACAGCTGCTATTCTAAAAATCCACATTTTGTTATTTGGGTGCTTTTTTCTACAGCTGTTAACACAATCCACCAAAATCCACTTCATCCTCCTTATTTATTCCTACTGAAACTAGCGGGTCCACATGGGTTTTTCAAACCTGGGTTGACCCTCTTTACAGTCGGCATTAGGCTCCTTTCCCATTGGCCAAAAGGACAAAAGAAAAAAAGAAGCCGGGTCTGATTTTATTTTTTCTTTAACTTTTATTTAGATAAGTAAATCCCATTGAGACGTGCAGTCTCTTTCGCAAGGGGGACTTGTTTACCTAACATACATGTCTTTAGAGGGTGGGAGGAAGCCGGAGAACCCGGAGAGAACCCACACATACACGGGGAGAACAAGCAAACTCCACACAGGAAGGGCTCTGTTTGAACCCCTCCCCAGCTGGGACTCAAACCAGTGACCCTCTTGCTGTGAGGCTACAGTGCTAAGCACCACACCACCTGATCCCCCACTGGAAAATTGCGTGGCCGTTGTGTGTCTGGTGACACCATCACACTGAGTTCGTGTTGATGATGTCATCCGGGCAACAGAAACCAGGAAAGTAAACAATGAGAGCGAGTTAGCCTTGCCACCAGCAGGTGGTTTTATAGCGCAGATGGAACGTAGGCGATGTGAATTTGTGGCCAAAGCAGAGTTGTTTTGGTACGTTATATGAGACGCAACTGGCGTGTCAATGTAGGCACGTACCGCCCAATGTCATCATATAAATTGGCAGCTCAACCTGGGGCTGGTGTTCACACTGCATGTCGATCAAAGCCCAACTGTTTGAAATTTTTAAACGGGTTTTTGGCCTGTCGGAAAGGGGTTTATGAAGATTCGGACAGTTTCCAAGCCTCACATTAAGAGGATGACCACAGGATGACTCATTGGATCAGGGTGTCCAAAGTCGGTCCTCGGGGGCTACTATCTTGCAGGTTTTCTATGTCACCGTGCTCCAACACACCTGACTCAAATAAAATGAATCCAACAGTCTGTGAAGTTTCGCACAGTGACTCATTTATTTCAGTCAGGTGTGTTGGAGCAGAGTGACTTAGAAAACCTGCAGGATTGTGACCTTTAAAGGGACTAGAGGCAGGAATTAAAAAAACAAACAAACATGCATGTCCATCTTTTTTAATACTAATGGGTGATGAGGTGCTAAATACCAAAAAGAACGTTTCCCCTCACGTTTCTCTCAGTTGCCTTGAACAGGCTGTGTGCTGCAAAATGCGCTGCTCTGCGGACGTGACGTCAAATGACGCTACATCCGCAGTTCTGATACAGGAAGTAGACGGTTGCGGTAAATTCAAACACTTTAAGTGATAGTTATGGATTCTTCTGCCGTCAAGAAACGATCCAGATCAGCTGAAAGACACTAAAAAGTGTAACTACGAAGAAAAAACGTAGTAAACAACAATATAGCTTCAGGTTGTGCACGCTCCCGTGACGGCTTGGCTCGTGACTGCGGTTACCTGATGTGCCAGTCGCAGCAGTCGCAAGTTTTGTTTCTTAATCTTGCCTCTAGTCCCTTTAAGGACCGTAGCTGGACATCCCTGCATTAGATGTATCACACTAGGGCTGGGTGATATTGCCTTTTAGTAATATCCCGATATTTTTATGGCATGTCACAAAACACGATATATGTCTCGATATTTTACCTTAGCCTTGAGTTAATGCTTTGATTCATATAATAACATCAGTAAGATGATTCTGTGTCTACATTAAACATTACTGTTCATACTGCATTAATATTTGCTGATTTTAAACATTTATGCCAAAAGTGCGAAATAAGAACTTAACAAATTGATCAAAACTGTATTGAACAGTTAAAGAAGTGCAATAAACATTGTTATTTTAAAACAAAACAAAATGCCTACTACGACTACTGTTATGCCTTTTGGTAAAAGTTCATGGTGTGAAAAGGTTATTTCATGAAAAAAACATGAAAAAATAACAGTTAAGACGTTTGGATGTCAGATCTAATTAGTGACATCTTTTTTAAAAAAGCTCTTTGTTAAAACACATGCTCAGTTAAGCGAGCAAGTGCTCTCACCTTAACAAGAGTCTTGGTTGTTTTTTTCTCGGGCAATTTTATAGCGAGTTATCAGAGAAACCAGTGAGGAAACAACTCTTATTTGCACCAAATGTGTTCTAAACACGTGAGCCTCAGAAAACTTAAGTCTTTGTAAGTATTGTGCTGTGTATGTGTGTTAATTACAGTACCGTAGTTAGTTGGTTGAAACGTGAAGCAGGTCATGTACATGCTTATGCACGCAGCGCAGGTGATGTACCCAATGAGGTGCACTTGTTTTATCTCTCTGTGCAGAGCAGTGCAGAGAGAAGAGAAAACGCCCACCCGCAACTAAAAGCAATGAACACTCAAATATGATGAATATAGTCATTTTCTATATCCCACAGGGGACCAGCTACAATATCTCGAGTATGTTCGATATATCGCCCATCCCTATATCACACAATTAACCACTCAGTCATCGGGGGGTTAAGAAAACCAAAGTATGTTAATTTGGGGGTCGTGCCTCTAAAACTCTGAAAATCGTGATGGATTTTTTCGTCCATATTAGGGCTGCCACAAATGATAATTTTGATAATCGATTAGTCACCAATTATTTTGGCAATTGGTGGACTAATCGCATCATAACACAATTGTTGCATATTTACAGTACCAGTCAAAAGTTTGCGCACTTCCTCATTGAATCTAATCGAAAAACATGTTCAAACCTTTGACCGCTGTGTGTTAATTTATGCAAATATACAATTGGGAAAAGTTGACCAGACAGACAGACAAGGTAGTGGTGGAAGGTACAGAGGCAATTTTGAGAGGGAAAACAAAGCTTAAGAACATTCAACGATTAGTCGATTATGAAATTGGTCGTCGACTGCTTTGATAATCGACTAATCGTGGCAGCCCTAGTCCGTATCATCCAGCTCTGAAGTGTCGGCGTTCTGTCCCCAGGTGTCGGACACGGTGGTGGAGCCCTACAACGCCACGCTGTCCGTCCACCAGCTGGTGGAGAACACGGACGAGACCTACTGCATCGACAACGAGGCGTTATACGACATCTGCTTCCGTACCCTGAAACTCACCACGCCCACGTACGGCGACCTCAACCACCTGGTGTCGGCCACCATGAGCGGGGTGACCACCTGCCTGCGCTTCCCCGGCCAGCTCAACGCCGACCTGCGCAAGCTAGCGGTGAACATGGTGCCCTTCCCCCGCCTGCACTTCTTCATGCCCGGCTTTGCACCGCTTACCAGCCGGGGCAGCCAGCAGTATAGAGCCCTCTCCGTGCCCGAACTCACGCAGCAGATGTTCGACGCCAAGAACATGATGGCGGCCTGCGACCCGCGCCACGGCCGCTACCTGACCGTGGCTGCCGTCTTCCGCGGCCGCATGTCCATGAAGGAGGTGGACGAGCAGATGCTGAACGTGCAGAACAAAAACAGCAGCTACTTTGTGGAGTGGATACCCAACAACGTGAAGACGGCCGTGTGCGACATCCCGCCCCGCGGGCTGAAGATGGCCGCCACCTTCATCGGCAACAGCACGGCCATACAGGAGCTGTTCAAGCGCATCTCCGAGCAGTTCACCGCCATGTTCCGACGCAAGGCCTTCCTGCACTGGTACACCGGCGAGGGCATGGACGAGATGGAGTTCACCGAGGCGGAGAGCAACATGAACGACCTGGTGTCCGAGTACCAGCAGTACCAGGATGCCACCGCCGAGGAGGGCGAGTTCGAGGAGGAGGGCGAGGAGGAGGTGGCCTGAGATTGAAGTCACCTGCAAACATCCATCACTCCATCCAGCCATCCGTCCACTTCTTCCAGTCCTACTCTGCTCTTTTCTTTCATGTCTTTGTTTTGTTGCTTTCCCTTTCCCAGTTCTCTTATTCCTGTCTTCATTTCCTCTCTTCCTCGCCCCCTCTTGTCTTCATAGCCGGAGTAGGGCTCACACCCCCAACACTAACATGCTCCTCCCATCTTGCAGCCAGTGTAGACGTAGCTAACACAAGCGTGCTCGTCGTCTTTTATCGTTATGTTTGTGTTCGTTGTCATAAATAATCATCAGATATAAAGTTCAGACCTGGGCCAATTTTCTCATTTGTCTAATTTGGCTTTGAAATAAATTAGTTGGAGAAAAATCTGTGTTCTGTGTTCATTATTCTTTTATCGATCAGTTCTGAGTATTTGATTAGAAATAAATTCATGAAGGATGACCTTGATATCAGGGCATGCCTTTCTCCAGAGTCAGTTTTTTATGATTTTTTTGGATGTCGATTCGATTGGAATTTGGCCAATTTTAGTGTTTTTTGTTTTGTTTTTTTTTTTTTTACACCAGACCAAGTTGTCTGCCTTCTATTTAAGTTTTTACAGAAACAGATGAAAATGTCATGTTATTAGATTGTTGAAGAAATAATTTCACCCTCTGCTGGAGAAAAACACTTTTACACTCAACTTATAAACAGACTAAAATGAAGCATTTAAATTTGACAAAAAAAAAAACAAAAAACTTTTTAAATAAAAATCCAGATAAGTTGTCATTTTTGTTCAAAAATCTTTCTTTTTTTTATCTTTTTTTTTTTTTTTTTTTTTACATTTGAATGACAATTTTAAAAATCGGGACAAAAAAATTTAATGAAATTAATATAAATTTTCAATTCGATTGTCCCACCTCAAGTTGGTATGGTCAATCAATCCAAAAGTAGGACATCCACAGATTGTAATGACATTGATATGAAAACTGAAGGTCTTAAGAAGGATCTCAGGATCACCAAGGCATATTTACAACTTATTTCAAACTGGTTAACTTCCAAACGTAAACAAAAAGGCTGAATCTGCTGCTGTGAAATGCTGAGGATAGACAACAGTTCATAAATTAAAGGCCTCATTCTTAAATATTCTTGGATAAACACAAAATAGTTTCTGAAAGTCAACGTGACTTCAACACGACCATCAATCCACTCCACTTTATTTATGAAGCCCATTTAAGTCAGAACATATCTCCAAAGGGCTGGACATAAAAATACTCAGCCATAAAAATAAGAAGAAAAACAAGCGTTGCTCTGTATAGCTCTACCGGCTTTTTTTAAAAACAGTAAAATGTGTTTAAAAAAAGAAATAAAATACACATAAAAAATAAAACCAGTCAGGTAAAAAAAATAAAGATAAATAAAAGACACAAATGACCACACAACTCACGCAGTGTTAAAACTAGAGAATAAAAGTGGGCCTTTAGATTAGACTTAAAGCTCTCCACAGAGGAGGCAGTTCGGATGTGGAGGGGCAGAGTGGTTCAGAGTCTGGGGCCGGCTACAGAGAATGCCCTGTCCCCATGGTTTTAAGTCTCGTCTCAGGGACCACGAGCTGGGACTGGCCCAAAGAGCTCAGAGCTCGCTGGAGTATGAATTCAGTTCAATGTTATTCAAACATTTTAGAAACAATGTGCACTTGAGTTTTTTCCTTGATCCTAAAGAAGCATTTCATGGAACTAATCACAACATTCATTGTCAGTAAAAAGTTTGGACACCCATGATTCACACACACATATGGATATACGAGTGTGTGTTTGATAGATAAGTAGAAGCATTATCCCCCATGGGAAAATTTAAATTGTGCAGCAGCTTACAGATGCACATATAATAAACAGATTTAAAGGTAAGGTGTGTAAAATAATCATGTGTGTGATGTCATCTTAAAGCTACGGCTGTTCTCTTGAAGAAACATCAGGACTTAGCAGAGTCCTCAATGGCAGCAACACAATGCATGTAGACATGGTCCAGACTATCTGGTGCAGTTCAAGCCGAGCATCAGAATGGGGAGGTAAGGTGATCTATGTGACTTTGAACGTGGCATGGTTGTTGGTGCCAGACAGGCAGGCCTGAGTATTTCAGAAACTGCTGATCTACAGGGATTTTCACACACAACCATCTCTAGGGTTTACAGAGAATGGTCCGAAAAAGAGAATATATCAGTGAGCAGCAGTTCTGTGGGCGCAAATGCCTTGTTGATGCCAGAGGTCAGAGGAGAATGGCCAGACTGGGTCGAGCTGATAGAAAGGCAACAGTAACTCAAATAACCACTCGCTACAACCGAAGTATGCAGAGGAGCATCTCTGAATGCACAACAAATTCAACCTGAGGCAGATGTGCTACAGCAGCAGACAACCACACCGGGTGCCACTCCTGTCAGCTAAGAACAGGAAATGGAGGCTAAAATTCACACAGGCTCACCAAAACTGGACAATAGTAAATGGAAAAACGTTGCTGGTCTGATGAGTCTCCAATTCTGCTGTAACATTCAGATGGTAGGCTCAGAATTTGGCGTCAGCAACATGGAAGCATGGATCCATCCTGCTTTGTATCAACGTTCAGGCTGGTGGTGGTGAAGTAGTGGCGTGGGGGACATTTTCTTGGCACACTGTGGGTCCCTTTGTACCAATGTGGAAAATGCACTGCTGGGTCTCTGGAGGCGATGCTCATCTGTACCACTAGATGGCAGGAATTCTTACACACTGTACTTTCAAAGTGAATGAAAACTTAATTTCTCTGGCAGAATTTTGAACGCTGTCATGGTACCATGTCTCCGCTGCAACTGGGGAAGATTCACACCATAAAGTCCTTATTTCTCACAATTTTAACTCCAGAAGGTGCCGAGCAGACCTTGATATTGTAAATGGGCTCATGGGTACCCATAGCACCTTAAACTCTGATACAAATCAGTAGAAATAGCATAGCAAAGCATGCACTTTTCTTAAAACTAAAGATAAATAGTCTACATAATCACAGACACATTTAAAACCACAATATATGTAGATAGATAGATAGATAGATAGATAGATAGATAGATAGATAGATAGATAGATAGATAGAAATAGATAGATAGATAGATAGATAGATAGATAGATAGATAGATAGATAGATAGATAGATAGATAGATAGATAGATTGCATTTGAAGGTATCCGCTTATGTTGTGTTGGTGTCCACATTCAGAATTACAACCTCCAAACCACAACTCCTCCCCCTCTAGCAGGTAGTATAGCACAAGGCAAGGCAATTTTATTTATAGGGCACATTTCATACAAAGCAAACTCAGTGTGCCTTTCAGCAAACACAAATATAAACAGATTTAAAATGTAAAAAGATTTGACAGGAATAAGCCATAAAGATAGTATATGTAAAAAAAACAAACAAAAGATTTAAAAAGAAGATGGTTTTGAAATTGGAAATAAAACAGACTAAATACAGCAAAGTCAAACAAATGCGCCTTCAACCTTATCATGAATACACTCAAGGCTTGTCCTACATTTACTGGCAGATTATTCCAGATTGTGGTCGCATAAAACTGAAATGCAGCCTCACTATGTTTAGTCCTGACCCACAGAACTACCAGGAGACCACTGCCCGAGGTTCTCAGAGCCCGAGATGGTTCATACCACTCTAGCAAGTCCACAGTATACATTGGTGCTAGACTGTAGGCCTATTGTACATGGTCAAACCTGAAAGATTCCTTCACAGTAAATTTTGCAGTTAACACTTGCATCAACACTTAAAGGAATAGTACACCCACAGAATGATGTGTGTTCATTTTCTACTCACCCTCATGCTGAGCAAGACTCTGGAGCACTTTTTTAATGTGTCAAGTGCAGCCAGAGATCGGACAGGTTTTCGTTTTCCCCCAACTTTCATATAATGGAGTTCACTGGCAACTGAACAAAAAAGGTCCATAAAAGTCCACAAAAACTTGGCAATATTCCTCCATACTGCTTGTCCAATGTAATCCACGTGTCCTGAGTGGGTAGCGTCCATAATTTACTCGAAACGACATCATTTAGTATATTTTTATAGCTTAAACTGTACTACATCTAGCTGCCACGCAAGTTCACGACACTACAGAAGCCGCGGCAGACAAGATCGCACGTTCTCTTTGTCTTTCGTTCTTTGTTTTAAATCAATAGCCAACTCCTCTTGTGTTTGTCCCGGTTTGTCCGCAGCTCGTTCGCTCTTAGCACAATGTAAACAGCGAAATTCTTCGCTGAATGCTGAATGCCGCGGCTTCCGTTCCGTTTTTTCGTGAACTCGCACAAACGCGCAAATAGAAAGTGCGACATATTACTACTAGTAGTAGTAGTATTTTTAAGTGTTAAATGAAGTGTTTACCCATTAGAGTTTTTGCCTCAGAAAATGCATTTGTTTGACATTATTCAGGTCTTAGCTAGCGGTTAATGGGGTACTAACGTTCAGGCAACAACAGATAAATGAAAAGGAATAAAATGTCCGGTTCCATCTAGGTTTTGTAACGTATCTGAAGGAATAAGTGGAAATATTGCCGTCACTACACAGCTGTGGTACAGTTGCTAGGCAACGGGACTGGAGCACTATGGGAAATTCTCAGTGGCTGCGATGTCCAATGTCAGCAGCCTACCATTTCAGGAGGCTGCTTCGGAGTGCATGGACTTCGTAGCACACTCCGTAGCCTACATAGTCTCCGCACTTCACAGTGTGCAGACTGCAACATGAGACACAGCTATAGTCATTTAAAAAAAAAAACATCTTTTTTTTCAAATACCCATCTTTACCACTAGATGTCAGTAATTCTTACACACTGTACCTTTAAAGGTAGAGTCTGAAGTCCCCCCCACCGTTTGTTTGCAAACAGCAGTATTCAAACTGAGGGCCCCTCCCTCTCAGGCTAATGGCCGCCTCGTTCTTCAGCCTATTGAGCTGAAGCGGGTAAAAGCCAAACCAATTGTTGACCCTTGCTTTCCAACATGCACCATCTAAAGCCCTTACCTTTTCTTTGGTGCATCTGCCGTTTTTTTTTTTTTTTTTTTTTCTTCGAGAGTTTGAGTAACTGGCTTCTGCTCTAATCATGAGCTTATTCCCACACAGCGTCATAGGGGATTATCACGCTTCCGCGTTCCGGTTTCCGGAAGTTGAAACATTTGGCACTTCCTCTTCCGGGCCATGTTAACGACAGCTGTTCCTGCTCTGTTATACTGTTTAAATCGGATAAACTCCAAACATATTTAAGTTTTCATTCTAGACTGAAGTGATACTGGATCAAAAGCTGGATCAAAGCGATCGATTTGCCGCGGTGAAGGGCCGAACTTTATAATAAAACATACGTTTGTTTGCCCCCGGTGGGGCACAACACCGGCACTTCACAGCATGCTAGCATTAGCCAGCTAACGTTTACTGACGTGCTTAACATTGTGCGTCTTAAAACACACAAACATCTGAAAATCGGGTCTGTACCTCCCCGTTTCCAGTGGAACAACTGGGGACTGCCAAGAAAGGAGACGCTTTCAGATGCTTGTGTGTTTTCAGCCGCACAAAGTTAGGCACGTTATCGAGCTGGTAATGCTAACCTGCTAACAAAGGTCCGCCAGCTACTACTCTGTTAAACTTTGTAAATTGGATAAACGCCTATGCCAAGTTTTCATTCCAGACTGAAGTGATGCTGAGGAAGAAGTGGATTAAAACGACCGATTCGCCGCGGTGAAGGACCGAACTTTATAATAAAACGACACACGTTTGTTTGTGGCCGGCAGACTGCGCAGTCGTGTTAGCAGGTTAGCATTAGCCAGCTCGATAACGTGCCTAACTTTGTGCGGCTGAAAACACACAATCATCTGAAAGCGTCTCCTTTCTTGGCAGTCCCCAGTTGTTCCACTGGAAACGGGGAGGTACAGACCCGATTTTCAGATGTTTGTGTGTTTTAAGCACAATGTTAAGCACGTCAGTAAACGCTAGCTGGCTAATGCTAGCATGCTGTGAAGTGCCGGTGTTGTGCCCCACCGGGGGACAAACAAACGTGTGTTTTATTATAAAGTTCGGCCCTTCACCGCGGCGAATCGATCGCTTTGATCCAGCTTTTGATCCAGTATCACTTCAGTCTAGAATGAAAACTTAAATATGTTTGGAGTTTATCCGATTTAAACATTATAACAGAGCAGGAACGGCTGTCGTTAACATGGCCCGGAAGAGGAAGTGTCAAAAGCCGGCAACTTCCGGTAAGCGTGATAATCCCCTATTGGCTAGCGATATAAACAGAAATCTCCACCCAGAAATATCCTGACTAGACCATAACAAAGCTAAAGAGCGAATTACAGGCAGGGGGAGAGGAGTTGCATTCAAACTCACCACTGCCGTGAGTAGAAGCCCAAAGGTGCAGTTTGAGATGGATTTCACTTGCACAAGTCTAACGTTTATTTTCATGGGGGAAACCTCGGATACTACCTTTAATATTTGCTCTCACCATTCCTTGTATGTGAGGTCAGGTGTATAAGTACGTTGGTGTGCATGGACAAGCATTGCAAGGTGTTTCTGTTTTTACAAGTATTCTTATTTCAATTTCATTTGTCTTAATTATCTGGTGTGACTCTTGGATTTAATGGAAAGTGCAACATGTACGGTATATTTTGTTCTTATCCAAATAAAAGTTTTATAACCAGCTATCAGTTGAGGTGGTGATTGCATTTCATCTAAATCTGTGAAGTTCAACTGAAATCAACCTGATACATTTTTACAAAATCTACAACCTCTGTGTGAAATAGATAAAAGTTGTGGAGACCCTTGAAGCGAAGCTACCTGGAGACTTGCAGCGTGCAGTTTAGCCTCACCACCACAGAGAGGCGTGTGAGAGCTGCTGTTAGTGTGTCTCAGAACAGGATGTGGATATAAGCTTAAACACAAACACGCTTCACCGCAGAAATCAAGTCCTACCAGCTTATCAGTGGCAGTGCCGCTGATATTTCTGCCTTATGCAGGGGTTAATAGTGTGAACTTTGCTGTCTGGCTGCTTCACAAAACCTATTCAAAAGGAGGCAAAAGGCATTCGATAAAAAGCTAATATTTCTTTGTCCAATAAGACAGTGCTATTTTTACAGCTTCCTTCTGCAGATGCATCAAGTTAGACTTTTCTTCATGAGCTAAATTTGTACCTGAAGGCAACATGTTTAAAAATAATGAAGCTAAGAAAAAAAAGGGAGGAAATGAACATTTAAGAGAAGTATATGTCCCGGCCAAGAAGTTGTCTCATAGCAGACGTCATTTACACATTGACACACATATTGACATAGATCAGGAAGTGTTGTGGCACTCCAGCGCTGACTGTGCAGACTGCTGCTGCCTTCATCTGTCGTGCTGCTTCCTCTGAGGTATGGCTGTCATCAGGAGAGCCTGCTGAAGACCCCCCTCCTCCTGGACAAGCACATGGAAACGGTCCCCCTCAGACAAGATGGGCTCCAGACTAAAGTAAGTCAGTTAGTCGACCTCCATCATCATTATCATCATCACTCTGCCTGTCAGTCAGTTCGTGTGGTTTTTATTACTTCCTCTCACAACTGCACAGGAAGCTCCCTGCAGCGACTCTGCTGCCGTACAAGTCACCGTGGACCTATTCTGGTCTGAAGCAGATCAGAAAGGTCGCCTGTCTTACAGATTGTCCAAATGAGCAGCTTTAACATCGCATACGTGCATCTAGATTCACCTTCTTGCCTTTGATCACAGTGAATTCTTACTTACAGACTTAGAGGGTTAAAATCTGCCACATTTGAATACATGATCATCAAACTTTGTCAGGAGTTGGAACTAAACTCTTTGGGGTGTTGCAAAACATCTTTAAAAAGTGAAAAGTAACTTAAAGGAATCAATTTTCACACCATTCTGGCGTTAATGGTAGCGAATTACAGTTTCACAGCTCTGGTGACAGCAAAGCTAACGGTGACATCAGCGTATGAAATCCAACTTTAATTTAAAATCTCAGTAAGTTTACACTAATCAATGTTGCAATCCCACAAACCATCTTCACTCGTGCTGTCACAAGTGTGAAACTATTGTGTCGCTATTATTGCTGTCAGGGAAATTGACTTCACTGAATATCAGTCTAACAGGGACTCTTCTACATGCTGGACCAACGCTGATGGAACAAGATCTCGCGAGATTTTGTAATGGAACATCAAGATTTTTTTATATCACATTTTAATGCCAATATCTGCCGATAATATCGGTCATCCCTAATAATTATACTCGGTCACAATATGAGAGATGCAACCTCACAGTTGTCTGCATAGATCCGTATCAGCTGATACTGGATATAGGAAATTAAGAGTTGGACGATATCACCGTGTCGGATATTGGTAAAAAAAAAAAAAAAAGGCCATCATTGTACATCCTTAGTCTGAATCTTCTCAATTTCAGTGTATCTTTTAAAACTCATATTAAGACTACTCATTTTTGCAGCCATATAAAGCTAAGGGATAAATGCTAAACGTCAAAATCATTTTACACTCGTTTCAGCAACTCCAGAAATTCCCAAATACAGCTCATTTACGTTTTACATTTATTCAGGATCAAAATATTTTATTTTTAATTGGAATACAAAGACGTTTCAGAGTCACTTGGCTGCGAGTAATCTCATTTTTTTCTCTGAACCTCTTTCCTGTCAGACAAAATCCTGAACGAACCTTCAACTGGTTCTTTGAAGCAACTTGTCCCGTGGCCAGAGACAAAGGTGAGGCCTCCTTCCCAGCATACACAAGTCTTTTTTGAGTGTATTCATAATTATTCTTTAGGAAATAGAAGTTTATCACCTTCTACAGAGCAGTTAAGGCTAATAAAAGGTTTTATCAGCCACAGGAAGGTTTTTTTCTCTTGTGTTTTTCTTAGTCCACTTTCTCCTTCTCATATCCCTACATGACACCATAGACAATAGCATAAATGACATTATTCAACTTAAAATGAATGGATCAGATGAGACTTTTAAACTGGCTTTGAACATTTAACAGTTCATTGTTAGTCTGGTAAAAATAAAATGTCATGCTTAGTGTGTATGAAGGTGTTGCTGTGCTGCTTCCTGTCATGTGATCAGAAAAACCACATCGCTGCAGTCGTGCTGCATGAAAACTGTGGAAGTATGTGTGTTGTTAAATAAGACAAAACTGACAATATAATCATCTGTGATAATTTACCACCACTTATATTAGATTTGACTACTCTCTAAAAAATATTTTATTTTTTCTGTGAAGTAATGTTACTTCAGCATTGGTGTTCATTTAGGCTATTCTTTCATCTTTATGTTACAGATCCTGGAGTGCTGTTTCAGTTTCCAGAGGACTTTAATGACGAGGTAACCACACTTGAAAGAGTCTTATGTTACTACACTACACTAGTGAACATCTTAGAAATGTAATTCTGCTAAACAGTCATATAATCAGATTGTAGCAAACACGAGTCCAAAGAAATTCTTTGCTTTCAGATAATGTTGCCTTAAAAAATGACAAATATGAATAAAATTCCACACCACAAACAGAAAAGTTAAAAGAGAGGCACTTTTTAATAATTTAGGTCAGTGTTTCTCAATTCCAGTCCTCAGGACCCGCTGCCCTGCATAGCTTCTAGGCAACTATGCTTTCACACACCTGAATCAAATGAATGGCTCGTTAACACAGTGCAAAGAACTTGATAAGGAAGTTCATTCATCTGAATCAGGTGTGTTGAAGAAGGAACCCATCGAAGCTATGCAGGGCAGTGGGTCCTGGGGACCGGAATTGAGAAAGACTGATTTATGTTGTCTGAGTTTTACACAAAAATCTGCCAAAACAAAGAAAGGGAAAAATTTAAAGGAGTCATCACCTGGGGTCTGTTGCACGAAGCAGGTTTAATGAAAACCCTGAGTTGTTTAACCCTGAAATTCGGAAAACTCAGAGTTTTCCGTAACACAAAGGTAGGTAACTCAACCCAGGGAAAGAGGAATAACTCTAGCCTGTTGCATGAAGAGGGGTAACTTAAACCCTCGGTCAGTTACCATGGAAACAGACTCTGAAACTAACCTGGTAGGGAGCAGGTTAGTGTGGAGAAACCGTGAGTTTCTCGCTGTCTCCACCCACCTGTAGCCACACTCGCCTTTTTATTTCCTCATTCATTCATTCAGTCAGTGGTGAGTTTTGGCTGCTGCCGTCTCGAATAAAACATGTTATAAATAAGTCTGTAGGTTACAGACGTGTTCTTTCAATAAGGATTTCATGGATTAAGATGCTGCATTTCTACGGAGAGTTAAACATTCGGCGATCGTTATCAGACCACGGATAGAGGTTCTTTTATTTTCCGACAGTTGTCATTTCTGTCGTTACAGTTTCGCATCACAGTCAATCAAAATACCTATCTGACAGTTGGAGGTCCTGTCTCTCTGTTTCCATGCTTTGTGCTGATTATTTGACCATCAAGCTGTCTCCATCTCTGGGTAAATCAACAAGGATAACGTCTGTCACGCAGAAAGTTGTGGTTTGATCCCAGATGTGATTTTTTTTCATGTTGCAATACGCTTTCCCCTGGAAGCAAATAGGCTGTTGTTTATTGCCCTGCCTTTTTTCACAAATAGATTTTTTTTTTCTTTAATTTGAGATGTAGGGCATTTGAGAAATGTGACGGATATATTTCACTTTAATGCTGCCGACAAAAGCGCTTCTGACTGCGATAAAAGTACACAGTTGGATTCAAACACCAGCCTCCCCTGTGAAAGGCAGATGCGCAAACCATTCGACCTAATAGGTATTTACAAAATCTGCCGGAATCATACTGATAGTATCTGAGACTTTCGCGTTACCATTAAACAGTTCTACTCTACAACATCATTGTGGTTGTAAAGGACAGCATTTAACTTAAATGTTCTCCCACGCCGTCATTCTTTTTTTTTTCCTTTTTTTTTTTTTTTAATTGCAGCAGCAGTTCAAACTTGCCATATGAAGCTTAAGAAGTAAGTTCCATTCAATGGCGAATGCAGCCCCGCCTTTGCGCCTACGTTGCCATGGTGACTCGTTGAATCGGTGCTCAATTGATGCTGGCTTTTTTTTTTATCATGGTAGAGCATATTTACAACCCCGGGTTGAATTACCCTGAGTTGATTAAACCAACTCAAATCAGCTGTTCAGGGACTGAAAACTCGGAGTTTCGAATCTCAGAGTAGATCAACTCAGAGTTGAGGGTTACACTGAAAGTTTGTTGAACCCGCTTCGTGCAACGGACCCCTGTTTCATGTATCCAGTCTCTCTTACATAGGCTTTAAATAAATTTTGAAAAATTTTCAGCAAAAGAAAAAAAAAAATCAGACAAAGAGCTAGTTCTGCCTTTTTTTTTTTTTTTTTTTTAATAAATCCCACAACATTCTCTCGAATTACACTTGGTAGAATGTCTGAAACCTGTTTGGTTTAATTAAGAATGTATTTACTGCGGTTAATCTAACCGGTATTCACAGTTAAAATGTAGTTGCTAAAAACCTCCAAGTATTATGTTACAGCTTCCACATGAGCTGCAAAGATTAAAGCCAGGTTTGGCAATGTTCGAAAAACGTTTGAGCAAGCTACATTAAAAAAAACACCACACCTGAAACCACGCCTTCAGAGTGCAGGGACGTGTGCACCGATGTTTTACAAGCATGTTTTTAACGACAACAACCGAGTGGACAGCTCGTTAGTTTGATCGTAAACAGCTGACATACCATGTTTTTAAAGCATGAATCCACTCACCTCCAACTCCTTTAGCGGTGTAAAAAGTCCACACTGCAAATGTCAACGCCTCCGAGACTTAATCCTTATCTGTTGTTTTGTTTTTTTTTTTGGCGCAGCAGCAGTTAGCAGTCTGTTAGCTATATTTGTTTACAGGGAGCGGCGCACAGAGTGGTGAATGTGGGGACCAGGTGGGGGACGGTGAGAGGGGAGGGACAGAGATGAGACGTAAAGGCATCGATTTGTTATGTCTATAAGTTGCGAATTACTGATTCCTGCCTTCCGATGCGAATGGCAGGGGTTGGTCAGAGTTTTTACAGACCTGCAGCTCTCACAGAGATCTGACTTTTTTCCTTCCTTTTACATGATGTATTGATACTGTCAGGATGGAAGGACCATTTCACCCAGTACAACAAAAAGTGTTTCTGAGCTGGAATACCAACTAGTAAAGGTTCAGGATGGTCACCATGTCAGATTAAACCGTCACAGTGGCATAAATTCTTGCCGTGTTTTAGTTGGAAGACTAGCAACAATACCAGAATCACCACTGCGATCAGTCACTGATCACGACCCTGCTGAGTTCATGGACCACAGCTGCACCACAACCAGCTGTCAATCATCACTTACTACATTGATGTATGTATTTTTTATACAACCCTTACTTGCTAATTTTCTACCGATTTTCAAACGGCTCGGATTGTTATAAATGTCAGAGGTGTAGTTATGAAACTGCATTTATCATTCATTCAATCATTTTCTGTACCGCTTATCCAGTTTGGGGTTGTGGGGTTGCTGAAGGCTATCCCAGCTATTATCAGGCGAGAGGCAGGTTCACCCTGGACAGGTCGCCAGTCTGTCACACGGCCAGCACAGAGACACAGACAACCATTCACACGCACATTCTCTCCTAGGGGCAATTTAGAGTAACCAATTAACCTAACATGTATGTCTTTGGATGGTGGGGGGAAGCTGGAGTACCCGGAGAGATCCTACGCATACACGGGGAGAACATGCAAACCACACATAGGAGGGCCGCTGTTGGAACAGATCAAATCCCTCCCCACCCAGGACTCGAGCTACTGTACACCACTGTACAGAAAGTCCACATCAAAATATGTATTCCAACCAGAAAACAAAGATATTTCTTTGTGATGACTCCTTTAAGTTGGTCAGCAGCTCAGTTGTTACCTTCTGATTCCTCTCTTCATATATGTTCATTTCTAACAGGAGACAGGTACAGACAGGCTTCTTAGGTGTGCAGAGTATACAGTCCTCCTCAAAATTATTCATGCCCTCCAATTTAAGAAGGAAAAAATCAGCTGACAGTGAAATAAGTTCAAATTGATGAAAGTAATAATAAATAAAAATTGTATGAAAATCATGTAATTTATTTTGAATTGTGGTTCAACAGAAATATTAAAAAGAAACACAAAAATATAAAACAAGTAAAGAAGCACGATGGGGCTCGGAAGCTAAAACGTCGCTGAGCAAATGTTTGAGGCAATCACAGCAATCAGGTGTTTTCTATGATGTTCAATAAGACTTCTACACCCGGAAAGATTAAAAAAAAAAAAGTGACAGGTATTTTAGCCCACTGGAAATGTGCTCTAATGTGTCTAGGATAGTTTTTTTTATATGTATATTTGTGATTATTATTTTCAACTACAATACAAAAGCAATATTTTATTTCACTAAATAATAATTTTGTAAATTTGTATTTATTTATAGTTTCTTTAGTTTACTGTTATTTGAATAAATATTAGCCTTTTCTTTAATTAGAGGATATGAATTATTTTGAGGACGACTGCATGTATATGTACGTATCTATGTAAATGGACAGAAGAGATTTGTTTGTTTTGTAGACTGCTGAGTCATTGAATATGGCAGGCAATCAAACTTAGCTTCAGACAATTCCTTTTTTGGTAAATTATTGTTTTGTAAAATAGTGTATTTTGTTTCTGGTATTGTAATGTTTTAATTTACCAAAATAAAACTAATCAATCAAATCACAAGCAGCTGTTGAAAGTTGGTCTGGTGGGAAGGTCTTTCATCATTGTGTTCTGTTGAACTAACAACAGACCTTCCAGGAAAACTCTGTGCATTCATGGTAGCATTTGTTGTTACGAAATTCCAGTTTACAGTTCAGAATTAATGGTGTCTTTATCCATGCACAACTCTCCTGAGCAATGGTCCCTGATGTAACCCCCCATACCTATCAAAATGCTGCATTTACTATTTTTCACCATAAAGGCTGAATAGACTCTCTCCTCTTTGGCATGTCGAGCTAGATGTCCATGTTTTCTCCAAAAGCAGCTAAAAGGTGGACTCATCTTATGAGACAACATACAGTATGTCCACCATCTCTCTGTCTAAGTTAATTTCAAGAGAACCTGGTGGGGACACATGGGGCTTTCTCCTTTTGTAGAACAGCTTCTGGTTAAATTTCTGCATGAAGAGGTGGATAGTGACCAATGAGGGCTCAAAGGTACAGAACATCAAACTTTTTTTCCAGCAGACAAAAATTTTAACGCGCTTGCTGACTCTGGCAATATTAAGTTCCATAGAGACCAATTTTGCAATCATGCAGGGAAGTTACCTTTTTAGACCCTTGTGGTGACTCTTTTATTAGTGTTGATATAAAAAAAAAGTGTCTGCATTCACCCTGTCAGTCTGTGTTTTAATGACGTGCGTTCCAAACATTATCCCGCTTATAATACGGCTACTTGTAAAAAATAATATTCAAATTAAAGTTTTCTATTTTTGTGAGGGCCAATGGTGTTTTACACTAAGAATAAAATAGTTCCCAACAATCGGGGCACCTTTAGCAATTTTGTTACTTGGGTCATGGCGGCTGGAATTTGGGCTAACACCGGCTATTTCTGTATGTTGAACTGGACATTTCCTCCTCTGCTGTTACCCATATGCCTCTTGCCACTGGTCTTGTAGTTGTCTTCTTTTTGTGTTTTTCATTTTGGAGAGGTGGAATCCATAAAGACACACAATGTAACTTATAGGCCTTAAAAATCTGTGTTTCTGACTGGTTTTCATGGCACACCAATATTCATTGTGCGCATTTCTGAGCCATCACTGCCCAGAGGTGGCCTGGGGATCAGAAACAGCAGTATGTAACTTTTCCATTCGGGATGTGGCCGTGACGTTGCAGCCTACTATTGGTTGTGCATCATGTCACTTACTAGCAAACGGATATGAACCACATATGAACACAGCAGATGATTTGAACGTGCATCATGTCGGATTCAGTAAAGAAAAACAAGGAAATATTACTGGAGGAAAGGAGGAAAAGAAAGAGAGGAAGGGACAGAAAAAGAGTCAAGATAAGTCTGTCTTTTACTGGCTGGAGTGAATCACAGTACAGGTACGATGCAAGACGGATGCTAATGTAGCCGTCGATAGGGGCGCGACACTGAGAAAACTGCTTATGGTTCCGTTGCACATTTTGAGCACTGGGTCCAGTCCGAGTTTAAAGATTTAAACTCGAACTGGTCCCAGAGCTCAAAATCCCCACACTCACCGAAGATGTTAAAATTAATTGCGACTTCATCCATTTTTCTACCACAAGGTGTCGCTAAGTGCTCACTTGTTGCTGTTTTTTCCCCTTGAGATCTTGGTGAGATACAGTCATCCTCATTCATCATTCATACCCTCCAATTAAATAAAAAGCTTAATTCACAGTTATACAAATAATGAGAAACTAATAATAAATAAAATAAATGAAAATGATAGTTTAGTGACATAAAATATTGCTCTCAAATTCTGGTTGGAAATGATAATTAAAACAAACAAACTGTCCCAGGCACGCAAGAGCACCTTTCCCATGAACAGTGGACCAACATACCTGTCAACAGGTGCAGACGTCTGACTGAACATTACAGAAAACACCTGATTGCAGTGATTGCCTTAAAGTGTTGCTCAACATTTCAGCTTTGGAGCCCCATCATGCTTGTTTACTTGTTTTATTTTTTGTATGTTTGTTTTTAACATTTCTTTCAAACCACAATATAAATTCAATTCAATAATTTTTTATAAAAAATGTTATTATTGTTACTTTGGTCAATTTCATCTTATCTCACCAACTATTGTTGAGAAGTAAATAAGCTGGCCTGTGGAAACAATGACTATCAGCATACGGTTAAAATAGGCTGATTTTAGACAGGGGTTCAGATAAGTCAATGAAAGTAAATAAAACACAAACATAAGTTTTTATTGCTGTTTAAGATTTACCAACTTTTCTGGATATTAGATTTGCATGTGAGACCTTATTAGTGTCAAAATGTGGTTGGCCACACTAGATCAGGAAGGCCTCACATCATTAACCTAATTCCACCCCATTTTCCAGGAGTCCTGTCAAACATTACCCAGGTTCTGCTTCCCGTACGACATACAAAGGTGAGTAGGAACTAATAAACAGAAACTAAGAAGTCCAGCCAGTTTGTTTTATGTGTCCACTTGTCACCGCCTAGACTGAGGGATGGCGTCGCAGTGCAGCACTTTACTTTTGTCCTGACCGACCTCGAGGGATGCCAGCGCTTTGGCTTCTGTCGTCTCAACAACAGCACACATAACTGCCTCTGTATTCTCAGGTACACTTGTGTATTTGTGTATTTTGGGCTCTTTGCATTTATAGTACCCTTCCTTATGAGTGCATCTTTCAACATTTTGATTCCAGTTATCTTCCGTGGTTCGAGGTGTTTTACAAACTTCTCAACAACTTGGCTGACTATCTCTCTAAAGGACAGGTGAGATCTGAGGGTGTAATCTTAGATACATCCTTGCATGAAAGCCTCTAACATAAACCCAAAATCTCTTTACCAGACCACTGAGATGAAGGGGCTGCTGGCTGCACTCTACAAACAGCCCGTCCCACTGGCAGATGGATCGGTCACTCTGCAGATGGTAAATCTCTAATTAGCCGATGAGAAGCAGGCGGCACCCTTAATGTTGTACTTTTTCTGTCAGCGGTTTGCTGTGTTTTTTTCTGAGGGAGAGCAGCTGTTGGTCAGCACAGAGGTGTCTTGTCCTGGACACCCAGAGGGGGGCAGAAGGGGGTGAGTTCCACGGGAGCTCCTGTGGTCCGGAGTCCCGGCTGAGCAGATGCAGACTAACTCCTGCTCCTGCTGGGAAACATTGTCTCTGCTTGGTGGCTGAAGCTGATGTGTGGACTAAAACTTTGTCACTCCCTTCCTAAGTGTTTATGGCAAATTTAATGTGTTTTGTACTGACTGGCTGTCATTGTGGCAAAGACAACGACCTTTATGTGCCCCCTCAATAACACTTAACATTCCTGGTGAAACAGACAGCGTTTTGTCTGGTGGCCAACAGCTCTGTGATTTAAAGCTACAGCTGGTTGTATTTGTATTTTTTTTTTAAACAAGTTTCATTCCAAAATAAAAAATTGGCTCAGCAGGGTACAAACATATTTAAAGCAGATCCATGTCATTTAAGCACCGACTGCCAGTGTAAACTCAAACAAGTTGGCTTTACAAAAGAAAAAATGCAAATGTGTTTCCTCAGTTTAATCAAATTCTAAAATACTGAGGGACTGGGAACAAGTAGCTAGAACAATCTGCATCTGAAGACCTTAAAATTCAATAAATCTGAGTATAAGTACCTGACGTTCTGTATAAATGAGAGGGTTAGCTTCTCAAAATCTTTTTTCCACTTTCAATTTACAATTCAAGTTCACCTCAGTTTCAGTCATTAATTAACTTAAATTGTTCTTTTGACTGCTTTGTAGCAGGATACCACAGGGTGACAACAATAACTATGAATACAGTTAGTAGCATCAGCTGTTATGACTTGTTAAAATTTTGTTGATATATGAAGTATGAAAGTTATGCTGCCTTCATGTGGTATGGGAAAGATGATCCTTTCCTCTTGTTAAATGGAAATTACTACTGTGTTGTACTCCAGTGATTTGTTGTAATCAAGTGAAACACTGGAGAGTATCTTTGACTGACTAGCTAGCTAGCAGCAAGGCTAGCGTCTGCTCTGAGGAGGTAAACCAAACAGTAACTGTATTTTTTAAAGTAAAACTAAGTTTAGATAGCAATGGAACTAAAGTTCTGTTTGTCACAGAATTATGAAGACTACAGACTAACTAAATAGCAGCAGCAAAAAACTTAAAACGTAATGCAACACTTCCCATTTAGGATATTTTCTTGCTCTCCGCCATGTTGAAAGGTCAAAGTTTCCTCATCTCGGCAACTCGGGCATCATAAAGTTTTTCCAGCTTTCCAGTGGAAATTACAACATTAGTGGGCGTTCAAGTGCAATTTTGACATTGAACTTTGCCATAAAAACGATACCACATGAAAGCAGCATTACCCAAAATAACTAAAGTAGTCACATGACACTGTCAAAATCAATGAAAAAATCACTCATTTTAATCAGCAGTCAACATGATATCTGGAAAACTGTATTTTCTGTCAATAACATGTTGCCTGTACACCGAAACTATGGGGAAACTACGTGAAAGGGGGAATGTTGCTGACAACGATGACAGCATGGTGACCAGAAAACTTTTGTTTGTTGAGAACTGCCTTCCTTATTAGGACCTCTGGAGGTAGAGATCATAAAGGGTGACTGAAATGAACGTTTACATCTTATTCTTTCTAGAAAACACAGTTTTATTGATTAAAAAATAATAGCAAGGGACGAGAAGAAAAAATAAAATCTAAAATGTAAAACATTTTAATACTGTGTGTACAATTGGAAATGGGCATGACATTGCAGGGCATTTAAAATTTTTTAACATTTTATGAAATCTTTATCAACTTTTTTTGTGCTCTGTGAGTTATTGATTAAAAAGAATTTTGAAAAATTACTGGGAAATTTAAACTATTATTTTGAGTATTTGGGCCACATTCAGAAATTATTTTTCTCTTCTAGGCTTAAAAAATATAGTTTTAATATTACGAGAAAAAAGTTGTAATTTTAAAAGAAAAAGTAGAAAATTTACAAAAATAAAGTCTCAAATTTATGAGAATAAATATATTCTTTCAAAGCCAACGTTACATTATACAGTGTGATGTGGTGAGACCTGTTTTGACTAAATTAACAAAAATGTTGAGGATTTTTAACGTGTTTAGGCAAAGGATAAACAAAGTGTGACCAAACACTGGAATTAGTTTAGCATTTGTATCTCAGAGCAGATTTGTTTAACAGACAGATCATTTTGGAATGAAATCCTACATTTTCACTGTGTAACCTCTAATACACTAATCTGTGAAGATAGGCTACTAATACATCCCTGTACCTCAAAGCTGAATTACATCTTCTAAAGTCCTGACAGTGATCTAATTTGATTTGCAGGTTCCGTATTTCATTGCTCCAGACCCTCGAAGCCTCCCGTCCATCCCTGAAAATGTACGTATGTTAACTTATTAAACTCTCAGACTGTGGAACAAGGCAGTTTGTCCAGCCAAACTTACTGTGCATGTGTCTGTGGGTTTATCAGAGGAACCTGACGGAGCTGATTGTAGCAGTGGATGTTGGAAACCTGCTTCAGCTGTATGCCAGCATGCTGTTTGAGAGGCGCATCCTCATCTTTGCAAGCAAACTGAGCACAGTAAGTGTTTTGTTATTTGTCATTAACACAGTCTGACTCTTTAAATCTCACCTGAGCCGAGTGAACGGTTCTTACTGCTGAAGGCAACTTCAGTATGTTCCATTGTGTTAAACACAACTGACCACATAAAGCTGATGTCTGCATATTGTGTTGAAGCTATTTTTGATTGTGTGTGTGTGTAGCTGACATCCTGCGTGCATGCACTCAGTGCTGTGTTGTATCCAATGTACTGGCAACACATCTTCATACCTGTCCTGCCCCCACATCTACTGGATTACTGCTGGTGAGAAGTCTGTCTGTCTGTCTACCTGTCTATATCTATCTATTGGGGTGCAACAATGCAAAAAATCCATGGTTTGTTTCGATTTGATACTTTTGTGTCACAGTTTGATATTTTTTCGATACAAAATAGAAATTTTCATGTCTTTCTTAACCGTTGTGCTTTTGTCAATGACGGCTTACCATCAGGGTCATACTTAACATGAAGACCAAGTAGTTCCAAATGCCAGATCTGAATGTTGTCGAATGTAGATATACTGAGTTGTCAACACAGAGCTCATTGTCAGAAATACGGTTGACCACATTATATTACTCCAACCACTGGAGGACTGAGTGGGTCGCTCTGGTTCTATACTGAACAGGTTCAAAATGTACTTGCAGAACAGGAAGTACTTTGTGTCAATAGGTAACTTTACATCTGATCAGACAATAATTACGTGTGGAGTTCCCAGGGTTCCATCCTGGGGCCTCTTCTGTTAAACATCTACATGCTCCCACTGGCCCAGGTTATAAACAACAATATTAGTTAACATAGCAACACAGATGACACACAGCTATTACAATGTCACCAGAAGACTGAGGTCCTGTACAGGCTGTTGGTAAATGTTTGAGGAGATTAATGACTAGATGTGACTAGATGAGACAGAACAGAGTTCCTGTGCTGTGGAAAACATCCTGTCTTGTTCCTGTCCCTAAAAAAACCACAACCAGCTGAACCAAATGACTACAGACCAGTTGCCCTGACATCTCACATCATGAAAGTCCTGGAGAGACTCTTACTGGCTCACCTCAACAAGCAAGTGAATACCTTTCAGGACCCATTACAGTTTGCATATCGTAATGGGCTTGGGGTTGAAGACGCCATCATCTTCTTGCTTCAGAGAGCCCACTCTCATCTGGACCAGTCAGGCAGCACTTTGAGGGTCATGTTCTTTGATTTTTCAAGTGCATTTAATACTATTCAGCCTGCTTTGCTATGTCAGAAGCTCCACAACTCCCAGGTGGATCCCTCCACAACCACCTGGATTTACGACTACCTCACAAACAGACCACAGTTTGTGAGACTGAAAGGTTGTGTGTCTGAGATGGTGGTCAGCAGCACTGGAGCACCACAAGGGACTGTACTCTCACCATTCCTCTTTACGCTGTACACCTCAGACTTCCAGTACAACTCTGAGTCCTGTCATCTGCAGAAATATTCTGATGACTCTGCTGTTGTGGGGTGTATTAGTGATGGACAAGCTGAGTACAGGGAACTTGTCAATCAGTTTGTGAAATGGTGCAGTAACAATCAGCTCATCTTAAATACCAGCAAGACTAAAGAGATGATTGTTGACTTCAGGAGGAGCAAGAATAAGCAGCATAGTCCTGTCTACATCCTAGAAGAGGAGGTGGAGGTGGTAGAGAACTACAAATACCTTGGAGTTCAGCTGGACAACAGACTCGATTGGAAATGCAACACTGACTACATCTACAAGAAAGGTCTGAGCAGACTCTACTTCTTAAGGAAGCTGAGATCATTCAACGTCTGCACCAAGATGTTGCAGATCTTCTATAAGTCTGTTGTAGAAAGTGCAATTAGCTTTGCAGCCATCTGCTGGGGAAGCAGCATCAGAATCAGAGACTTGAAGAAACTAAACAAGCTGATCAAGAAAGCTGGTTCTGTGCTGGGGATAACTCTGGAGCCGCTGGAGCTGATCGTTCAAAGAATGCTTCACAAGCTGATGAAGATGATGGAGGACACTTCCCATCCTCTCCACAACACGGTGAAGAATCAACAGAGTGTGTTCAGTGGGAGGCTGCGTCAAGTTCGCTGTAGGACGGAGAGATACAGGAATTCATTCCTGCCAGCAACCATCACCCTAAAGAACAAGACTGACTGACTTTTTGTTTATTAAAAAAAAAAAAAAAAAAAAAAAAAAAGTGAGCTTTTACAATACTGAATTTCCCTTCGGGGATGAATAAAGTATTTTTCATTTTTTCATTTTCATTTTTCATTTCATTCATTTTCATGTGCTTAAACTTTCTTCAGCTGAACAACAACAACAACAAAAGAGGTGATTGTTTTTGGAGCCAAACAGAAATGACTGCAGGTCACCACAGAGCTTCAATCTATACACCTAAAAACCACCAACTAGACCAGAAATCTGGTCGTAGTGATGGACTCGGAGCTTAACTTTGAAAACCACATAAATCCAATCACTAAATCAACCTACTATCGCCTGAAAAACACCTCAAGGATCAAAGATCTGATGTCTCAGCAAAATCTGGAAAAACTATTCCATCATTCATCTTAAGTCAGCTTTTTTACTGGTCTACCTAAAACCAGTTGTACACCTGCAGCTCATCTCACTCTGTTGCCCGAATTCTCTCTAAGACCAGAAACCTGGTCCACATCAGTCCAGTTCTGAGGTCTTTACACTGGCTGCCACTCCATCAGAGGATAGACTTTAAAGTTCTGCTGCTGGTCTATAAAGCTCTGAATGGTTTTGGTCCAAAATACATCAGTGACCTCTTGACCCAGTAGAACCTACTAGACCCCTCAGGTCATCTGGATCCAGTCTTTTATCAGTTCCCAGAGTCAGAACCAGACATGGAGAAGCTGCATTCAGCTTCTACATGTCTCCACATGTCTGGAACAAACTCCCAGAAAGTCTCAGATAAGCTGAAACACTGTTTATTTAAATCCAGGTTACAGACCCACCTGTTCTCAGCTGCGTTCACCTAGATTTGATTCAAAAGTTAAAATCGCACGGCTGCATGTTCTCTCTTTTGTTTTTAATTTTAAATCATGCTTCTATTCTTTCACTCTTTTTAATGCTTCTTTTCTTTTGCACCCAGCTGTAATGCTTTTAATATTTTATGGAAAGCACTATGAATTGTCCTGTACATGAAATGTGCTATACAAATAAATTTACCTTGCCCAAAATAAATCAAAAATTCTGTATTGATCAATTCTCGATGTATGGTGTTCACGGTTCGATATGAATACATGTATTGTTGCACCCCTACTGTCTGTCTGTCTACTTATCTATAGTATAATAGATTGATATTGTTCTCTCCTGGTTCCAGTGCACCTATGCCTTATCTAATAGGGGTCCACACCAGCCTGTCTGAGGTAAACAACCAACGAACCCTGAGTGACTTTTTCAGGTTTTTTTCTTGTCGTCTGATCAGCGATCAAACGGTCTCTGTGTTTGCCCGCTAGAAGGTGAAGAGTCGTGGCTTGGAGGAGGTGGTAATTCTCAATGTGGACACCAACACACTTGAAACTCCATTTGATGACCTGAAGCGGATACCTTCAGATGTGGTAAAAATATACTTTGTGTATGTGCATGATTATTTAAGGACGGCTTACCTGCAGTTGAAAGGAAAGCGTGGCCACATCCTTCATGTTATTTCTAGTGTGTATGCTACTGGTTACCATGAGGCCAAACAAAGAGTCAGTTTACAATATCAAAGTCTGCTTGACATGTTTTTCTGTTAAAATAGTGAGAAATAAGGACACTAATAAAATAAGAACTATGTTTCAGTATGAATACATTACATGCAGTTTTCCCAGTAGCAGTAGGGATATGGTAACACTGGTCATGACAAGGAAACAGAAACTAATTTAGTTTGTGGAAGTCAGACACATGAGCTGACAAATTAGTCAACAAAAAAATCGTGCTCTTTCCACTTCTACATTACTTCTCCTTTGCATGATGTCACCTTACTGATTTTCACTAAGCAGCAGCAGCTTCTCTGGATTTACGTGAAGGGGTGAAAATGTAAACGTGTGTGCAGATGTCCGGGCTGAAGGCATGTTTAAAACGTCAGGCGGTGTCTCCTGGCTCCGGAGTCTCCCGGGCTTTCCTGAAAGCTCAAGCTCTGCTGTTTGGAGGTTACAGGGATGCACTGCAGGGCCAAAAGGTCTGTCCCTCATAGAAAGTTACAGAACTGTTTACTTTAAACTTGCCTTTTACTCATTTTATATCCACTTTTCTTTGCAGGAAGGTGAAATGAATTTCTGTGAAGATCTCTTTCTGGATCACAGATCTCCCAGCATGCGGCAGTTCCTGCAGAGCGCCATTCATTTACAGTTTTTCAAACAGGTATGCGCTGACCTCTGCTGGACAAATACAGCAACTGCATTAAAGAAATGAAGGATGGAGTGAAATGCAGCTGCTGATGATTCATAATTAAAGGTGATAGCTACAACTTTTTCATCAAAACAAAAATTTAAAAAGAAAAAGATTCACCGGATGTCTAGAGGGGTGCAGAATAAAAGTATTAATTTAACCTCCCAATTTTTTTTTTTTTACACTGTCAAAATTGTTTGTTTTTTTTGTTTGTTTGTTTTATTTTGTTTTTCAATTTTGACCGGTCTGAAATATCTAAATATTTACATCTGATTACCATGCCAACATCTACGCTGGAAAAAAAGCCACTCTTAAAATAATAATGATAATAAAAATAAATAAATAAAACAAGATTTTTGTTTAAGCAAAAAAAAAAAAAGAAAGAAAGAAAAAGAAAAAGAATCTTCCAATAGAACAAGTGAGAATTCTCTTCATAATATTTGTTTAGATTTGACTTCCAGCTTATTTCAAGATTATCCTGAAATTATCTGTAAAAAAAATCATTCTTAGCAATATTTTACGAGTATTGTGAAGTTTTGGGTCCATAATAAGTTTGTTAAATCTGAGATATGACTCAAAACGAGATTTTTTCAAGACTGTTTCACTTAAGGTAATTAAGATGCAATGTCTAAAAAAATGTTTCTGTTTAGGTGATTATGTCTAGCATTAAGTATAATGAGATATTTTGACACGAATATTCTTAGTAAGATTTTGAGTTTTTGCAGTGTACACTGGAGGATTCTGCAAGATTAGCATTAGCTCAGGAATTGCTAGCTTGATTAATACCGGTAGAAAATAATAGCATCTTCCTTGACTTACATTTCTCAAACTTACAAAAAAAAAGAAGCGGGGTTAGAGTGAAGGTAGCAAAGGGGCTCAAAAGCCCTGCAGAGGTTGCTGCTTTATTCTTTTTCTTCTTCTCTCTTTAAATGGCGGGTCGCAAGCAACCAAAGGTGCATACCGCCACCTACTGTACTTGAGTTTGTAACATCACGCTGGGTTTCTCACATTCTAGCGAGGTTGCTGCTTTCCTCCTGGACATGCAAGTTAAACATTTGCTAATGCTGATTAACAGTTAGCTGGTTCTGTAAGCGTGTATGGGTGCGCCACCCACTGGCGGGGAGGGATTAAACTTGCAGCTATCACCTTTGAGTAAAAGAATGTTCTTAATGCCGGTTATTGGCGTACACTACTCACAAAAAGTTAGGGATGCTCAACTTTCAGTTATGATTTCAGGAAAATGTAAAATTTTCACCCCTTATTGATATTATATGGTGAACGTTGGACATTTAGCTGGAATGATAATGTGGTAATTCCTCCATCTCAAACAATTTATTGAAAAAAAAAAGCTTAAAAAAGCATAGAAATTGCAACGTCTCAATAACTTGTCATGTGTTCAGTGCCGTCTTGGTCTGATGATGTTTAAATGTGAACAAGATGATGAAGAAGACTATGTAGAAACAAGATGTGATTAAACCAGAACATTTAGAGGTCAAATGGATTAAACACTACTTCTGCATTTTTTGTGGTTAGTCATCTTTTTGGAGAACAGCATGATGTGCAATGAATATTTAACAATTGAACAATGTATATCTGCATTGAAAATTTTTGAGAAAGTTCACCTGGAAAGGTTGTAGTGGATTTTAGGTTCATTCTGACATAATACAAAAAGCTAAATATCCCAAACTTTTTGTGAGTAGTGTATTTTATGTGATGGAAATCATTGACTTGCTTGTTATTTATTAAAATCTCAAGAAAACTACTAACTAATAAAACCCCAACTGCCTGCTTTAGTTCATTGATGATCGCTTGGATATTCTAAACAAAGGGAAGGAACCAGATGACCTTTTTGAGGAAGAAATAACCCTGTGTGAAACGACAGCAGGTTCGTATCAGTATGTTTTCATTTCTTAATGCTGATGGACGATGTAGCAGTACAGAAATGGAACAGTAATTCCTCATTCTTTGGATTTTTCTGTTTTTTCTTCATAGGAAAAAGCAAATCATATCATCAGTTAGTTGGTAATTTAAAGGTAAGTTTCTCTGTGACACGATTAGATTTGTTCCCATCATTAGGAGTCCAACTCAAAGTCATCTGCCTGTTTAACAGAAAGGGGGCGGAGCTTTAATCCATAACATGAAGACCAAAGCAAACATGAGGGTGAGTACAGAGCGCAGACTGGTGCTGCTGCTGGGGTGAAGGAAGGTCCATGGGTTATGTAACCGACATGATCTTGTGTCTCTGAAGGCCAAAGGTCTGACCAAGTCCGGTCTGAAGATCCTGCTTATTAACAAGGTGAGCTCATGTTCAACAGCTTTGACAGCTGCACAGTCTTCAGTGGTTTTAATCCTTCATCTGTGTGTAATGCAGGCCCAAAATGAAGAGCGCTCCCTCCAGAGAGGCGGGTCGGTATCGCACCGGCGAGCCCAATCTGACAGCTTCCAGAACCGCCTGCCAATCACACAACACTTTGGGATGGTGAGAGACTTCAATCTTTTTAATGCACGAAATGTCCTATAAAAGAATTTAACCTAATTTTCTGCCTCTTCTAATTCCAGTTTGTACCATTTTCAACTTTTTATTGCTCAGCTTCTTTTACTTGATTGTGTATCACTTGTTCTAAAGCCTGAGGTCCAACAAATGAAGGATGTTGAGAACAGATGGTGTCAAACTTTGCCAAAATGACCATTTTAAAGACCTTGTCTGAGCTGTCTAGACCCAAACCTCCTTAATTTTTTCCTGCTTCTCTTTATCACAGTTTTCATTTGAATAGATAATCTTCATGCATCATCCCAGACGTTCAAATTCAACCTTAAATCGTATTTGGCAACCCGCAAAGGCGGTGTGTATTGGCTTATAGACGTAGATATAATGCCATTATCGAACCTGTTAAAATTTATTTTATAATTATTTTTAGGCTAAATATAATTTTTCTAGGAAATGTTGTACTTTCATTCTGTACACCCCCAAACGACCTATGGAGATATTATTTTTTTCAAAAATATAGCTTTTAATAAAAATGTTCCATATTCAACCTTTAAGGATATTTTGGGATCTTCGCTCTTAGAGCAAAATATAGCTGTATCTCTTAAAATATGAGAGATAGAACCTCACAGTTGTCTGCATAGATCGGTATCAGTTGATATCAGAAATTAAGAGTTGGACAATATCAGTATATAGTTTATTTGTAAAAAAGCCAGTCTCGAACCTGGAACACATACTGTTAATTTCACATCTTGAGAAATTTCCGTTTACTCTGATTCCAAAAGTAATCAGATGTGTTTGCAAAAATATATTCAGTCTTTTTTTATTATTATTATTTTGTTCATTTATTTAATTTTGGATAAACAAAGGGTTTTAAATATTTTCCACTATATATTTTTATTATAATAATGTCATTCTGCTTTTTCTTTTCCTCTTTTTATTATTTCCTCCCATCAGTCACGTCCCCGTCGGCCTGTTCAGAAACTCAAAGACAAGGATAGCACAAAGGACGCTGGAGATCTATGGGATTGGTGAGCTGAGATGGAAAATTGCATTTTAGATTTCCTGAGGCTCTTGTAATTTTTCATGAGTTAATGAAATCTTATACATTTTCATTAGTTTATTATTTTTTGTTTAGATTTTTTGCAGTGAAATTGTAAAATGTGGCTAAAACTAATGTAGCAAGGTTTAAAAATGGCAACTTATATCAACCTGGAAACTGACATAAGTTTGCTTAGATCCAGTTTAAATGCTGTTTTTATGCTTTTTCTTTGTTGAATGCGGTTAGTTGAGTCACCATTGTGTGTGAGATGGCGATGCGTGTATTGGCCGATCTTGGCTTTAAAATTGAATATTGATATCAGGCCAATATTGACCTGATATTGGTTTAAAAAAAAAAAACAAACAACGATTTTATTTGATAGGGACAGAGCATAGTGTATAAAACAAAGATAAACTTCTAAATATGCCAGATTTGGCCAAAAGTCTAGATTCCATCGGTCGTCTCTAGCCAGAGGCTCCCTGAAACAAGGAAATACGGGAATTTCAAATAAAACAGTTATCAATGATCAACTAATTACTAATATATCACATGCTCTGCTTGGTGGTCAACCCACGGAATTGTATTTTTTGTTTGTTTTTCTTTCTTTTTCTTTAAATCCGAGGGACATGGGAACAGCATGCAACATTATAAGGTCTCCAGCAACTACTGGATGAAGCATTTCTCTAATTTTGAGCAAGAAATGAAAATTTCATTATTTTCAGCTTTATTATCGGTATCAATATCAGCCATGAGAAGCAGAAAATTATTGTTATTAGTTGAAATTTTTCATATCCTGCATCACTAGTAAAGGTATCATCAGCATCTCGTCTCTTGTTTGTTTCGTGTTTCTCATTTAGCAGCTCAGCGTCTGAGTCCGTGTCCAAAACCGACTCTGAGCTCCAGAAGGATGAAGATGAGGGAAATGATTCACCACTGTGTGACCCAGAGGAGATGGATCTCCTCGGGGAGATCTTCGACACTCTCAGCTCGCGGAGCTCCCACGAACGAGGCCTGCTGTACGGCACTCGCAGTCTGGATCTGTTTGGACCGGACAGTCACGACTATATCACCAAAGTAAGACACAGATAGACTGATACACACTTGTAAGTAGTGATGCATGATATCATCGGCCTAATATTTAATCAGCCAATGTTGGCTTTAAAAGTGAATATTGATGTCGGGTCAATATCGGCCTATTATCAGCCAAATTTATAAAATTTTGTTTATTTGATAAGGATAAAGCGTATAAAAAAACAAACAAAAAAAACTTCTAAATATGCCAGATTTAGCCAAAAGCCTAGTTTTACAGAAATACAGAAATATCTAATTGTAAACAACACAATTATCAATATAATTAACCGATATTTCACATGCGCAGTTTGTGGTGAAATGGTGGAATGCTGTTTATCTGTATGTTTTTCTTCTTTTCTGCACAAGGAATGAATATTACATCATTTTCATCCTTAATATTGGTAATGATATCAGTCATGAGAAGCATTAAATTATCGGTTGTCGGTATCGGTATAAAATTTTCATATTATGCATCACTACTCATAAATGCAAACATGAATTCCTGAGTAAACTGTGAACGCTCGGCTTTCCAGCGGTGTCTGGGCAACCCCAGCCAGGAGAGCCTGTCTCTGTCCATCAGTGGCAGCGGCAGCCTCCACAGCTGGAACCTGGAGACCACCGAGGAGCTGTCAGACCTGACGGAGGACTCTGATTGGCTGTGTCTGGACACCAGCCTGGCAGAGGAGGAGGGGGCAGATGATCTGCATGTGGCATGTGAAATTAGAGAACAGGACAGGGGACAGAAAGAGGACGAAGAAGGAAAGCAAAAGACAAATGTAGCAATCAATGGAAATCAGGAAGAAGCAGAAATGTGCGACAGAAATACATTAAAGGAAGTGGAACTGGAGGAGGACAGAAAGACAGAAGACGGGAACAGGAACACAAGGGAGAACCTGACTGACATGACCGAAGGAAGAGAGGAGGAAGACCTGAAGGACAAAAGGAAAGATGAACAAAGTCAGAGTGAGGAGGAGGCCCCAAGACACGAGACACAAACAGCAACAAATGAAACGCAAGAAAATGAGACTGAAGAGATAAAAGAGACCCAAGAGGACAAAAATCAGGAGGTTAAAGATCCATTAAGAAAATGTATAAAACTGAATCCAAACTGGGTGCAGGAGCAGCGAGGTGAAGAGAAAGCAGCGACTCCACAGCAGCCCGAGAGTCCTGCTGCTGATCCAAAACCTCCAGCAGGTCAGGACAAAACAGCAGCAAAGAAAGAACAGCAAGAGGCACAGCAGTCCTCCTCCCCTCCTAAAGTACGATCTGCTGTAGAACGATTCCAGTCTGAGGGTTCCAGCAAAGGCTTCCAGCTGAGGCCCGTCACCAAGATCTCACAAACTCTCCCCCTGCCACGTGACTCAGACACAAATAAAAGCTCCGAGACGCCTCAGGAAGAAGACTGCCTTCCAGTCAAAGTGTCCGAGCTGAAGAAGAGATTTGAAGCTTAAAGGCAACTTTTCACTCTCAAAAAGATGTGTACACTGCAAAAACTCACATCTTAGCAAGTATATTTTTCTAATTTTTTTTTTTTCTTTTACTTATTTTAAGAGTGGCCACATTTTTTTGCTTGTTATGAGCAAAAAATTCTGCCAATGGAACAGGCAAAGTTTTCTTGATAAGATTTCTTGAATTAAGATGCACTGCCTGAAAACAAGTTGTTATATCTAACTAAAATGTTTCTCTGTAGGTAATTTTGTCTTATTTTGTGTGATGAGATATTTTGACTAGAAATTCGAATACTTGCTAAGATTTGAGTTTTTGCAGTGTATCCTCATTTCCCCGAGTCAATGACTCCAAACTTGAAGGATATTTGTCACAATTGGAGATGTTAGTGGTAGAAGTTGCTTGAAAATTGTTTCTATTTTTTTAATTTTTTTATATCAGATTTCTTTACAGTGGAAATGCAATGGTCAACCAGCCTAACTTTATTTACTAGACTGAGTCCTGGTCTTATCAATAATTATATACTAAACCGGAAAAATTTAAGCATATAAAAGAAAAACGTAGCAAACTTTTATGTTTTTAGGACAAGAGCACCACCATGTTGCAGTACTCTCAGCTCTGATGTCACTGGGTTGGTTTGTGCTCTGACTCCGCATTAAATCAACAGGAATCAGCAGCTACGCTGCACTATGATTAACAAGCCATTTTAGAAGATTAATATGATGAAAAGCGAAGCTGGGAGGCCAGTCCAGCATCCAGATCCTGGACCGATACTTTCCAGCCATTACACCGTGTGACTGAGGAGAGAGGACGAGACGCCGGTCCTGGTGTCAGGAGGGGCGGTTTGACAGCACCTGTAGGAGTGGCTGCGGTTCAGTGATGCTGGAAGCTGTCTGCTGTCAGGAGGTCCATGTGGACCAGATCAAGCGTGGAGGATTTTGTATAACAATTTGGATTACACGTCTGGATAATTGTACCGGGAGGTGGGCGTTTTGGAGGCGGTGCTGTCCCTGAAGGAGATCTGAGCGGAGACATGGGAGCGTCTGGTAACCAGCAGGTAGGCTAACTAAGCTAACGGTAGTAACCAGTGGTTTAATGTAAAATCAAATAAATGGTATAGCGAGACAGGGATACGATGGGAAACATGCAAAGCATCCAGGCTGCAGGATGATGAGTAAGAGCGCGGTGTTTGGTAGAACCAGACATGCCGTGAAAAACGGGGAATCCCGGTTAGAAAGTTTTTATGACTTCGTTTCAGATCAACCTGCTCCAGAGCTGTTCTGCTCATCATCAGGCTGTGGGGAGGATTTATGAGTGTTGCCGTTTGATGTGTGTTTAATAAGCGGCTCAAAGAGGAACAGATGCAGAGAGCTACGCACTGATGTTGGTACAGACTGATGCTGCAGACCTGCCGGTGAGTGGAGCTCAGTTTATAGGTGGTGATATTAAACACTCAGAGCAGCTTTAGGCTTTAGTCTGCGGACCTCTAGTTTACCAGACTCCAAGTCTCCTGATCATTTTCTTAATTTTCCTTAGAAAAAATTCTCACCTCATGATCTCGAGTCGCCTTCAGCAGCAGCAGGACCGGTTTCTGGTTCAGCTGGAGGTTGTTAACTGTTCTGTCTTCAGCCTAAAGTTAATCGTGTCGGTTAATGACGTGTCGGCCAGCTGACTACTCTGTTGCCGGTTTAATCATCGGCCACAAACGCAGCCATCATTGACGGGTCCTTCAGGTCCGTGTTTTTGAAATTGTTGTGGACTATCTGTAAATTATTCCTTCTGTCAGAGTTATCAAACAGTCTGTATAAATAACACCACCATGGACATTCAGCTGTCGCCGCACACCACAGCTTATTGAAAGGTAAACACCAGCTACAACGAAAGTTACGTAAGTAACTGTGGTTCTGTGAATTCCTGGATGACTGTAAACAGTGCAAATAAATGTGAAGAAAGTAAATGTTTCCTTCTTCCTCTTCTGAATTGACAGGCCGAATGCCGCTTTGGCGTAATGCTGCCCCCCCACAGTTTGAAGACGTATCTGTGTTTAAGTGGTGTCCCATTTCTAAGTCACAAAATAGCCCTTAACACTTGGTTTTGAGGGCTACTAAGATTGAGGGTTAAGATAGGAATTGGGATTGGCCCTTACTGTCCCGCATGGTGCTGTTGTCATGGCAACAGGAAGTTCATGCCTTCATAGGAAAAATAGTCACAGCAGTTCTCACCAGTGTCCATATTTGTCCCTTTTTTTTCTTTTCATGAAATTTAAGGACAGAAACAAATTCAGGATCATATCTCCTCATTGGCTGGTTATTTGGGAATATATACAATATTTACAAAGTGTGTGTGTCTGATTTTTGTCTGCCAGGTGAAATGTTTAATTGCACTTGAGGTTAGGTTACTGTCGGCAGCATGACTGAAAGAAAGATTCAGAAACTGTAAGATTTTTTTTGTCTCCATGGCCGATTTGTTGCTGACCAAAACATCTTATCCAGTGTAAGTAAATATGTTGGTGAGAAACTGTCAATCAGTGTCTTTCTCTAAAAAACTGACTATTATTTCTGTTTCTGTTCACACAGAATATAAATAAACTTCACTTGTGATAAATTAAACATATTGAGACTTTCCTTCCAGCTTCAACACTTTGAGTGCATTTTTAATTGTTGGACATCTCAAGTGTCATATTTTCTTTTTTTTTCGTATGAAACTGAGCCTCTTAGAGCTTGATTTAAAAGAAAAGGGACATCAGGTGCGTTTTAAGTAGCGTGGGCAGATTGATGCCAATATCAATAACATTGATATCAAAGTTGGTATTGATATCGTTCGATACTAGAGCAATTATATCGATACTTCAATGTAAGGCTCAAAGGATCAGAATTGTCATAAAAATGGAGGATAAAGTGGTTTTTGATGGATCCGGTTCTCTGCTATGACAAGGCCCTCATACCCCCCCAAACCAGCTTCCCTCATGAAGATAAAGCCTCATTCAGACTTTAAAAACGGCTCCAGTGATGACTTTACTTTTGGACACCTGATTATAAAATTCTGAATGGAAGGTTTTAAACTATCACACACTTCAGAAATAAGGAGGAGATGTGGTTTTTGGTGGGTCCAGTTCACCTTGGTGACAAGGGGTACGGAAAGTATTCAGATCCCTTTAAACTTTTCACTCTTTGTTTCATTGCAGCCATTTGCCAAAATCAAAAAAGTTCATTTTATTTCTCATTAATGTACACAGCACCCCATCTTGACAGAAAAAAAAACAGAAAATGTAGAAATTTTTGCAAATTTATTAAAAAAGAAAAACTGAAATATCACATGGTCATAAGTATTCAGACCCTTTGCTCACTACTGAGTGGAGGCACCTTTTGGAGCTTGTACAGCCATGAGTCTTCTTGGGAATGATGCAAGTTTTTCACACCTGGATTTGGGATCTTCTGCATTCTTTCTTGCAGATCCTCTCCAGGTCTGTCAGGTTGGATGGTGAACGGTGGTGGACAGCCATTTTCAGGTCTCTGCAGAGATGCTGAATTGGGTTTACTGTAAGTCAGAGCTCTGGCTGGGCCGGTCCAGAATGGTCCAGAGTTGTTCTGAAGCCACTTCTTTGTTATTTTAGCTGTGCTGAGGGTCATTGTCTTGCTGGAAGGTGAACCTTCGGCCCAGTCTGTTGTCCTGAGCACTCTGGAAGAGGTTTTCTTCCAGGATCTCTCTGTACTTGGCCACATTCATCTTTCCTTGAACTGCAACCAGTCGTTCTGTCCCTGCAGCTGAAAAACACTCCCATAGTATGATGCTGCCACCACCATGTTTCACTGTTGGGATGGTATTGGGCAGCTGATGAGCAGTGCCTGGTTTTTCTCCACACATATCGCTTTGAATTAACTCCAAAAAGTTTAATCTTGGTCTCATCAGACCAGAGAATCTTATTTCTCAGTCTGGGAGTCCTTCACGTGTTTTTTGGCAAACTCTATGCGGGCTTTCATGTGTCTTGCACTGAAGAGACGCTTCAATCCGGCCACTCTGTCATAAAGCTCCGGCTGGTGGAGGCTGCAGTGATCGTTGACTTTGTGGAACTTTCTCCATCTCCCTACTGCATCTCTGGAGCTCAGCCACAGTGATCTTTGGGTTCTTCTTTACCTCTCTCACCAAGGCTCTTCTCCCACGATTGCTCAGTTTGGCTGGACAGCCGGGTCTAGGAGGAGTTCTGGTCATTCCAAACTTCTTCCATTTAAGGACTATGTAGGCCTCTGTGCTCTAAGGAACCTTTAGTGCTGCAAAAATTCTTTTGTAACCTTGTCCAGATCTGTACCTCATCACAATTCTGTCTCTGAGCTCCTTGGACTGTTCCTTTAACCTCATGATTCTCATTTGCTCTGACATGCACTGTGAGCTGTAAGGTCTTATATAGACAGGTGTGTGCCTTTCCTAATCAAGTCCAATCAGTTTAATTAAACACAGCTGGACTCCAATGAAGTAGTAGAACCATCTCAAGGAGGATCAGAAGAAATGGACAGCCTGTGAGTTAAATATAAGTGTCACTGCAGAGGGTCTGAATACTTATGACCATGTGATATTTCAGTTTTTCATTTTTAATAAATTTGCTAAATTTTCGACATTTCTGTTTTTTTCTGTCAAGATGGAGTGCTGAGTGTAAATTAATGAGAAATAAAATCAACTTTTTAAATTTTTTTTTTTTGTTTTGTTATACTTGTATGATCCCTGAGGGGAAATTAGGGCTCTGCATTTCACCCATCTCTGTACTGAGTATCAGAGAGCAGTGGGCTGCTACTTAAAGCGCCTGGGGAGCAGTTGGAGGGTTAAGGACCTTGCTCAGGGGTCCACAGTGTCTAACCTAGGAGTCGTGTCGGGGACTCAAACCCGGGTCCTCCGCGCCAAAGCCCACGACGCTACCACTAGGCCACTCACTCCCCCAACAATTTCAATTTCCAATTTTCCAATTTCCAATTTCCAAACAATTCCCCCATTTCAGCAAATGGCTACAATGACACAAAGACTGAAAACTTCAAAAGGGTTTGAATACTTTCAGTACCCACTGTACATGGCAAATATCAGCTTCTTATGTCCAGACAATGACAAATTCAGATTTTTATGGGATGGATGATAATTTGGTTGTTTATGCATTAATGAGTTAAAAAATAGTGTATAGATTCCACAGAATAATCTCTATGCATAAATTTGTTAATTAGCCCTATTAAAAAGGAGTGGTATTGGTATCAACAATAGCCCTTCATTTATTTGATATCAGATTGATACCAAATCTTACAGTATCGCACGCCCCTAGTTTTAGATCCACTTCTTTCATAATTAAAAAGCATAAAATACATTTAAAATAAATATTTAAAATGATAGCAGTTTTTAATTTGTATTTGCATTTTATATTGTTGTTTTGTTTTTCACTCTAAATTGCCCCTAGGAGTGAATGTGAGTGTGAATGGTTGTCTGTCTCTCTGTGTTGGCCCTGCGACAGACTGGCGACCTGTCCAGGGTGTCCCCCGCCTCTCGCCTGATAATAGCTGGGATGGGCTCCAGCAACCCCCGCGACCCTGAACTGGATAAGCGGTACAGAAAATGACTGACTGACTGACTGTTTTGTTTTTTATGTTTTTAATGTCTGTGTACTGTGACCTTGGGTGTTTTGATAAGGCGCTTTTAAATAAAATGTATTATTATTATTATTAAAAGAAAAAAACATATTCGTACGTGCAAATATGGAATACACCTCAGCTTCAAAAATGTCCAACAGTGAGCAAACTTTCAACTCTCAAGTGCAGTTTCCAAATGTCTCACCCATCTTTGGACCTGGGTATCCAAGAAGAATCTCATTTACAGGATCTCTGGTTATGAAATAAATACAAAACAGAAAGAAAACAGAGTTTCCCAGAGTAACCTGGGTCAACAGGAATGAGGAAACCACAGAGTGAAAAGGTCACTTCTCACACATATATATAGTATGTTTTATGTTTATTTGGGAAATGGGAGGAGTGTGCCAGTATCACTTCCTGGATAAACTTTATTCACAGCAAGTTGACATTCCTGCTTCCACATTAACAGAAGCAAGAAAGAAAGAAAGAAAAAGAAAAAATAGGGATGTTTAATATTGCTTTTTTAAATTTTTTTTTTTTTACCAATATCTGATATACCGATATCGTTCAACTCTTAGTTTCTATTACCTATATCAACTGATTCTGGCAAGAGTACCTAACTGCAGTTACAATGACCGACAAGGGTGCCGCCATACATCCAATCCATACAGGAAGTCTCATGCAGAAGTTAGTTAAATACCGCCAAGAGTATCTGCAGCTTGCAAACAGATGCGTATGGTGTAGTCGGGTGGTTAGGGTTAGGAGAAGGGCCAGGGTTAGGGTTAGATTTTAATAAGTTACACGAAGACCAAACTTCCGATTAGGACCTCCGGTGTGGATTGGATATATGGCAACGTGTCATGACTGCAGTTGGGTCCCTCTCGATTCCGGTATATGTAGGCAACTGTGAAGTTGTATCTCATATTTTTAACATTTTGAGTGAGAGGAGAATAGCAATAAGAGTTTGATCTTTAATATGTGCATGCTGTGTAAAAGTTTTGCCATTAGAAAAGTAAAAACCGATCCAGATGATTTCCGATACCACAGTTTAATGCCTGTATCAGCTGATAATAATGATGAATCTCCAGTATAGACTATATAGATATACACATATAGAGAGCAGCAGAAGGTTTACTAAAGGACTAATGACAAATCAGGACCAGGTGTGAAGCAGGAAGTAAATACCATGGAATAAAAAATGGGAAAACTTCTACTGAAACAAAACAGGAAAATCAATGAGTCAAACACTATCGGCGTTATGGAAAAGTATTAGGGCCCCTGAAGAAAAAAATAGAATTCTTATCAAAAAATAAAAATCTCCCAAGATTTTTTTTTTTTTTTCAAATGTTCTGGGGAAAAAAAAAAAATCAGATTTCTGATATAAAAGTCTGAATTTTGAGTTTAAACTAACTATTCTTACCTTTTTCTCAGAATTGTGACCTTTTTTAAAGTCACAATTACGAAAAAAAAATAAATAAATGGAAAAAAAATCAGATTAAAGTCACAATTCTGACCTTTTTTTTCATATATAAAATTTTGAGGAAAAAATTGGATTTCTCAGATGACAGTCAAAATTCTGAGATCAAAGTCAGAGTTATAAAAAAAAAAGAGAAAAGAAAAGAAAAGAAAAAAAAAAAGCCAAGTTTCTTTTGTTTCTTTTCAATGTTCTGGAAAAATATGATTTCTGAGAGGAAAGTCAAAATTCAGACTTTTTTCTCAGGATTCTATTCTTTTTCTTGAGTGGCCCTAATACTTTTCGTAAAACACAGAGGACTCTATCCTAGTGAGCATTTTCAGTGAGAGGCTTCTTCGAGTATATTGCTGCAAGACAGAAGGAAAAAGGAAGCAGCCATCACCCTCCAGAACAACACACACTTATTCCTGTAACAAAAACTCACCTGAGGGGATTCAGGCAGTATTTTTCATTTCATTTTCATGTCCTTTTCTAGATTCTTCCACCACTTCTAGATGATTCGATTAGGAGATAAAATATTTCTTCTAATCATAAGACAAAGGTAATACTCATGTTGCCTTCAGCTTCACCCTTGACCTCAATTATCGTCTAAACTTTCGTTACAATTTGTTCAACGTCTTTAGAGTTAAGACACCTGCGATTCCACTTCACTATTTCTACAAATGTAAAGGCAACAAGCTCAATTCACCTGCAGTTGTAAGGTTGGGATTTAACCACAGTTGTTCCAGAGTTCCTTCCTCCACCATCTTTACAGTATCCAACCTGTTAAAGAGCCTGTCTGGCATTACCAGCAATCTCCTTCAATTTTGAGACTAAAATATATTTTTAAAAAAGCCATAAATTGGTTGGTATCATCTTTTTTTATACTGTACCTCTGCATCCTATCAGAAACTGATCATCACAAAAGAAAACCTTCCCAAAACTAACATACAACCCTTTAATTTGGATCTGTTTCAAATAAATTCCTCAATTTTTCTTTTTTCAAACTATTTAACTTTCATATCAGTTTTACTAAACTAGGAATAAACCCTGATCGCTTTCACCCAGATGTGACCTCACTACATCTGTCCATTCAACATGTCTTGATGGACATCTCCCGTTTCATCAAACTCTTTTAAAACTTCTTTAAAATGAATAATTAACCCCTAAATGGGATTAATCTACAAATTTACTTAATGTGAGCTACTTATTTAATTGAGATAAGTCTGTCTTGAAGGCAAAAATCACTAAACGTTCTCATAAAATTATTAATATTTCACACATTTAACCTTTTCCAGCTCAAGCTTCAACACTCTGGTAAGAGAAAGACAGACAAGCAGTGCTTCGTGTGCATATTTTAATCATGGGACACCTCGTGTACCGTAGATACATACATGATGTTCTATGAAACTGAGAACCTCAGAATTTCATAAAAAGTGCATTTTTAAGTCAATCCCTTCATGATTGGAGAAAGTGGAAAATACATTTCAGATATAAATAACAGCAAAAATATGTATGAACCAATTCATGATAAACTTGAGCTCATGCTCCTAATGACAGAATGAAGGGAGTGTCATGTTCGAGGAGGACCGCTGAGCTAGCCGTCCACTCAGGACGTCCCCCATCATCTGATCCGTCCGTCATCACTGGGTCCACATAAAGTAACATCACTCTCTTTGTTGGATTTCAAAGTTTCTGGAGCAAAAACCAAAAATAATCCCAGCGAGCGGCAGCAGGGGAACCGGAGACAACCAGACCTTCTCTCATATGAGGCGCTCTTCTTTGGGCAGCGGAAGGCGCAAGCCGGGTTTTTCAGGCCCCGATGCTCTCGACTGCTTCTTCTCTTCTGCGCTGGGCCTGTACGTTCCCTCCATCATTCGCTTCTTTCGGATGACGCACAGCAGCAGCAGCAGCGCCAAGGTGAGCAGGGACAGCAAGGCGGGGAGAAGCGCAGACACCAAGGGGGGATTCAACTCTTGTATCGCCATGGTAACAGAGGGCTGAAGAGGGGAAATCAAACATAGGTCAGGCTCAGTGAATGTGTAACTGCTGTTCAAACAAACAGGAAGGTTAAAGAGAGGGAAATAGTTTCATCCCAAACAGGTTTCAGACAACTTTCACGGTCGTGCACTCAAATCACATCACCTGCTCTTCAGGAAAACTTAAAGTTTGTAACCACAAGAGACTTTTATTTGGACTGCAGCCTTTTGTACAATGGAGTATGAGGGCCGCATTAAAAGAAAAAAGGTTTTATACTCATGCTTCAAAAATTAAGTCCTAATATGAGGAACATTGTTATTTTACGAGAATTAAGTCATAAATTTAGGAGAATGCACTTGTACATTTACAGGAATAAAGTCTTAATTTAATGAGAAAAAAAGTCAAATTCATGAGAATAGAGTCATCATTTTTTAAAAATAAGTCATAAATTTATGAGACCATTGTCTTAAATTTACAAGAAGAGTCATAAATTTATGAGAATGTAGTTGTAAATTTAAGAGGAAAGTCGCGAGAATATGTCATAAATTTACAAAAATAAAGTTGTGATTTATGACAAAGTCATACATTTACAAGAATAAAGTCATGAGTTTATAAAAATATAAATTTATGAGAAAGAAGTTGTAATATGAGAAAAAAAGTCATTAATTCACGAGTATTAAGTTGTAAATTTAGGAGAATTACAGTCATAATTGTCAAAAAATAGTCATATTTCCGAGAATAAACTCATATTTATGAGACTATAGTCGTAAATTTACAAGAATAAAGTCATAAATATACGAGAATAAAGTTGTAAATTTAAGAGAAAATAGTCTTAATATTATGGAAAAAAGTTGTTAATTCATGAGAACTGAGTTGTAAATTTAGGAGAATTAAAGTCATAATTGTCTGAAAATGGCCTTAAATTTACAAGAATAAACTAATATTCATGAGACAATAGTCATTTATGTACATTTATGTGCATTTATATGAATGCCGCTGGAAATTTACAAGAAGTCATAATTGTTCGAAAATAAAATCATAAATTCAAGAGAATAAAGTTGTAAATTTACAAGAAAAGAAATCATAATTGTTCAAAGTCATAAATTTATTAGATTATAGTCGTAAATTTACGAGTAAAAAGTTGTAATATTGTCAGGAAAAAGTTGTTCTTGTAAGTGGACAATGGAAACATGAGCGCACATCACAGGTAAGTTAATGTCATGCACGTTTAAACTTCTGGAGTCATTAAACAATGTTTAGGTCTGAGTTAACGCAGGAGCAGAAAACCCCTCTGAACTGACAGCTGATGCATCCATGAATAACCCTGCAGTCGACCGGTTCCAGCCAGTTCCCCCTCCACAAAAGCAGCCATTTCCTCCAAGTCCGTCTGCTTCTTTCTGCAGAACAGATTCCTTTTCCTGGAGATTCTTTCCAAAGTCCTGATACTAATGACAATGTGGTGCTGATGCACCAAGAGATTGAGGATCTCCTGGTTTATAAAAACTATGCTGAAGTACATCTTCACCAAATGCTCCACCACACTCATTTTATCAACGTTCCTCTTCTAAATTTAAAATATCAAGAGTTTTGACTAAGTATGTTATTTAATAATTGTGCTATTTTATTTCCTAAAGATACTTCATTGCCAGCAAGTTGACACTCGCGCCTCCATACTCACGGAATCTGATCGTGTTGCCGGAAATAAATGCTCCATATCCCTTTAAATAACTCTGTACAGTAGAATCCCTTTAGGTGAAGATTTTAACATGCTGGGATTTAAAAACTCAGGACTTGTTTGCTCTGTTCTCAGACTTTAGAAGTAAGACTTGAGACTTGCTTGTGAGGTGTATGTTAATGACTCGGTATATCCTGTCAGTGTGAATGCAATTTCCTGAACAGAGCTGCCCCGAGTTTATAATGAAACGAGCGTTTAGACTGCACTCACCTGGGTGGAGAACAGAAAGTATCGATCTCAGTCGTGTTCTTACATCTGGAGCAAAACTGCATCACTGAGGCATGTTCAGCATCTGGGAAGAAGGGGGGGTGAATAATGATGCAGTTAGAATTTGGGGTGGAAACAAAGCTCAGTAAAGGGTGCTGAAACGTGTCCGAAGCTGACATCCTAAAACTGAACTATTTCATAAAACTATGACTCAATAGACTAATAACTCAATTATTTCATAGATTCAGTGAATGAAATTGCTCAATGCACCTCTGGATTACCTTGTTTTCCCTCACCACCTCAGCCTCGCACTCAAAATAGCGAGGCCCTGTGCTTAAAAAACATGTTAAAACAGATAAAATATTTATTATCCAATTCAAAGGCCAAAGATTATTGGGGACTTGATAGTTCACTCATCAAGAAACAGGGAAACTTTAAGATCACCTATTTCACAAATTATCAAATCTATTGATGAGAGTGTGTTCCCCAGTGTCTTTAAAACTGCAGTTGTAACCCCAATCCACAAATCCGAAAGCAAAAACAAAATAAGTAACTATAGGCCCATTAGCACACTGCCTGTACTACCTGAAATCCTTGGAAAGCTATTGTAGAGCAGCTGACCGAACATCTAAACAGCAATAATTTGTTACATCCGATGCAATTTGGCTTAGACTTAGAATATTAAAGCCAGTCTTGACAAAGGAGGCACGGTGGGGGCCGTGTTTCTGGACTTGAATAAGGCCTTTGATAGGGTAGACCACCATGTCCTCCTGTCTAAGCTCTGTCAATACCACCTGTCCACCGAGGCATTGCAGTAGATAGTCATATCTTTCAAATCAATTGCAATGTGTGAGGGCAAATAATGCATTGTCCTCCTTGAAACCATGCACAACTGGGGTCCCACAAAGGTCCATTCTGGGACCCCTGTTATTTATCATCTATGTAAATGATCTTCCTGCTTTGTCCAAAGGTGTAGACATTATCATGTACGCTGATAATGCTGTCATCTGGGTACATGGAAGGCAGGAGGAACAAGTGGTACTTCAGTTGTCTTTAGCAACGGATGAAGTAAGTAACTGGCTTAATTCTTCATGCCAAACATTGAACAATAACAAAAAAAAAAAAAAAAAAAAAAGTGGGGTGTATTTTTCTAGGTCAAATAAAACTAAAGAAACGGCTGACATTTATGCAAACGGGTAAAAAAAATAAACATTGTAACAGAGATAAAATATTTAGGGATTCATTTAGATCCAACCCTGAGCTTTACAAAACATATTAAAGAACTTTCGATGTTGCATTCTTACACTATTTTCTAACAGGGTAAAATGCTATGAATGAGGTAATGGAACTCTAAAATACAAGACAGCCCACCATTAATAAAATAAAATATTTTACTTAAATAATCAATGAAACTCCAACCAATCCTTGAAGTGGGGTGCACCTCTAGGATTGTCCAACGGCCTGTCTGTCAGACCTTTGATTCTGATTGGGAGGTGGAGGGAATGAAGGGGTGTGTTTAGGAGTGAGGCGGGACTGTTTTATTCAAATAATCTTGCTGTGCTTTCTGAAATGCACGATCGGTAAAGGTTGCTTTAAAAGGCTGCAATTCAATAAAATACAATTTATCAGGATTTAGACATTTCAGAAATAGTTTAACAATTGAAGCCTCTTTTACATTCTTAAAGGGACGAGAGGCAAGATTAAGAAATGAAACTCGCGACTGCCGCTTCAGGTAACTGCAGCCACGAGCTATGCCGTCACAGGAGCGTGCACAAACTGAAGCTATAATGTTGTTTACTACGCTTTTTCTTCGTAGTTACACTTTAGTGTCTTTCAGTTTATCTGGATCGTTTGCTGACAGCAGAAGAATCCATAACTATTCCTTGCAGTGTTTAAATTTATCGCAACCGTCTTTTTCCTGTATCAAAACTGTCGGGGATGCAGTTGCATCACACAGCACGCAGCCTGTTTAAGGCAACGGAGAGAGACGTGGGTGGGCTCGTTCTTTTTGGTATTCAGCGCTTCATCACCCATTAGCATTAAAAAATGAACATGCATGTTTGTTTGTTTTTTTAATTCCTGCCTCTAGTCCCTTTAAATGCCATGATCATTCCTCACATCACCTACTGTTTGTCGTGTTGGTCTCAGGCCAATGAGACAGCACTCCAACCTCTGAGATCGCTTTATAATCTGGCTCTGAAGATACTCAATAGAAAACCTCCCCATTGTCATCACTGTAATATCCTCAGCAAATACAAAATCCTCAGTTCTGATCATTTCATCTGCTCCACAAGTTTAAGACCAGTCTTTAAAATCGTCAATAATGCTGCTCCACCCCCATTGAAACAATTCATCAAACTTTATTCTGATCAAACAACCGGAACATCTCGCTCCACGACACACAGGAATTGTGCCATTCCACCAAGATCATCTGCCTTTGCATGAACAGCTTTATCTTTCAGGACCATCAGACAGTGGAATCAGCAAAACTGGCTGCAGATATAAACCTGTTCTCTGCCAATCTGAAGAAGTATATATGTGCTCACCAACTGTGTCAGCATCAGTAACGCTAATCTGAAAACAATTTCATTACTGACTGTGTGTATATGTCATATTTACAGTATTTCTTAGTATTTTAGACTAAATGTAGTTTGTTCTGTAATGAGTTTTTAAATGTGTAAACCTGCCCAGGGACAACAGATGGAAATTAGCAATAGCTAAATCTGATACGTCTCTTCTTTTAGGATTAATTTTTTTTGTACATTGTCCCTCTTTAAATAAACAAAACTGAAAACCCTGAATTAATGGAGAGCAAAGCCAAAGATTGTGGATTTTATTATCTTAAAAAAATGTATTTAATTTGTGTTTTAATTCCAGAATTCTGTTTCTAAATTAGAAAAAAATTAATGCTACCAGAAAAACAAGCAGTCAGATGACAGACCAACATAACCTTTAAGGAAGAGTGTTTCAGGCCAGAAGAAAGATAATATCAACTAAAATGCTGAGCAATTATGTCTTGTCTTTGACTTTAAAGTTAAAAAAAACACCACCACCAATGTGGGCACTTGAGAAAATCAAGTTGCACTGAAGCATTTTGCTGTTACACATCCATCAATATGATGCAGCCTGACACAAAAACCAGAGGAAAAACACAAAAAATTGAAGCAAGATGATTTTTTCAAAACTTATTTAGCATGTTGCAATGGTTTGCATTACAATTTTTTTTAAAAACTAAAACACCAATTATTCACCTCAGATACGGACAGTAGCAAAAAGAGAAGGAATCTAGATTTTCACAGCAGATAAGTCAATGAATTAAAAAGCTGGAAAACATCAAGATATTTGCCAACTATTTTCTAAAAAATTAAAAACTACCTGATTTGCAACACTTTTCCTTGTCATACAACAATCCTGCATTCTAATGCACGTACAGGCTATTTTGTTTCAGTATGTCTAAAGAGTTTCTGAAGCATAGTGTAGTAAACTGTTATCACGAGTCAGCCAGGAATAACTACCTGCACCTGCAAATCAACAGGCTACTGTAAATTCTTTTCCCTCCTTCTTCCTGCCATCCTTAACACAAACTAGTCCGCAGGTTATTATCCTTAAAATAAGTGAAACTGAAAGTTATTAATATGAAGCCCACAATGCTTACAGAAACAAGCGAGACATTTCAGAAGCCAGGGGACAACAAGTCCATCCCGGAGGAAAACTGCTGCTAGATCAGAAACCGTCTAACTCACCACAAATGTTCCCACATGATGAACAGAAGTCCCTTCACCCAAACAAGTCGTTTACCTCAGACGAAAAAATGGAAAATTCCCACGAAACGCATTTACACCCAAACGCAGCGACACTGCGCCAGGTTTATGTGGCCACGAACGGCTGCGTGCTGGTGTCTGCGCGTCTCCACGCACGGCGGAATGCTGCGGATCCTGCTGCACCTGTCCGACCGGTGTGTCGCCAGAGCAGGTGAGTACACCGCTGCTGCGAGCTGACAGCTGAAACCGCACAGTGACGGAGGCTCGCGCCGTCTCACGGACACGTTCAGAGCCGGTTTGGGTTGCAGGTCGGTGTTTGGTAGGTCGCAGGTGGGTTACCTGTCGGTGACCAGGTATCTGGGGGAGACGGCTGTTCCCAGAGGTGGGGGTCCTGACTCAGACTGAAATGCTGCGAAGAAACTGGCCGGAACAGTAATCCGTGAAAAACAGGTGTCTACTTGGGAGCACATTTCCTATCGCGCTTACCTGACTGCCATATGCAAATCACCGAGGTCACGTGTCCTCTGTGCACCAATAAAAATCTCTTCTGTGCACACACAAATACACTTACGCTCAAACACCCCCCCTCCTACACACACACACACACACACACGCACACACATACGCACACCCGTACACTATACATGGATGCGTTTATGCTACATTATGGGGACCACTTTCCGTATTTTACCATCACCGTGATGACGATTTGCCTTCGTGGGAACATTTTCCCGGTCCCCACTGGTCCAAACCCCGTTTTGAGGGTTATGGGCGTTAGGTTTAGGGTAAGGGGGCTAGGGAAGGCATTATGTCAATGAATGTGTATGTAAATATATACATAGGCCTGTATATATATATATATATATGTAAATATAAATATATGTGGCTTTGTTTTAGCCTTAAGGTTGTAAAACAAAAGTTAATTTATTTTCTGCTTATAGCAGTAAGAAAAATTTAATTAATCTCTTGTTTTACACTGGGATTAATTTAGGATTAATCTTTTGACAGCCCTAATATATATATATATATATATATATATATATATATATATATATATTGTATATACATTGTGGCGTGCAAGAACAGGAGTTGGAGGCGGAGTGTCAAACGACGGTGCCAACAGCAGTTGCTTTATTGGCATTTATACTTTGAATAACAGCTACAGCAGATCAGCCTCTCAACTCGTCTAGCTTGTGGCACAAAAACATGAATAATCATCCAGCAGGAGAAAAAAAACAACCACTGACAAAACTGTGTAACCATCCCCCTGGAAACTGGGAACCCGTTCCGGGGTGAATTATGTAAACCCACTACAATATATAAATATATATATATATATATATATATATATATATATATATATATATATATGTGTATGTGTGCCTGTGTGTGTGTTTGCTTTTGGGTTGCTATTTTTTTAATTTGACCTTCTCTAAATGTTTAAATAAAGACATTTAACTGTTTGTTTTTTGCTTATTGCTTAACAGGCTGTTCTCTAACAAGGTGATTAACTGCAGAAAAAAACAGTAAAAAACTGTAAACACGTGAACCATGAATCAGACGCCTCATGTTTGGGTCAATGACAGCCTGCATTTAAGTAATCCCCTTCATAGACTGCTCAAATCTGACATCATCAGACCAAGACGATACCAATGTGATAATGTGATTATGTTGCATAATCTGTGCATTTTTCATAAACTTTACCATAAAGTTAAATATCCTTAACTTTTTAAAAGTCGTGTATAAATATAGTACATGTATGGTGTGTATGTATATATATATATATATATATACATATATATATATACAGGGAGTGCAGAATTATTAGGGAAATGAGTATTTTGACCACATCATCGTCTTTATGCATGTTGTCTTACTCCAAGCTGTATAGGCCCAAAGCCTACTACCAATTAAGCATATCAGGTGATGTGCATCTCTGCAATGAGAGGGGGTGTGCTCTAATGACATCAACACCCTATATCAGGTTTATTAGGCAAACAGAATTATTAGGCAACTTCCCTCCCTTTGGCAAAATGGGTCAGAAGAGGGACTTGACCGTCTCCGAAAAGTAAAAAATAGTGAGATATCTTGCAGAGGGATGCAGCACTCTTATAATTGCCAAGCTTCTGAAGCGTGATCATCCAACAATCAAGCGTTTCATTCAAAATAGTCAACAGTGTCGTAAGAAACATGTGGAAAAACCAAGGTGCAAAAAAAACTGCCCATGAACTGAGAAAAGTCAAGCGTGCAGCTGCCAAGATGCCACTTGCCAGCAGTTTTGCCATATTTCAGAGCTGCAACATCACTGGAGTGCCCAAAAGCACAAGGTGTGCAATAGTCAGAGACATGGCCAAGGTAAGAAAGGCTGAAAAACGACCACCACTGAACAAGACACATAAGCTGAAATGTCAAGACTGGGCCAAGAAATATCTCAAGACTGATTTTTCTAAGGTTTTATGGACTAATGAAATGAGAGTGAGTCTTGATGGGCCAGATGGATGGGCCCGTGGCTGGATCGGTAAAGGGCAGAGAGCTCCAGTCCGACTTGGACACCAGCAAGGTGGAGGTGGGGTAGTGGTATGGGCTGGTATCATCGAAGATGAGCTTGGTGGTTTACCGGTGGAGGTTTAAACCGTTTCTTCCAACTGTTGTGATGGGTAACGTGAGATCGCTAGCTAACAAGATGGACGAGCTCGAAGTGCTAACAAGGTCTCAGAAAGAGTACAGAGAATGCAGTATCATGTGTTTCACCGAGACATGGCTGCATGAACACATCCCGGACTGTAATGCGTCTGTACACGGCTTTAAGACGGTCCGTGCAGACCGAAATAAACAGCTCAGCGGGAAGCGGAAGGGAGGGGCGGAATTGCAGTGCTGGTCAGTCAGCGCTGGTGTCATCCAGGACACATCACTGTCAAGGAGAAGATCTGCACAAGAGACATTGAACTGTTAGCTGTGAGTTTCCGTCCATATTATTTACCCAGAGAGTTTGCCTGTGTTATTCTGGTAGCGGTTTATATAATACCAGGTACCGCACCAAGAGACAGCCTGTGATGTCATCAGCCTCCGTCGTGGCTAAACTACAAACACAGCATCCAAACTCATTCATGGCGATCTCTGGAGACTTCAACAACGTCTCCTCTCTGCTACGTTGCTAACTTTCCAGCAGTTTGTCAGCTGCTCCACCAGAGAAAATAAGATGTTGGACTTATTTTTATGCAAATACAAAGAATGCATACAGCTCCTCTGCCCTGCCTCCTCTAGGAAGATCTGATCATAATCTGGTTCTTCTCACCTCCACCTACAAGCCCATCGTTCAGCAGCAACCAGTCATTAGGAGGACGATTAAAACCTGGTCTACTGAGGCTGAAGATGCTCTGAGAGGGTGCTTTGAGGCCACAGACTGGAATGTCCTCTGTGAACCTCATGGAGATGACATCAACACCATGACTGAGTGTGTGACAGATTACATAAACTTCTGTGTGGACAACATTGTTCCAACAAGAACAGTGAGGTGCTTCCCCAATAACAAACCCTGGATCACCAGTGACCTGAAAAAGCTGCTGAACATCAAAAAGAAAGCTTTCAGGGATGGAGACAGGGAGTTACTGAAGACCACACAAAAACAACTGAAAACACAGACTAAGAAGTGCAAGGAGGACTACAGGAAGAAGTTGGAGAGCCAGCTCCAGCAGAACAACGTGAGGGATGTATGGTCGGGAATGAAGAAAATCACTGGCTTCAAGTTAAAGGGGGACCAGACTGACGGAGGTCTGGACAGAGCTAACGAACTGAACATGTTCTTCAATAGGTTCAGTTCCCCCCCTGCCGACAACCCAACATTCCACACACCCTCCATGAGCTCACAGCTTTCCTGTCCCACCTCCACTCTGTCACCCTGCACCTCAGTCATGGACCTGAACACAGCCTCATCTCCCTCCACATCAGGACATCCTGAGACCTCTTTTGCCTCCACCTCCAGCCTGACTGTCTCCTCTGACCAGGTCAAGAAACAACTAGAAAAACTGAACCGGAACAAGGCTGCAGGTCCAGATGGTGTCAGTCCCAGAGTTCTCAAGACCTGCTCAGAACAACTATGTCCGGTTCTCCAGCACCTTTTTAACACCAGCCTGAGACAGAACAGAGTTCCTGTGCTGTGGAAGACATCCTGTCTTGTTCCAGTCCCTAAAAAACCTCAACCAGCTGAACCAAATGACTACAGACCAGTTGCTCTGACATCTCACATCATGAAAGTCCTGGAGAGACTCTTACTGGCTCACCTCAACAAGCAAGTGAACACCTTTCAGGACCCATTACAGTTCACATATCGTAATGGGCTTGGGGTTGAAGACGCCATCATCTTCTTGCTTCAGAGAGCCCACTCTCATCTGGACCAGTCAGGCAGCACTTTGAGGGTCATGTTCTTTGATTTTTCAAGTGCATTTAATACTATTCAGCCTGCTTTGCTATGTCAGAAGCTCCATAACTTCCAGGTGGATCCCTCCACAACCACCTGGATTTACGACTACCTCACAAACAGACCACAGTTTGTGAGACTGAAAGGTTGTGTGTCTGAGATGGTGGTCAGCAGCACTGGAGCACCACAAGGGACTGTACTCTCACCATTCCTCTTTACACTGTACACCTCAGACTTCCAGTATAACTCTGAGTCCTGTCATCTGCAGAAATATTCTGATGACTCTGCTGTTGTGGGGTGTATTAGTGATGGACAAGAAGCTGAGTACAGGGAACTTGTCAATCAGTTTGTGAAATGGTGCAGTAACAATCAGCTCATCTTAAATACCAGCAAGACTAAAGAGATGATTGTTGACTTCAGGAGGAGCAAGAATAAGCAGCATAGTCCTGTCTACATCCTGGAAGAGGAGGTGGAGGTGGTAGAGAACTACAAATACCTTGGAGTTCAGCTGGACAACAGACTTGATTGGAAATGCAACTGTGACTACATCTACAATAAAGGTCTGAGCAGACTTTACTTCTTAAGGAAGCTAAAATCATTTAATGTCTGCAAAAAGATGTTGCAGATCTTCTATAAGTCTGTGGTAGAAAGTGCAATTAGCTTTGCAGCCATCTGCTGGGGCAGCAGCATCAGAACCAGAGACTTGAAGAAACTAAACAAGCTGATCAAGAAAGCTGGTTCTGTGCTGGGGATAACTCTGGAGCCGCTGGAGCTGATCGTTCAAAAAAGAATGCTTCACAAGCTGATGAAGATGATGGAGGACACTTCCCATCCTCTCCACAACACGGTGAAGAATCAACAGAGTGTGTTCAGTGGGAGGCTGCGTCAAGTTCGCTGTAGGACGGAGAGATACAGGAATTCATTCCTGCCAGCAACCATCACCCTAAAGAACAAGACTAACTGACTTTTTGTTTATTTAAAAAAAAAAAAAAAAAGTGAGCTTTTACAATACTGAATTTCCCTTCGGGGATGAATAAAGTATTTTTCATTTCATTCATTTTCATTTCATTTCATTTGTGGGACCTTTTCGGGTTGAGGATGGAGTCAAGCTCAACTCCCAGTCCTACTGCCAGTTTCTGGAAGACACCTTCTTCAGGCAGTGGTACAGGAAGAAGTCCGCATCTTTCAGGAAAAACATGATACTCATGCAGGACAATGCTCCATCACACGCATCCAAGTACTCCACAGCGTGGCTGGCAAGAAAGGGTCTAAAAGAAGAAAAACTAATGACATGGCCTCCTTGTTCACCTGATCTGAACCCCATAGAGAACCTGTGGTCTCTCATTAAATGTGAGATTTACAAGGAGGGAAAACAGTACAGCTCTCTGAACAGTGTCTGGGAGGCTGTGGTTGCTGCTATATATATATATATATATATATATATATATATATATATATATATATATATTCAGCTGTATATATATATATATATATATATATATATATATGTATTGTGCAGCATTAGCTGAGGTGGAAGGGCAATTGCATGTCAACCTTGCATGTTTACCTCATAATATGTCAATAGATCCATATATTCAAAATGTTCAGAGATCATATTGGTGTGACCATGAACACCATAAGTTTATAATGATAATCAGATTGTCCCCCTTGAAAATTCCCACTTCTTGTTACCCTATACTCTGTCAACAATTAACCTGGACATTACTCAGTACATCTTTCACCACACAGCCTGTCTGTTTGCTCATGATCAAAATGCCTGATCGTGCATTTTCATATTGATTCACTGAGGATAAAGTATAACTGGTACAAGTTTCCCAATCAGAAAAAGACAAAAACAAAAAATATACACATTGAAAAAATATAAATGCAATAAAACAGTTTTTCTGTGATTCTGCACAAAGCAAATTATTTGTCAGCCTGTTCAAATTTTAGTGAGACACAAACAACATTGATTTTGATCGTTTTATCTTCCCTTCAGGGAGGAGCTAAGCTGAGTTTGTCCAGAATTTCTCAATTGCGGCCGGGAAATGGTGTGTCTCCATGAACATGAGTGTAATGACAGTCTATGAGGAGGAGGAGATGGGATGGTAATGATGAGGGAGGGGAGAGCAGTGGATAAAAGCAGGGTGCTGCACAGCCTCGGTCTACACCAGCAGCAGATCAGGATCACATCCGAAGATGAGGAGGTCTGTTCTCCTGCTGCTGGCCTCTCTGGCCTTTGCCTCGCTGACTCCTCTTGTCGTTGGAGGTCCACTGTAAGTAGCTGAATTCTGAATCTGTACACATCTCCAATGATTTAAGTAGAAACTTCAAAGATGTGTGTTGATCAGTGTTATTAATTTGGATATTTTCATTTCAGTGAACAGAATTTGTTTATCTTTGTTGTATCTTTTGATACACTTTTGAACTTTTTTTTTTTTTAATTTGTGGTCACTGTAGATAAGGTGGAAATGTAGAGGTCTTGACATCAAATTTTCCTTACATTTGGATCTCTATGACTTATAACCGAGGGGGAGTTTTACACAAAATTGTTAAAATTGATGAAATGCAGTGAAAGAAATTCTATTGGTGTGCAATGTCCTTGTCACCTCTGCCCCTAAACCCAGAGTTTGCTACACCATGAATACTTTTGCAAGCCAGTGTAGGCCAGTCTACATGTTTGCATAGCGATGTATTACACCAGACACAGCAAACAGTCCACAGTCATGATGAAAAGAGCATCGAACCATTGTTGGATCTTAATCAAGATAATCAATAAATCACTCATTGGGTGCATAGTCCATACAAATATTCACAACATCTAAAGTAATTCCAACAGTTAAAAAAAAGTGTGCAGGGGGGATTTAGATATTATCTACCTAAGTGTGTTCGAGTTTTTGAAAAGTGACCACAGTAACTTGACCATCTTCTCTGCAGACATGTGTTGTCTGCTCCCAACTTGCTGCGAGTGGGAACAACAGAAACCATCTTTGTTGAGTGTCAAGACTGCAGCGGAGGGAACATCAACGTCAAGATCGATGTCATGAACCACCCAACAAAAACTAAGAAGCTGGCAGAAACAGATGTGACCCTAACCAGTGGAGGAAACTTCCAGGCGCTTGGAGAAATAATGGTAATATTCATAGATATGTTTGTTTATTCATTTACCTGTTTGTTTAAGCAGGACAAATGTATAAAACATTGCTTAATACTTTCTAAAGCTGAAATCATGCATACTAGAGTTTTCTAGCCAAGGCTGATTGGCAACCTGTCCCTGGTTAGATTTCCACATGTTTATGCGACAGAGCTGTTAGTTAAGGCAAACAAACACCTCTACCAGAATTACTTTTTTGTGCTTCTCAAAAGTAAATCTGTCTCTTTGTTGTGATTTAGATCCCAGCTGGAGACTTCAGCAAGGATCCCACCATGAAGCAGTATGTTTACCTGCGAGCTCACTTCCCAGGCCGAGTCCTGGAGAAAGTTGTGATGGTGTCCTTCCAGGCTGGATACATCTTCATACAGACCGACAAGACCCTCTACACCCCCAGCAGCAAAAGTAAGCTCGGTGTTTTCTCACCACTGTGAGAGACGACCATGATCACTGAATACATCTAGAAAAGTTGCTACCTCAATTTATTACATGTAGAAATAATATTAGATGGTTGTTTGAAGATTTCAGTAACATAGAGCAACATTTATTTCACGTTTTACCAAACATATTCTCAGCAATTTGGTATTGCAAAGTCTGGAATCCTGAAAGAGACTAAGGGCCGGATCTATCAAAGGTTTGTGTGCATAAAAACATGAGCTATCTCAATGCACACGTAAAAAAATGTACAAACTGATCTACTAACAGCATGCTAAAAGGGTTTGGTCTTTCAAAGGGGTTAATTTTGAAAGACCGACCTTTCGTACATCTGCTGCTATGAATATGAAATATGGGGCTTTTAAATGCAGTTGGGAGGGGAAAATTTAAATATACTAATTTAGCACTCTCAAAATGTCCAGGACAATCGTAGGCACACACAAATATGATTTAAAAAAATGTTCATGAGCAGTGAGGGCAACGTATTTAGTTTTCATTGTTGAATTCAATAAAAATCACCACAACAAACACTACTGTTTAACATGGGTGTTAAATATCAGAAGTTTGCAGCCAATGTACCTTAATGAGAACTAAAGCTGGCATTAATTGTCTTTTTATTTCCCCTTTTTTCCAACGTTACATTTTAATTTGGATTTTAGCAGCTGGACAGGATCACATCTGGCAGCACAGGCCTCTGAAGCTGTGTTGGTATTGTGCCAAACTGTGCACTTCGTGCGTAACAGAGACCATGTTGGAGCTGCAGACACTTTATGTGTTCAGCATCTCCTGATTCATGTCTTCATTCAAACATCATGGGAAAAACAATGCTCAAAATAAAGCTCGGGCCTGAGAAGGTTAAAGCTCCAAAATACTCCTTTCTTAAAATATGTACTTTCATGATAAAAACATATATTTTATATTTCTATGGGTTACATCAGGATTACTTTCTTAAAGCTTGTCGAACCATAGCTGTGCAGTACTCTATTACTTGACCGTTTTATAGTGTATGATATACTTTATGGAGACATGTTCAAAATGCAACTCCTGATTCACCTATCTTTAACTTTGTAAGCTAACTGGGATCTTCTCCTGTCAGTTTATTATAGGATGTTTGCGCTGACACCTCAAATGAAGCCTGTGGAAAGAGACCCTCAAGCCCAAGCAGACGCTTCCATTTCCATTGAGATGGTGGTATGGTGTTTTAATTTTTTCAGTAAAGTCCTGAAGTAAATTAATACAATCTGCTGTAACTGGTTGGAGAAATCAAAACAACAAAAATGCATCCTTTGAGCTTCTTTGGCAACACAAGTGCAAACACTTTCTGTAAAATTGATTTCAGACTCCTGAGGGCATCATCTTACCACTCGATTCAGTTTCTCTAAAATCAGGTCTTCACTCTGGAGAATATCAGCTTAGTGAAATTGTTAGGTAAGTATTGTTGACATTTTTTTTATATTAGTTGTTTTCGTCCACATTGTATTTTCAACTAAAGGCAACTATAGACAACTTTTTAAGTACCTGTTACAATGGTAATCATTATGTTGATTTACACAAATAGTTTTACTATGGTTTAACTATATAATTATTTCTGTATGATTAAATATTTTGCATTTAAATGGTTTTTATTATTAATTTGACTGAACCTATACAGTCAAATTCTAGTCTCAATCATCCAGAAAGACAGTTCTTTACTTGTGTATGATCCCGTTTCTTCTGGAACTACAACAAGTAGCACTTAATGCCAAATTTTTCAAACTTTTACACACCTGCTCCTAATATTTCACCTGAAAGATTCGCATGACAATGTTTTAATCAAATTAAAGACAGGGTGGATGATGTTTTCCAGGAGCATTTTTTACTATATTGCTTTAAATTGCCTTCACACCCTGATTGCAAGCAATTTATTAAACCCTCTGACACAAAAATAAAAAATGTAGTCTCCTGTGGAACGGACAGGACTGAAAAAACACCATTCAATTGTCTTGAACGGCCCGTTCTAAACAACTGAATGATGATATTGTTACTGTTTTGGGTTCTGTGACTATGCCTCCAATTGATCATGTGCCCTGGCTACTTGGCCTCAGGGATGTCCCTTTGGGTAACCGGTAAGTGTGCGTGACTCTTACCTTGGAGTCTGTGGTTTCAAGTCCCACCCGGACCCGCCTTATGTACCTTGCCACATTCTGGCGTTGTCAGCAGGATCCAGGTGACGATGGTAAACAGTCCATGGATACGAAATTGGTGGCACCCTGCGTGAAGCACGAGGACTTGCTTGTGGAAAAGGGGGGAGAGTTTTGACAGTGTGGGGTCCCATAATGCCTCTGATTGATCATGTGTGAAGAGGCCTTTAGTTGCCAAAGAACCAAATATTTTGCCTCCGCTATCATCTGGCATTCCTGCTCACCTCTTCTGGAAAACTTGCATGACTTCGTGGAGGAAGCACCACAGACATCAGGGCAGAGGTCATTTGTTGAAACTGAGGGCCTGGGTCACGCCCTCCTCTGAAGTTTTTCTGGCTCATTATGACTCACCATTCCCCGTCAGTCAATATCTTCCATTGGACCGCTCGTCTCCAGTCGAATTCCTGTCATCCCAGGTCCTACCTGGGCATTCCCATCCCATTTGTTGGCCACAGTGAGAAACCAGTTCCCTGTGTCTTTTACCCTTGGAGTGTACCATTCACACATCCACTGTATTGGACCAAACAAATGTCAGGATTGGTGTGATCAGCACCAGATCAATAGCCAACAAATCCTTTGTTCTCAATAATTTCTTTAATGCCAACCATTTTGATTTCTGTGTGACTGAAACATGGATGTGTCCTGTAGTTCAGTGGTTCCCAAACTTTTTTTTACAGGGCCCCCTTTTCATCGGAAATTATCATGTCAACCCCCCCCCATCCCACCACCGCAGTTGTGCACCCAAACATTTACCATGAGACATGTACTGCATTTGGGACGGGGGTCAATGTCTTTTGAGTCTTCATCATTTGTTCATTAGTACTTTAAAGAGTATTCCCATTTTTTGTTAGAAGTACAAAAACTATAGGCCTGGCTGCCCCCCCCCCCCCCCCTGACATAGCCCTGAGGGGCCTGCTCCCCAGTTTGGGAACCACTGCTTACTCATTCTTTCTAATTGAAATGCCGAAACTGGACTGCCGGTACTTCATCTCCCCTTGTCCTGATGGCCGCAGAGGTGACGTAGCATCCTTTTTAAAATCCCAATTTGGCTATAAGCAACTATCACCGAAGGGCTTTTACTCTAGCTTTGAACTTCTCTTTGAGCTTGGACACTCTCCTGCACTACTCTGTGCATTGGTCTATCGCCTTCCCAAACACAATAAGAATTTATTATCAGACTTTCCTGACTTTTTTGTTATGTTTATGCCAAGATATGAGTGTTTTAATAGTTGGTGATTTTAACATTCATGTTCACTGTTCCGAGAAGCCTTGTGTCAAAGATTTTCTTGATTCAGTTGAGTTCTTTAATTTTTCCTTTGTCTTTGAAGTTCCCACCCAGACAGGTGGGCATGCACCTATGGCTTACATATTTTCAATTTAAAATGGGCAGATCCAAACAGGAGGAAGACTAAATTCATCATTATGAAATCCTCATGGGCATAGTCAGCCAGCTAAATCCTGCAGCATTATGAGCACCGTCTTAATACTGGAAAGGTCTTCCATATACTGCCAAAGGAGCTCAAGTTGTGAATATTTCCTCTGGTGTGTTGACAATAGGACATTAGCAATATATATTTCTTAAACTTTTGTTTTTCCAAGTAAAATGTTGGAGAACCCATGCTCACTTTCAAGACCCAGCTAAGAGGTCCAAGTAGAGACCTCTAGACAAATACATGACCATATAAACATACCATACATCCTTGTTTAAATGTAATATTAACATAAAAGAAAGAGGAAAAATGCTTGTATGTATACATGCATGTATGAGTGTGTAAAAAAGTGTGTATAGACTGAAAACTCCTTTCTTTGACACAGAATAAGGACTAAATCATTTCTGTGAAATACACACCTGCAATGTAAAGTCTTATTTCTGTTTTTCCTAATCTCTGTAATTGAAAATAATTTTTGATTAATTAATGGGATATGTGTTCTTGTGTTATGTGCAGCCCTGGACTGTGGAAAATAGTGGCGAAGTTCCAGAGCAACCCACAGCAGAGCTATTCTGCGGACTTCGAAGTCAAAGAATATGGTAACTGTCTGATTTCCAGAACAGTTAACCAGTACAGCAATGAACTATCTTTCACATGATGACACACAAAACACTTTTCATTTCAGTCCTTCCCAGTTTCGAGGTTAAACTGTCCCCTGTGACCCCCTTCTTCTACGTGGACAGTGATAAACTTGTCATCAAAATCAGAGCTACGTATGTAAAGGCTTGTTTGTTGATTCATGGACCATTATTACCATCCCATTTAAGTTTGTTCCACTTCAGTGTGGGTTTTAATCATGTCTGTCTTTCGGGTTTAGGTATCTGTTTGGAGAGGAAGTAGATGGGACTGCCTATGCTGTATTTGGGGTTATGGAAAAAGGTCAAAAGAGGAGCCTTTCAAACTCTCTTTCAAGAGTACCAGTAAGCACAATTCTATTCATATAGTTTGAAGATGGTTTCTGGATGTATATATGAGGTCAGGCTCATTTTTTTCTTATCACTTCACATTAGATCCAGAGAGGAGAAGGACAGGTTGAACTAAAGAGGGAGCAGATCGTACAAATTTTCCCAAAGATCCTCGATCTTGTTGGATCCTCCATCTATGTGTCTGTTAGTGTGCTGACAGAAAGCGGTAAGAAAGACACGGTGTGTTCATGTCTGCTCTGTTGCCCAAATCTTGTTTAAATTATATTGTTGAATGTCATAAAGATTTTAAAGCTAAAATAAAAAATTTGGAGTCTAAAATTGGATGGAGTTTTACGGCCAAATTAAAAAACAAGCAATTTTTTTGTACAGGCTTCGAGAATGAAGTCGTAATATTGAGAGAGAAAGTTATCATTTTACAAGAAAAAAGTTATTTTACCTGAATAAAGTTGCAAGTTTACAAGAATAAAGTCTTGATATTTTAAATTTAGAAGAGGAAAGTTGATAAAAATGAGGGTCGTGGAGAATTTGGTGAAGATGTACTTAAGGTATTACAAACCAGGAGATATTCAATCTCTTGGCACATCAGCACCACAATGTCATTAGTATCAGGACTTTGAAAAGAATCTGCAAGAAAATGAATTTATTCTGCAGAAAGATGAAGACGGACTTGGAGGAAATGGCTGCTTTTGTGGTTTTGTGGAGGGGAACTGGCTGGACCCAGTCGACTGCTGGGTTATCCATAGATGCATCAGTGGCCAGTTCATAGGGGTTTTTGTGGTACTTTAAGGAGAACTTTCTTTTTTTTCCCAACCTGGACCTTATTTCTAGGAATTTCTACATGGATTTACTCACCAGTAACATTTCTTTGTCACTGTGACTCCTTCAGACAACATTTAGATTAGTATCCATCAGCGTATACAGCATCAATATGATCAAAGTGAGGGCAGCGGAATGAATTGGCCTCTATAACACATTATCTGCAGAAAAACTTTAATTTCACCAATACTTGAAGATGAATGAGCAAACGAGTACTATTGTCCTGTGAGTTCAGATTTAGCCTGCTGTTCTCTAGCTAGCTGTTGCTTTCTCAGCTGTGCTACAACTTTATTCTTGAAGTCTCCATTGTACTAAAATTATTAAAACAAGAGATGAAAATAAAATTATATCAACATGCAAGTTAGAAAAAAGCTATTTGTTTTCTCTGAGACCACCAATTGGAAAATGACATATAGTGCTTAGTTATGAATGTCCCCTCGGGGATCAATAAAGTATCTATCTATCCATCCATCCATCCATTATGTTTGTGTTTGTGTTGCAGGCAGTGAAATGGTGGAGTCAGAGTTAAGAGGCATCCAGATCGTCACGTCACCCTACACCATCACTTTTAAAAGAACACCCAAATTCTTCAAACCAGGAATGTCCTTTGATGTTGCGGTAAAGAACAAAGTTACATAACCTGACAATGAAATACAGCTTTATTTAGACTCTAAATCTGGTGTTTATACAAATCCTTTACAGATTTCTGTTCTGAAAGTTGGTCATTGTTGATATATGAATCAGAGTTTTGTTGACTGTTTACTAAGTGTAATGTCCGCTGCGGGGCACAGTGCTGAAGAAAAACAAGCACTGCAAAAACTCAAATCTTACCAAGTATATTTTTCTAATTTCTTGTTAAAATATCTCATCACAATCACTATAAGAAATAATCACCTAAAAAGAAACATTTAAGATAAAGGATGTTGTTTTAAGACAAATGTTTCTCATTTCAAGAAATCTTATCAAGAGAATTTCACTTTTCTATTGGCAGAATTTCTTTGCTTATTACAGGCAAAAATGAATGAATGAATGAATGAATGAATGAATGAATGAATGAATGAATGAATGAATGAATGAATGAATGAATAAATAAATTAATGAATAAATAAATAAAAATCTTTTTTGCTTGTAATAAGCAAAAAGAAAAAATTCTGCCTATAGAACAAGTGAAATTTTCTTGGTACAATTTCTTGAAATAAGATGCATTTGTCTTAAAACAAGTTCCTTTATCTCACTGAAATATTTCTCTTTTGGTGATTTTGTCTTGTATTGAAATATTTTGATGAAATATTTTGACTAGGAGTAAGAAAAATATACTTGGTAAAATTTGAGTTTTTGTAGTAAACCTAAAAACATAAATTGTGCTTAAAATGTCTTTCAATAAAATGTCCAAACGATGTCTGCTTAGCATTCTTTCTTCCGTTTTTTTTTGTTTTGTTTTTTTTTTTCCTATATTTAATGGCAGGTTGAAGTTTTGAATCCTGATGGGAGTCCAGCAGACCGTATTCCAGTGGTGGTCTCTCCCGGTGATGTGAGGGGCCAAACTTCAGCCAATGGCATGGCAAAGCTTACCATCAACACAGAAGGAACACTACGAAGCCTGCGGATCACTGTAAGCATGTTTAGAGGATACAATTTCCTAAAAATAATTGTACAAAACAGCAGGGACAACATTCAAAATAAGATCTCTTATTTTCTTGGTTGAATTTAGTAATCATACTGTTAATGTTTGTTACAGGCAAAGTCAAGTGATCCTAATATTAGAGCTGATAGACAAGCATCAGAAGTGATGGAAGCTTTACCATACAATACCAACAGCCAGCATTACATCCACATAAGTATGTGATATCCCTAAATGACATCGTGCACACAAACCATTGCAAGAAAGAACTGTTTATCATGCACAAGATCTTTATTCATGGAAACTTTGCAACTCATCCATTTTTTTAAGGTGTGGATACAGCTGAGCTGGAATTAGGAGACAACTTAAAAATCAACCTCAATCTTAATAAGCAGCCAGCTCAAGAGAAAGACATCACATATCTGGTGAGAGATGTTTCGTGACCGTGCCAGGTTGTACTGTACTGTATATAAGCCTGTCTGTTGTCTCACATGGCCTGCAGGTATTCATGTTTAGCCACTGATTTGTAAACCTGTGTTCCCAGATCTCAAGCAGAGGTCAGCTTGTGAAATCTGGACGATACAAAACAAAAGGCCAAGTACTGATTTCCCTGATAGTTCCCGTTACCAAAGAAATGCTGCCATCATTCCGTATAACAGCCTACTACCATCCAACTGACAATGAAGTGGTGTCAGACTCTGTTTGGGTCGACGTAAAAGACTCCTGCATGGGGACGGTGAGACACTCAACACTGATAGAGCAGAAGGAATCTTGGACAAACAAGCTGCTCATCATATCTTGTACATATTTTGTGTAAGTGGAAGTCTCATTTATTCCCCCGTTCCATATGTAGCTGATCCTGGAACCATCTAGACCGGCTGCTTCCTATGAGCCTCGCAGGATGTTTGGTCTGAAAGTCACTGGAGATCCAGAGGCCACAGTGGGACTGGTGGCAGTTGACAAAGGAGTTTATGTCCTAAACAACAAGCACCGCCTCACTCAGAAAAAAGTGACTTCCCTAATCTTAAAGATGTTTCTGATCATTTCTAAATGTTACAGTGAATTAAATGCATATCTGCTGCAACCCTAAGCCTGTTTGATTTCCTGCAGGTGTGGGATATTGTGGAGGAGTATGACACAGGCTGTACACCAGGTGGAGGAAAGGACAATATGCATGTCTTCCTTGATGCTGGACTTATGTTTGAGTCCAGCACTGCTTCAGGAACTCCCTACAGGCAAGGTAGCTGCTTTTCACTCTCCTGTGGAGAATGATGTTTCCCAGTTTTTAGAATGTACAACAGGAGGTGTAGACTCCACATGGGTGTCCAGTCCAGCCCCCTTTCAGACTTGCTCTGGAAAACGGTAATAATGCAGACTTTGTCTTTTATACCGTTTGCATTCAGACAAACATTCTGCTCTTTTACTCCGGAGCTGTAGCGGACATGTACTGACTGGTCTCCATGTCGTAAGAGCAGAAATGTTGTGGCCCATCATTTTGGCTGAATGCACAAGAAAATGTTCGAGACGGGGTCGCACAACAAGGATCTTCTATCCTGTTTCAACAATAATCTATTGAGCACTGTTGCCAACTTTTCAGGGAGAAAAGTCGCTATTGGCTGGCCCAAATAATGCTAGAAGTCACTAAATGACATCATCAAGACAGACAGTCACGTTCACACATGCACAGTACCACATAAAAGCATCTTAATTACTTATTATTTTACATGCTACATTGCCAGTTTACAAGGGTACTAAAGGGGGTGACATACACATTTGAGTCATGGTGCAAAGAAGACCCAGGTATGCCACAAGGCATCGTGGGAAATAAGCAGCAACTGTTACTTTTAGGCTATAATGGATGATTTACAATTACTAACATATTTGTACTATGGACGTTGCGGCCAAAAAGGCAACAATGCTATCTGGAACATCTACCGATATCTCAATGTGGCCGGGACCTAAAGTATGCATGGAAGCGATGTGTTTGAAAAGACGACTTGGATTAATGGGCGGATGGACTTTACAACAAATATTCCCCAATACAAGTCTGAAAGCAGCAATAGGGACAGACAGCATGGCTGGGGAGTGTGCAAGTAAGCAGGCAAAAAGAAAGCACATGACCTGGACGCAATGATACATGACCTATAAAAATATTTAACCCTTTTCTTGCTTTAGTAAGTAATAATAATAATAATGATAATAATAATAATAATAATAATAATACATTTTATTTAAAAGTGCCTTATCAAAACACCCAAGGTCACTGTACACAGACATTAAATCAATTATTTTCAACATAATTTGGCTTTTGTGACCAAAAAAGTCACAAAATCTTCTTTAATGTCAAGTTTAAATCTGAATTTTACCAAATAATTACGAGTAAAAAATAGGCAACACAAAATAAGTTATTGGGTAAACATGTGGACAGGTCTCAATCACGCTTGCACATCTAGACAGTGCAATTTTATTTCACTCTTCCTTGCAAAACTGTTCAAGCTCTGTCAGTTTGCGTTGGGATCAGGAGTGAACAGCCCTTCACAAATCCAGCCACAAATTCCCTATTAGATTAAGGTTAGGACTTTGACTTGGCCACTCCAGATCATCCACCTTAATGTTTTCAAACCATTCCTGTGTAGGTCATTTAGCTGGATGCTTTGGATCATTGTCCTGCTTGAAAATAAATCTCCTCCCAGCTGTAGTTCTTTAGCAGATGGAATCAGACTGTCCTCCAGGATTTCCTGTTATTTTGCATTTTACCATCTACTTTTATAAGCCTTCCGAGGCCTGCTGCTGGAAAGCATCCCCACAGCATGATACTGCCACCACCGTGCTTTACAGTGGGGATGGTGAGTTTGTGGTGACTGAAAAGCTCCACTTTGGTCTCATCAAATCAGGAGCTCCCTCCACTTGGCTATGGATTCTCCAACATGCTTTTTGGCAAACTCTAGTTGAGACTTCGTATGAGATTTCTTCACCAGTGGCTTCTCATGTCCACTCTCCCATTAACCTTTGACTGGTGAGGAACCAGCAACAGTTGTTGCATCACAGTCTCCCATCTCAGCTGCAGAAGCTTGAAACTCCTTCAGAGTAGTCCTAGGTGTCCTGGTGGCCTCTCTCACCAGTCATCTTCTTGTCATCACTCTGTGTGTGTGAGCATATTTGTGAGCATATGTGCCATTTTCCTTCCATCTCTTGATGATGGATGTAACTGAGCTCAATAACCCTTTCTGATTTGCTTTGAGTGGTCTTTTATCTTCATGCTGCAATGGTAGCAGGAATACTGACTAACCACTGAATGGACCTTCCAGACTCAGCCGTCTCTATACTAGAATCACTTGGAACAAAGCCACTGCATTCGGGTGATCTCCACTTGTAAGACTCCTTGCACTTGTTGACTGGATTTCTGTTAAAGGGGTGAATATTTATGCAATGACTTGCATGGTTTAAGTTGATTGTCATTATTTTGTAGAAATCCGTTATCAACGTGACATAAAAAGTGATATATATATATATATATATATATATATATATATATATATATATATATTGTTCACAAAAGCTAAATCATGTTGAACATGATTGATTTACCGAAGCAATAAAAAGTTAAAACATCCAAGGGGGTGAGCTGTGAGACATAAGTAGAGATGATTTTTGATTGCTGTGTGATCTGTTTACAGGTGTTAAAGATTTCCATTAGCCTAACCCTTTAAACGTCTGTTATGGTGTGCAGTGAGTAATGAAAAACCAACTCCTGTGTTGAAGTTTGCTAAGTTATATTAAAAATTGACTTTGTGTTGCATTTTCAGAGTTGAAATGTAAGACACCCTCACGGCAAAAAAGAGCCTCAACTATACTGGAAGTCAGAACCACCTTAGGTAAGAATCAGAGCTATAAATTGTGCAATTTCCAAATCCTGAGTTATTTATGATAATTCTAAACCCTCTAAAAATATTTATCAGTGGAAAAGCACTAAAAATATCTGCTTTATTCTGGATGTTTGATTGGAGAGAAAATACTGTTTCTAAATGTCTTCATTTAAGACTTTAATTTCATTCTTTCATGCAAAACTCTTTTCCTTTCCAGTGAGTCAGTACGAGACTGAGCTGGAGCGTGATTGTTGTTTGGAAGGCATGAAACCCACCCCACTTTCATACACCTGTGAGCAGCGCAGTGAGTACATTGTGGATGGTGAAGCCTGTGCTGTGGCCTTCAGGAACTGCTGCCGGGAGATGGAAACGCAGCTAGCTGAGAAGAAAGACGAAAACCTTCAACTGGCTCGCAGTAAGAGACAGGAAAAGGGGATGGTGGCTGTTTAAAGTCATATTGGATGTGAGAAACTAAAGTAATGATGCCATTTACCTACACTTTAGGCGAGGCTGATGACAGTTACATGGACAGCGATGAGATTGTCACTCGCACCAACTTCCCTGAAAGTTGGCTGTGGACAGACATCAAACTTCCTGCTTGTCCTGATGATTTGCCCAAATGGTAAATTAGCTTTGGAATAAAATAACAGGTTTTAATGCTGAACTTCTGGATCTACAGCTGTGCTTTTAAGTGCTGATGTCGTCTGTGTTTCAGTGCATCCACCACGTGGGAGAACAGAATTCCTTTGCAAGATTCAATCACAACCTGGCAGTTTACCGGCATCAGCCTCTCACAAACTCATGGTGAGCAGTCAGTAACTATAACTAGTAGTTTTCTGCCACCTCTAACTGTAAATACTGGCTCTCTTTCATTGTTTGATTTCCTTTTTAAATATTTTCTTGCTGTCTCTCATCTTTCAGGAATCTGTGTCGGTGAGTCCTTGGAGGTCATTGTCCGGAAGGAGTTCTTCATTGACCTCAGGCTGCCTTATTCTGCTGTCCGTGGAGAGCAGCTGGAAATCAAAGCAATCCTTCACAACTACAGCCCCGATCCAATAACTGTAAGTCAAAAACGAGATTAAATATTTTACTAAAACTAACAGTGAAGACAAAGGATGTCTTCTTTCAAATTTTTGTCTAATAATACCGTAGGGGTATGTAAAAATATTGATTAATCAATGCATTACAATATATCCCTGTGCAACTCAATATCGATTGACAACAGAGTTTCTACTTCTTACTAGGGATGTATACCGAGTACCGGTATCGTTTGGTACCGGTTCCTAATCTTAACGATACCAGGGTACCGTTAAGATTCTGGACTAACGATACTCTTATTGATACTTTTTGTACATCTACCTAACCATCGAGTTATCATTACGCAGTCAAATAATCACAATGATGGACTAAGACAGACACAATTCCCTTATTCTCCCAGCTGTCCTTCACCCACTTTTATGTCCAGGCTTCTTCAACATCATCTGAACAAATATTCTCCACAGCTGGATCTTGTAACATCTTGTAATGTCTTTATTATTTACTCTAAATTATGTTATAGTATCAATAAGAGAATCGATAAATACCGGTATCGATAAGGAGTATCAATATTGGTATCGGTATCGATAAAATCATAACGATATACATCCCTACTTCTTACTGAATTGACATTGAAGCATTTCAATCAGTATTGAATTGAACCAATATTTAATTGAATTGCAACCCATAGAATTGAATTGTGAGGTTCTTAACAATACCCAGCTTTACAATACAGCATTTGCTTTACACTTGATCAAACAGACCATCTGGGATCATGACATGAAATTGAAATCACATCTTACGTCTAGATAATTTGTTTTAGGGATGTCTGATATTATCGATATTGGCATTAAAATGTGATATCAGAAATGATTGGTATCATTTTTTTGTTTTTGGGCCGATATTTTGAAAAATGAAATCTCGTAAGATTTTGTTGGTAAAATCTTACGAGATTTTGTTGCTCTGTAACGAAATTTCATTCAGCTGTGGAGGGCGCCTTGATTGGAGTTGGAGGGTGTAAATGAGAACGAAACGCCCTCTTACCTCCACGGCAGTTATCGCTATGTCAGCACAAACACGCCCGTATCAAATAAATCTGTGTGGAAATACAAACTCACACTCGAGTGTGAAGAACAATGTTTTATTTTAAATAAATAATAATAATCATGACAAAATTATTATTGTCACTGATAATAGGCCTAATAATTATGACTACTACTAATAATCATTTATCATTATCATTATTATTATTATCATTATTATCATCCGTATTATTATCATTGTGCCAATAAGAAGAATATGATTCTCGTTTCCTGCTCAAACATTTTCTTCCATGAGCGCCAGTGGTTTGAAGGATACCTACAGTGCGCCTGTCATCGCTTCCCCCCCCATAAAATAACTCCATTCATGTTTTTCTGTCAGTACTGACAAACCTGCAGGACACGTGCGGAACTCGCGTGTGGAACATGGCTGTTTCCTCCTCCATTTAGCTGTTGCACCCGCTGCAGACTCGCTGATTAAGGGCTGAACAGTCCACTCGCCCCCCACCCTACGCGGTTTGGGACGGCCCTTAATATGTCGGCGCCGCCGCAAGAACACGCAAACAGAGGGGTAGTGTGTAGGGGTACTGTTTAGGGGACGGTTTGGGATTGGGCCTTGCTTTGAAGCCGCTTATAATATGTCTGGTTTTAGGTGGTTGGTTAAGTTACCAAGTTATCAGAAACATTAGAATTAGCCAAATGTTGGCTAATACCTGCTAGTATCTGATATATAGCAGCCAGATGATCCAAAATAAACTCCTCTGGCTGAGTTAAAGCTAGGATTGGCAAACCACAGTTTAAAAAAACACACCACCCAAAACCACACCTTCAGAGCGCAGGGACGTGCGCGTCAATGTTTTACGAGCAGTTTAGTGATAACGGCTGAGTGGATAGCTCGTTAGCTTGATAGTAAACAACTAACAAACCACGTTTAAAAAAGCTTTAACCCACTCACCTCCAGCTCTTTCTGCAGTGTAAAAAGTCCACACAGCAAACATCAATGCCTCCGAGTCTTAATCCTTATCTGTTGTTTTGTTTTGTTTTTTTGGCGCAGCAGCAGTTAGCAGTCCGTTAGCTATATAGGCTATATATATTAAGCTAGCTGACTGGGGGGACGGAGAGAGGGGAGGGACAGAGATGAGACATAAAGGCATCGATTTGTTCTATCTGTAAGTTGCGAATTACCAGTTCCTGCCTTTCAGTGCAAATGGCAGAGTTTTTACAGAACTGGAGCTCTCACAGAAGTCTGACTTTTTTCCTTCCTGTTTATGAGTACATGTATGAACTACTGTCAGGATGGAAGGACCAGTTCACCCAGTATAACAAAAAGTGTTTCTGAGCAGGATTACCATCTCTGGCTTTAAGGAGATTTTGGGAACTTTACTCTAGGAGCAGAATATAGTTGTATTTCTCAAAATATGAGAGATACAACATCACAGTTCTCTGCATATATCGGTATCGGCTGTTATCGGATATCAGAATTTAAGAGTTGGACAATATCGGCATATCAGATATTGGTAATAAAGCCCATATCGAACATCCTTAGTTTGCTTTCTTTTTTGAAAATTTGTTCTTTATTGAATTTTTATTTCACTCATGAACTACCCAGAATCACCTGTTTTGCATCTTCGTCTTGTTTTCAAGGTTCGCATTGATCTGATGGAGGAGGAGGATGTGTGCAGCGCAGCCTCCAAACATGGCAGGTATCGCCAGGAAGTCAAAGTTGGACCCCAAACTACTCGATCTGTACCATTCGTGATTATTCCCATGAAAGAAGGACATCGTAGCATTGAGGTCAAAGCAGCTGTTAAAGACTCATCCCTTAATGATGGAATCAAAAAGATGCTGCGGGTGGTGGTAAGTGAGACAGACAATTTCTGTGACATCACACATGATGGTCATGACCATCAGAAAAGGACACAGACAGGATTTTATGATCTGAAGCTGCTAGTAGTCTAATTGATCAACATGAAACTCCACATGAAAAAAGTAATGAAGTTAATCAAAATCATTCTTCAAGGAAGCAGCAGCATAACTCCTTTGTTTTATGGTTACTGTACTTTCTGGACTTTAAAAAAAAAAAATCTAAATTTGAATCATCTTTTTTTTTTTTTTTTTTCCAGCCAGAGGGTGTTCTTGTTAAATCTGCTCAAACTGTAACTCTAGATCCAACGAAGGAAGGCAAAAGTGAGTTTAACCACAAGCAAATTATTGAAGACTTTCACTAATAGGATCTTTAATCTCTCCCTGACTGATTTTTCATGGTTTTCTTCCTTTAGATGGTGTACAAGAAGAAATTTTAAATGGTAATATTCCAAGGAACAACTTGGTTCCAAATGCACCTACTTCCACTCAGGTGTCTGTAACAGGTGAGCAATACTGTTAAATTTAGGCCACGTACCCGTATGTAATACAAAGCCTGAACGAAAGCTTCCCTTTATAAGGTACTTTGCTTTGTTGCCTCCTTGTAACCTTTGAGATCTTATTATGTGTGTTTATGCAGGTAGAGAACAAGTGTCTGGACTGGTGGAGAGTGCTATTAATGGGAAATCAATGGGCACTCTGATCAGACAGCCCGGGGGCTGTAGAGAGCAGAACATGATCCACACGACTCTGCCTGTCGTTGCCACCACATAGTTTGGTCAAGACCAACCAGTGGGAAGCTATTGGCTTTCAAAGACGGAATGAAGCTATTGGACATATAAAAACGGTATGCAAACATAAAAAGCCAGCGTATTTAAACATAACACTCAGCTGAACTAATTGTTTTTTGTTTGTTTTTTTGTAGGCTACAAGCACCAGCTGACTTATCGCAAAAATGATGGATCTTTTGCTGTTTGGACTCACCGCCCAAGTAGCACCTGGTAAGGCACTTTGTCATTCTTTCTATTCATATTGCATTTTCTCCACAATCTCTGTTTTTATTTACACACAAATGAAACTTATTCTTTATTCCACTTTCTGCTCTCTTCTTCAAGGCTGACAGCCTATGTTATCAAAGTGTTTTCTTTAGCCAACAACCTGGTGGCAGTGAGAAGTGAACATATCTGTGAAGGTGTCAGGTATCTGATCCTCAATACTCAGCAGCCGGATGGTTTGTTTGTAGAAAAAGGAAATGTAATCCATGGAGAGATGATTGTAAGTGTACCTGTTTCCTTACAAATGCTGAACATATGCTATTATAGAAAATTTGTTTTATTTAATTTTAAAAAGTATTGATGGCAGTGATCATGATGGCACTGACAGTTAATGTGTATCTGTGACTGTTTAGGGTGACGTGAGAGGCAAAGATTCAGATGCCTCCACGCATGGCCTTCTGTTTAATCGCTATGCAAGAGTCACGTACACTTTTGTTCTGCATCTATTGGTGTGAGTACCACATATGCATAAAGAGTCTTTTCTTTTCCTAAATACTTCCTCTTCACCTTATTCAGGAGGTCAGGATGGGCCGCGTCATTTGCAACTTCCAGTTTGTCTCCCGCTGCCTTCGCAGATTAGCTACACGAATAGATTTAACACTAGAAGTCTTCAAACATGAGCAGCATTTACTGTTCTGTCTGTCAACCGGATGAAAAAAAAAATCAGATGCGGTTCAGAACGGTGGTAGCTGCTTTCTCTTGTGGTGGACTCAAAACCAAAACCCAACTTTTAGATGAGGCATAATAACATGATCATATTAATAGCAGTGTCTTCAAAACAACTTGGGTTTCTAATTGCTTACCTGATATCGCTAAATTAGCATAATAGCAAACAACATTTATACACATACACGTTTACACTGCAGGCAGAAGTTACACAAAGGTGGCATGTAGCTGGATTTGTTCAGATCTTGTTCAGATCTGGGTGGCTGTTTACATTACAGGTAAAATCTGACCTTTTTCAGACTCCAATGTAAAACCTCCCAGGGCCCAAAGTGGCCTCAAAGTGACTGCCATTTACAGTTTGAGCAAGTTCGTGATGACGTGACAGTTAGTGATGTTCGGGTGACTCACCAGGTGGTGGCAGTAATGAACCATTTTAGTTGTTTGCCAACCAACTGCCAATAAAACAGCACAAGAAGAAGAAGAAGAGGTTCAGGTGTCAAAAAGATAAACAAAGCGGGCTAACTGCTACCTGCTCGGCTGTTTATTAAATAAGTCATGGACTTTTATTTTCCTTTGTGGTGTCAATAAACTAAAGAATAATAAAACAATAGTGTTTTCTCTCTGTCATTGTAGCATCAACTCCTAAATATAACGTGAAGACATTCCTAATGCTTTATACATCGTGTTAATGTTATCTGGGTCTGCTGTTTTCATCTATAGTATGAAGAGGAAATACTTTGTAAAACTTTCCATAGCTGAAGGTATGATACCATCCTGCTCCAGATATATCTAAGCTTTTAACCACTTGTAAGCTTTTATCATCGATTGGAGGTAGTTGGAATGTGATGGTAAGCTAATCAGTTAGCAATATCTCCGTCTGTTCTCGGGTTTTTAAACCAGGATTTTCAACATCGTAAGGCTCTTGGGCCCAACAAGCACTGCCTGGCCTCTGTAGCATCCTTGATGAGACGCAGTTAACACATAGCAGGAGCAGCTAGCTTTTAGCCACCTGACCAAACATCACAGCACCAGCTTCTTTTTCCGCGCACACAAACAACGTATGACGCCCAAAGATGGCGTCAAGGTCGGATACATATCCAATACAGGTCATAAAGGAAAGAACAAACATATTCTCCTTTAACATACTCACATCACCCCGTCCTTCTTTTTTTTGTTTCCAGTTGTCTGTTTTCAATCTCTACCCCACTACCCAAAAATACTTGTTATAAAATTAGGTTTATTGTAGCTCATAAAGAAAAGGAGAGCAATTTACTTAGCCCTCCCAAACATGAGGGATGTAACAACTTATCATGTTTACACTTGTGTCTTTTGGTACTTTCTTGTGCATCATTCATGTTTACACTTTTTCTTTCTTTCTTTCTTTCTCTTTCTTTCTTTCTTTCTTTCTTTCTTTCTTTCTTTCTTTCTTTCTTTCTTTCTTTCTTTCTTTCTTTCTTTCTTTTTTTCTTTCTCCAGAGTCTACCAGGCAGTATAGAGAAAGCAGTCGCCTACCTTGAGAGGCGCCTTCCCCAACTTACCAACCCTTATGCTATTGCGATGGTGTCATATGCTCTGGCCAATGAAGATAAACTAAATCGGGGACATCCTCTACAAAGCTGCATCTCCAGGTGCCATCATACACATTTTCTATTACTGCATGTATTTCTGTGGTTTTTTTGCATGGAAATTGTAATTTCTCATTCTTATTTTAGTTCACTGAATTTACTCTAATATCACTAGGGCTGCAGCTATCGATCATTTTTTGTAATCGAATAATCTAGCGACTTCTTCTGTAATCGTATAAATTGGACATTTTGCAAGTTATTTAAATTTAACAACTTAAACTGATGGTAAGAGCTAGAAGTTTTAGCCTTTAGAGCTCTAGAGTGCAGAGTTTGCCCTAAACACAGCACTTCTCTGCCAAAACTTTTTACTGTTGCTTCCACATCTGCTAATTTGATTCTGTGATTGCTAGAATGGAAACCATTGGCCATTCATTATGTGGCAAGGTACGCAACGAAGGGCCCGGGGCGGGATTTGATCCCCCAATTTCCAGGCGAGAGTCTGCCCGCTAACCATTCAGCCAAAGGGACATCCCCTTGGTTAAGTAGCCAGGGCACATCATCCTCGGAGGCATAGTGACAGGACCGTCAACTGCCACATCCGGAGAGATACGAGAGAGTACGAACTTTACCATAGTGAAGAGGAGGCCAGCAGGGGGAGCCCCGAGCTGAAGTATGAATGAGGAGTGAATGAATAATGGATCTACCGTTAGCACTTTGAGTGCCCTGCAAGAAAAAGTGCAAAGCTAATCCATTACTATATTATTATTATTATTAGTAGTAGTAGTAGTAGTATTCCACATCTGTTGGCTATTTATTGTTGAGGAGGTTTTTTTTTTTTATTGGGGCGGCTGTAGCTCAGGTGGAAGAGTAGTTGTCCTTTAACCGGCCGGTCGGGGGGATCGATTCCAGGCTTCCCCAGATTACATGCCGAAGTGTCCTTGGGCAAGACACCGAACCCTAAGTTGCCTCCCAATCTGCCTATCGGGGTATGAATGTGTGTATGATTGTGTGTGTGATTGGGTGAATGTGACGTAGTGTAAAGCGCTTTGAGTGGTCAGTACGACTGGAAAAGCGCTATATAAGTACAGTCCATTTACAATTAATGCAAATGGGCAATCAGGTCATAATTAGGTGATCAGACAGAATCAAGAGTATGCAGACAAAACAATATTAAAGAATAGAAATGGATGCTCAGGTTTGGCTGTTGTGCAACGTCATTTCATCACCGTTTCCAAAGGTTTTCCCAGACCTTACTTCGACATCACAATCAGCAAGACATTTTATGCCACATTTGTGTGAAGGAAGGAAGGGACCGTGCTTCCTTGCTGACAGCCCAACGAAGTAGTGCTATTTGTTCCTCTGCACTGTTGTCTGTTCAAAGGTTGTTTACCACAGCCATGATATCCTTTGAGTTTAGTACTGTGGTATAAAATGTGTTGCTTTTAACATAAAGGAAACATAAATTATATGGGAATTACATCAGAGCAAAGCTTGCTGGACATAATCAATTGTACATTATATTAAACAAGTGTTTGTGTCTTCCAGAGTTTTCCCACTGGCCAGTACCTGGGAAACAAATGTTCACACTCGAGGCCACAGCTTACGCTCTTCTGGCTCTGGTCAGGGCGAAGGTAAGACTGTCAAACTTAAAGTAAGTTTCACAAGACACATCATCCATGTAAAATCATTAAAAAATGACTGGACTACTTCTGAGCTCTGAGCTTCTATTTCCATTCATTTCATAACAGAGTTATAATGACCCAACAGTAGATCTTGGAATTTTTTTTAGCTTTAGCGACTATATAAGGAAGAAAGACACAAACAAATCTAAAGCTTTTCAGAAAAGTTTTGTACACTTGGCTGATTTTATTTAAAACAAAGCCAGCATATTTTCTAAAATCTCAGGCCATAAAAAGCCATTTCTGATTAATTTTCTTTTCTTCCCTTCTCTCAAAAAAGTTATTTGAAGAAGCAAGACCTGTTGTAAGGTGGTTTAACAAGCAACAGTTTGTGGGCGGAGGCTATGGATGGACTCAGGTAAATACAAAACCTCTACACGTTTTTCTGTTTTTCTTCTTACATGACAAAGAAAGTGAAAGCAATGCTCAATGGCAGTGATCATCTCATTAACTTTTTACTCTAGTCTTTGTCTATGCACAGTTTTACTGTGTATTGTTTTATGTTGGCATTATTTTCATTGCACTAGGCTTTTAACCCTCATTTCGCCCTGTATTTCTGTCCAGGCCACAATAATGGTGTACCAGGCTGTGTCTGAGTACTGGGCCAATGCTCAAGAACCAGAATATAATCTGAATGTGGACATCTTGTTGCCGGGCAGGGCAAAGCCTGATAAATACGTCTTCAACAGAGAGAACCACTATGCCACAAGAACATCTAAAGTGAGAACACA